>OZ018322.1:47408403-47951455 GCA_963969495.1 Ceratothoa steindachneri
CTCCATTTTTTCGGTGGAGCTGCCCAAGGGCGGCTCCGTCGATGAGCAAGGGGGAGTTAAAGGGGTTTGGGTTTTTTTTTTTTGTTGTTCATCTATGGGCATGGTGACCCTATTTTTGCCACGGGACGCAATAGCTCATCACCCCTCGCAGTAGCCCGCACTGCGAGAGGTGCTTACAAGCCCGGCAGAGCCAGGCGCCGCCATTCGGGACCACCCCTCCCGCCTGGTGGCCTGGCAGTCCATCGGCATGGCGGCTCCACCTTGGACACGGCGTAAAAAATATAGGTTGTGAAGAGGAGAGGAAAAGGGATGTGAGGAAGGTATGGGTGGGGATGAAGCAGGTTGTTAAAAAACCCCCATCCCGAACCGGAGCTCAGGGGTTAGGGGACAATGTCCCCTCCCCCCTCAGCCCCGATCCGGGGTGGTTGGCTTGAGAAGAAGGTCAGCATTCTACCCTTTGAAATTAGAGGCTGACCAGAGAAAGTTGTGGGAGAGGTTGTATGAAAAGCGACAAGGTAGGGGAGAAATCGGGCTATCTGAAGGAAGGAAGAGAGGCTAAGCTGGGGCCGGACGGAGCGCTGGATCCCGTCAGCACGGCGGCCAGGATGGCAAGCACTCGTCCCGAGTACAAGAGACAGGCGGTAGCGACCCCGCCCATCCCGGTACCGGGACAGGTAACGTGCGCGAAGATCACCCAGACTGGGACATTCGACAAGAATATGCCGAACAGTCTGGGGGACGACGCAGTCGTTGAAATAGGGCGCATGCGAGCGCTCCATCAAGTAGCGATGCGTCACACGAGTGTGTCCGATTCGAAGACGACAGAAAGCAACCTGAAGCCGCTGCGGCATTAGGGGATAGGTCCATGGGAACAGTCACGGCGCAATGGCACGCAACTTTAAGTTCCCTTCGACCGTCTCCCATCTTCTTTGCCAAGCAGTCCGAAGAGCTGCCCGTATTCCTGCCATGTAGTCGGTGTGAGGAAGAGCGAAACGCTGGTCCGGTCGCAGAGTCCTCGCGGACTCTTTGGCGCACTCAACGGCGGGCTCATTCCCCGCAATTCCTACATGTCCAAGAACCCAGCAGAAGATAATCTCGACATCTGCCCGGCTCGCCAAAATCGTGGCGTCACGCATATCGCGAACCAGGGGATGCGGAGATTCCAATGCCCCGAGAGCACTCAGGGCGCTTTGTGAGTCGCTATAGATCACAATCCAGTCTCCGAACCGGGCACGTCGCGTAATCTCCCGTACCGAGTGGTGTATTGCCACCAGCTCGGCCGTGAAGACAGACGCAGCGCCTGGTAGAGCCCCGCTGACTTCAAACAGAGGGGATACGGCGTGGAAGCCGACCCCCTCTTGGGACTTGGAGCCATCCGTATACACTGGCACGGTTCCAGCGTGACACGATGTGTGCTCCAAAATGGTCGAACGCAATACTCCCGGCGCAGTACAAGCTTTGAGAGCATAGGCGTGGCGACAAATAGCCAAATGTGGTACCCTCCAGGGTGGCGTCCTGGGCAAAACCAGGGGCGCCACCGGCCCGAGAGCGATATCTACCTCTCGAAGGAGTTTCCTGACCATAAACCGAAAAGGCTTAGGGTATGACTGGCGTCTCTCGACGGCATAGGCACCATCGAGATCAGCTGCGGATGAAGTGAGAGCTGTTGGCGACTGAGGGAGGCGCCGGGCTCGCGCGTACAGTCGAGTGATACACTGCACGCAGCGCAGAGCGAGTGGCATCTCCCCAGCATCGACCAACAGGCTCTCAATGGGGGAAGTGCGGAAGGCACCGGTCGCAAGGCGAAGGCCGGTGTGGTGGATCGAATCCACCTTCCGCAATAAACGCTCGGCTGCGGATGCATAAAACTCGCATCCGTAGTCGAGCTTCGAACGAACAAAGGATCGATAAAAAAGTAAGGCGGTAGCCCTATCAGCGCCCCAAGCGCTGAACGTCACGGAACGGAGAATGTCCATGGCGCGGGTACAAGAGACCCTAAGGCTGCGAATATGAGCCTCCCAGGTGAGGCGTCGGTTGAATACAAGACCTAGGAAACGGTGCGACTCAACCACATCCAGGCGCACCCCTTTAAGAAACAAATCTGGGTCGGGGTGAAGCCGTGGATGGCGGCAGAAGTGCACCACCTTAGTCTTGGCGAAAGAAAACCGAAACCTGTGCGCTTTGGCATAGCGAGAGACGCGGTTCAATGCCTGTTGGAGTCGACGCTCCAGAGTTGGCATCTGGGCCGCGCCAAAAGAGATCGAAAGGTCGTCCGCGTAGAGCGTAGCGAGAACATCTTCTGGCAGAACCGAGGTGATGCCGTTGATGCTCAGGGCAAAGCGTGTGACACTGAGGACACTTCCCTGCGGGACACCCTCTTCCTGCTCCTTTGGGGCAGAGAGGGCTCCCCCCACCCGTACGCGGAATCGACGATCTCGCAAAAATTCAGATATAAACATTGGGATGCGTCCCCTCGCCCCCATCGTGTGGAGAGTCTCCATGATACCGTATCGCCATGCGGTATCATAGGCCTTCTCCAGATCAAAAAACACCGTGGCGTAGTGCTGTCTACGAAGGAAAGCCTCGCAGACGGCATTTTCCAGTCGGAGCAGAGCATCCGACGTGGAGTGAAACTTACGGAAGCCGCACTGTGCAGAAGACAGATGGCCTCCGCTGTCCAGGAAATAGGCTAATCTAACATTTACCAATTTCTCCATCAACTTGCACACGCAAGAGGTTAGAGAGATTGGGCGTAAACCGGTCGGAGTAGAGTGATCTCTTCCCGGCTTGCGAAAGGCGAGCACAGTAGCGATTCGCCAGGAGTCTGGGAGAAGACCTTCCACCCAGATCCTCTTGAACAGATCTAACAGAAAGGCCATGCCTCGCTCACCCAGGTGTCGAAGCATGGCGTACGGGACATCGTCCGGACCATGGGCGGTGTCCGCGCACGAAGCGAGAGTGGAAGGCAACTCACTCACAGTAAACTTGTCGTTGAAGGGTTCTCCGCCTCTAGAGGTAAAGTCCAGCCGGCGGCCTTCCGCGACATCACGACGTGCATTGAATGCTGGCGGAGCAGCATCACGGCTAGAGAATGCGGAGAAAGCGGTCGCTAAGGATTCCGCCACGGACGCGGGGTCCGAGATTGCGGTCCCATTCTCCTGGAGAACGGGAGGGGGGTCCTGCAAGAACTTGCCCCGAATCCTTTTGACTCGCTTCCACACCTCAGCTAAAGGGGTCTTCCCGTTAAATGAAGACACGTATGCCCGCCAAGAAGAGCGGCGGGCGTGCTTCGAAATATACCGGAACCTAGCCCTAGCCCGACGAAATTCAGCGACAGTGAAATCGTTCGGGCGGCGCTTATAGCGCATGTAGGCATAACGCTTCTGTTTGAGGGCCGTCTCACACTCGGCCGACCACCATGGGAGTGGTCGGCGTGCAAAACGGCCAGACGTCCTAGGAATAGTAGTCAGGCCCATGGCGATGAGGTTGCCGGAGAAGAACTCAACGGCCTCATCTACCGACCTAAACTCCTCGACTGAAATAGAGAATTCAGTCATTTCCTGAAATGCAGGCCACCGCGCCCGCGTCAAGCACCACCGAGGTGGTCTCTCAGGCGGCAGTTGCCCTGAAAATGATATTTGATTGGGAAAGTGATCACTACCATGGAGGTCATCGACCACCCCCCAATCAAAATCAGGCTGTGCATCCGAAGAGCACAAAGATAGGTCAAGGCAAGAAAATGAAGCGGTTCTCGGACAGTGATGCGTAAACTCACCCAAGTTTAGGACACCCATCTCAAGCTCTTCGATCAGATCGGCAAGGACTTGTCCCCTGGGATTTATGGAGTAATCTACCCAGAGAGGATGCCTGCCGTTCAGATCTCCAAGCAAGAGATAGGGCCTCGGCAACCGTGCCACGACGTGGCGGAAGTCCCCCGCGTCGAAGTCAGCTGACGGTGGAATGTACGCTATAATGATAGTATACCTCCTATCCAGGTGCAGCTGCACAGCCACTGCTTGAAAGGAGGTATCTAAAGAGAAAGGAAGAACGGAGACATCATGCCGGGTGTAAACCGCGCATCCCCCAGCCCGGCCATCCCGCGGTGGTGGGGTCGCAAGACCCTTATACCCCGGGAGGGCAGGAAGGGGGCACGCGCCTAGCATGGTCTCCTGCAAAAAAATAGCTAACGGGGAACGGGACGAGGCGAGCCTCCGCAGCTCCTCCCAGTTGGCCCGGAGTCCACGGCAATTCCATTGAAGGAATATGCCCTCCAGGCCTAGCTCGGAGGAGACGCGGGGGCCCTCCTCGAACTGAAGACCCTCACGGGAATGGCCGTACGCTTCCCGGGGGCAGAACCCCGGGCGCTGTTGGCCGGACAAAGCGCTGTCGCCTTCGAGGACTTATTGGGGGAGGTTGGGCTCGCCATGCGATTCTTTTCCTCCCTCCGCCTCGAAACCTTAGGCGGGCGCTGCGGCTTCGGAGGCGGGGGGGCCTCTTTTCGAGGAACCACCGTCTCCGAGCCATTCGCTCCACCTCGGGGCGTGGGCGAAGGAGCCGAAGCTCCTTTGTTGCTGTCCTCCTTTCGGGGGACAGCTTTAGGAACCCCTGAAGATGGCCTAGCGACCATCTTCAGGGGTGTTGCCTCCTGTGAGTCTAACGACTCGGTGGACGCTCGTGGCCGTTTCGCCTTGCGGGAAACGGTCACCCTGGGGGAAGAGGGGGGAGCCCTGGTTTTAGCCGGGGCTGGGTATGAAGCCTTTTTGCCGCCAGCTTTACCAGGGGAGCCCCTGGGTTGGGTGGAGCACGCAGAAGGGCTCCGAATGGGCGCGGAAACAACCGTGCTCGTTGGCCTGGATGGGCCAGGAGAAGAGGGTGCCTTTCCAACTACTGAGGCATATGACGTCCCAGGCAGAGCTGGGTGCGCCAGGACCAAGTCCTTAGCCTCGCAGAATGATAGTCTATCCTGGGCCTGAACGGCCAGGATTTCTTTCTCCAGGAGATATGCACCACATTGCTTCGAAGAAGCAGGGTGCGGCTCTCCGCAATTGACACACTTGGCCACACACGATTTGGACTTATCGTGTGCGACCTTGGAGCAATTTACACAGACTTCGGGTGACCCCGACTTTGCACGTCTACATGAGCGATTCGTATGGCCGAAGCGGTGACAGTAATAGCACCGCTCGGCAGTGGCACGAATGCCTTCACGCGGTAGCGGTACCAACCGGCACGCACCGACTCAGGGAGCTTGTCACAGTCGAACGTGACGAAGAGTGTAGGGGTGGGTCTCGAAGCCCCTCTTTGTTTTCTCATCACACGTTCGACCTTGACCGCCCCATGGTCGGCCAGCTCTAGGGTGATGTCCTCAATGGAGTAGTCAACGAGTTCCCTCGCATAAACTACTCCTTTTACAAAGTTCATGGTAGAGTGCGGCGTCACACTCACCGGGGTGCCATGAAGTGTCCGAAGAGCACTTATCTTGGCCGCCTCGGCGGGATTCGCCGCATTCGCCAGAAGGCTCCCGTCCGAGAAACGGGTCACCTTCGGCTCTCTACCAATTGCACTAGCTAATCCTCTCCTCTGATGTATCATGTTGCCCTTGGACAACATGGTGCCATCAGTGGAGCGAATAACGAGGAAGCATTTGAAGCCAGCGGGCTCGAAAACGCCAGGTAACCTCTGAATGAGGGGCCCCGATGTCATCGAGGCTCCGCCCTGTGCACTTTTAGTGTTAGTTTTGGTCAGGGGCTCTGCACACGAGGGGGTAGAGGGGCCGGATGTGCCGATCTTGGCTTGGTCGCCTACCAAAGTGGCAGCATACCCATCCGTCCCCGCAGCCCCCGCGGATGGAGAGGAGCCCCGAGTCTTTTTCGTCTTTTTAGTCTTTTTTGTCTTTTTCTTTTTTGGAGAGGAGGGCGGGGAATGAACCTGCTTTTCACCTCCGCTGGCAGAAGCCCCCAGGCCAGATGGACCAGCCTTAGCCAGGTCCCTCTTCGAAATGGAGAAGGTCCTGGTTGTCGTGGGGGCACCTGTCGGAGGATATCCCTCACCTCCTTGTATTGCCTCGGAGCCCTCAGCCATTTGAGGAGGACCTTGCATAGGGGCGGATTCGGGTTCGGTGCTTGGTGCCGAGCCCGAATCCTCCCCCATGGAAGGCCCTACCGTCTGAGGCTGGGTCTCCTCAAGGACCATGTCTATCACAGGAGGGGCCTCCAGTTGGCCATCCCCTCCCAGGACATCGCAGGTCCCCTTGGCAGTGTCGCCAGTCTTGTGTGGGGAGGCACAGGCCTTGACCTCAGCAAGGTTTAAAATTCTTGCCAGCAGGTCTTTTGAGGGAAGCGACCGAAGGGGCCTGGCTTCCTTCTCCCCCCTAAGGGGGTTTGCCCTACCGAGCCGCTTTGATGGGGAGCGGCTGGCTAAGGGCTGCCTGCTGGCTTTCTTGGCAGTCCCCTTTGAAAGAAAAGAGGACTGCCGCTGGGAAAAGGGAGGTGCCCGAAAGCACCTCCAGAGAAGGGGGTGAGGGGGAGTCCCCTGCACCCGTAGGCGAAGGAGAGGAGTAAGCCTCCTCTCCGGTTAGAGAAATATAGAGGGTCCCCTGTGCAAGCACAGGCGGGGGGACCTCCATTTTTTTGCTGGAGCTGCCCGAGGGCGGCTCCATCGATGGAACAGGGGAATTTGAGGGTTGGGTTTTTTTTTTATCTTCATCATTGGGCATGGTGACCCTTTTTTAAACATGGGATGCAATCGCGCACACCTCTCGCAGTAGCCCGCACTGCGAGAGGTGCTTACAAGCCCGGCAGAGCCAGGCGCCGCCATTTGGGACCACCCCTCCCGCCTGGTGGCCTGGCAGTCCATCGGCATGGTGGCTCCACCTTAGACACGGCGTAAAAAATATAGATTGTGAAGAGGAGAGGAAAAGAGATGTGTGGAAGGTATTGGTGGGGATGAAGCAGGTTGTTAAAAACCATCCACCCCAGACCGGAGCTCAGGGGTTAGGGAACTTTGTCCCCCACCCCCTCAGCCCCGATGCTGGACGGTTGGCTGAAAGGAAGGTCAGCATCTACCCTGTGAAATTAGAGGCTGACCAGAGAAAGTTGTTAGAGAGGTTGTGTGAAAAGAGAGGAAACAAGTATTTTGAAAGATGGAAGAGAGGCTAAGCTGGGGTCGGACGGAGCTCTGGATCCCGTCAGCACGGCGGCCAGGATGGCAAATCGCCGCGCCCCTTACGGGGTGTCTACGAAGGAAAGCCTCGCAGACGGCATTTTCCAGTCGGAGCAGAGCATCCGACGTGGAGTGGAACTTACGGAAGCCGCACTGTGCAGCCCCGTAAGGGGCGCGGCGATTTGCCATCCTGGCCGCCGTGCTGACGGGATCCAGCGCTCCGTCCGGCCCCAGCTTAGCCCCTCTTCCTTCCTTGAAAATACTTGTTTCCTCTCTTTTCACACAACCTCTCCCACAACTTTCTCTGGTCAGCCTCTAATTTCACAGGGTAGATGCTGACCTTCCTTTGCCAACTGTCCCTCATCGGGGCTGAGGGGGTGGGGGACAATGTTCCCTAACCCCTGAGCTCCGGTCTGGGGTGGCTGGTTTTTAAGAACCTGCTTCATCCCCACCCATACCTTCCTCACATCCCTTTTCCTCTCCTCTTCACAATCTATTATTTTTTACGCCGTGTCCAAGGTGGAGCCGCCATGCCGATGGACTGCCAGGCCACCAGGCGGGATGGGTGGTCTTAAATGGCGGCGCCTGGCTCTGCCGGGCTTGTAAGCACCTCTCGCTTACGGGCTACTGCGAGAGGTGATGCACGATTGCGTCCCGTGTCAAAAAGAGGGTCACCATGCCCAATGATGAGTTTAAAAAAAAAACCCAACCCCCAACTTCCCCTATAACATCGACGGAGCCGCCCTTGGGCAGCTCCAGTAAAAAAATGGAGGTCCCCTCCCCTGTGCTTGCTCAGGGGACCCTCCATATATCTCTAACCGGAGAGGAGACTTACTCCTCTCCTTCGCTTACGGGTGTAGGGGACTCCCCCTCACCCCCTTCTCTGGAGGTGCTTTCAGGCGCCTCAAAATACCAGCGGCAGTCCCCTCTGTTCTTTCCAAGGGGACTGCCAAGAAAGCCAGTAGGCAGCCCTTAGCCAGCCGCTCCACATCGAAGCGGCTCGGTAGGGCAAGCCCCCTTAGGGGGGAGAGGGAAGCCAGGCCCCTTCGGTCGCTTCCCTCAAAAGACCTGCTGGCAAGCTTACTGAACCTTGCCGGGGTCAAGGCCCATGCCTCGCCAAAGAAGACTAGTGACGATACTGCCAACGGGACCTGCGATGTCTTGAAAGGGGGGGGGGGGGATGGCCAACTGGAGGCCTCCCCTAAGATAGACATGGTCCTTGAGGAAACCCAGCCTCAGACGGTAGGGCCTTCCATGGGGGGGAATCTGGGCTCGGGTCCAAGCACCGAACCCGAATCCGCCCCGATGCAAGGTCCTCCTCAAACGGCTGTGGTTTCCGAAGCAGTACAAGGAGGGGAGGGATCTCCGCCGACCGGTGCCCCCACGACTACCAGGACATTCTCCATTTCAGAGAATGACCTGGCTGAGGCTGGTCCATCTGGCCTGGGGGCTTCTTCCGTCGGAGGTGAGAAGCGGGTTCATTCCCCGCCCTCCTCTCCGAAAAAGAAAAAGAAAAAGACAAAAAAGACTCGGGGCTCCTCTCCATCCGCGGGGGCTGCGGGGACGGATGGGTCTGCTGCCACTCTGGCAAGCGACCAAGCCAAGATCGGCACATCCGCCCCCTCTGCCCCCCCGGTTGCGGAGCCCCTGACAAAGAAGACTAATACAGGGAGTGCACAGGGCGGTGCCTCGATGACATCGGGGCCCCTCATTCAGAGGTTACCTGGCGTTTTCGAGCATACTGGCTTCAAACGCTTTCTCGTTATTCGCTCCACTGATGGCACCATGTTGTCCAAGGTCAACATGATCCATCAGAGGAGAGGATTAGCTAGTGCAATTGGTAGAGAGCCAAAGGTGACCCGTTTCTCGAACGGGAGCCTTCTGGCGAATGCGGCGAATCCCGCCGAGGCGGCCAAGATAAGTGCTCTTCGGACACTTCATGGCACCCCGGTGAGTGTGACGCCGCACTCTACCATGAACTTTGTGAAAGGAGTAGTTTATGCGAGATAACTCGTTGACTACTCCATTGAGGACATCACCCTAGAGCTGGCCGACCATGGGGCGGTCAAGGTCGAACGTGTGATGAGAAAACAGGGAGGGGCTTCGAGACCCACCCCTACACTCTTCGTCACGTTCGACTGTGACAAGCTCCCTGAGTCGGTGCGTGCCGGTTGGTACCGCTACCGCGTGAAGGCATTCGTGCCACTGCCGCAGCGGTGCTATTACTGTCACCGCTTAGGCCATACGAATCACTCATGTAGACGTGCATAGTCGGGGTCACCCGAAGTCTGTGTAAATTGCTCCAAGGTCGCACACGATAAGTCCAAATCGTGTGTGGCCAAGTGTGTCAATTGCGGAGAGCCGCACCCTGCTTCTTCGAAGCAATGTGGTGCATATCTCCTGGAGAAAGAAATCCTGGCCGTTCAGGCCCAGGATAGACTCTCATTCCGCGAGGCTAAGGACTTGGTCCTGGCGCACCCAGCTCTGCCTGGGACGTCATATGCCTCCTCAGTAGTTAGAAAGGCACCCTCTGCTCCTGGCCCATCCAGGCCAACTAGCACGGTTGTTTCCGCGCCCATCCAGGGCCCATATGCGGGCTCTACCCAACCCGGGCCCTCCCCTGGTAAAGCTGGCAGCAAAAAGGGTTCATACCCAGCCCCGGCTAAAACCACGGCTCCCCCCCCCTCTTCCCCCAGCGTGACCGTTTCCCGCAAGGCGAAACGGCCACGCTCCTCCACCAAGTCGTTAGACTCACAGGAGGCAACACCCCTAAAGATGGTCGCTAGGCCATCTTCGGGGGTTCCTAAAGCTGTCCCCCGAAAGGAGGACAGCAAGAAAGGAGCTTCGGCTCCTTCGCCCACGCCCCGAGGTGGAGCGAGTGGCTCGGAGACGGTGGTTCCTCGAAAAGAGGGCCCCCCGCCTCCGAAGCCGCAGCGCCCGCCTAAGGTTTCGAGGCGGAGGGAGGAAAAGACTCGCATGGCGAGCCCAACCTCCCCCAATAAGTCCTCGAAGGCGACAGCGCCTCCAGCGCTTTGTCCGGCCAACAGCGCCCGGGGTTCTGCCCCCGGGAAGCGTACGGCCATTCCCGTGAGGGTCTTCAGTTCGAGGAGGGCCCCCACGTCTCCTCCGAGCTAGGCCTGGAGGGCATATTTCTTCAATGGAATTCTTGTGGACTCCGGGCCAACTGGGAGGAGCTGCGGAGGCTCGTCTCGTCCCGCTTCCCGTTAGCTATCTTTTTGCAGGAGACCATGCTAGGCGCGTGCCCCCTGCCCGCCCTCCCGGGGTACAAGGGTCTTGCGACCCCACCACCGCGGGATTGCCGGGCTGGGGGATGCGCGGTTTACACCCGGCATGATGTCTCCGTTCTTCCTTTCTCTTTAGATACCTCCTTTCAGGCAGTGGCTGTGCAGCTGCACCTGGATAGGAGGTATACTATAATTTCTGCGTACATTCCCCCGTCAGCTGACTTCGACGCGGGGGACTTCCGCCGCGTCGTGGCACGGTTGCCGAGGCCCTATCTCTTGCTTGGAGATCTGAACGGCAGGCATCCTCTCTGGGGAGATTACTCCATAAATCCCAGGGGACAAGTCCTTGCCGATCTGATCGAAGAGCTTGAGATGGGTGTCCTAAACTTGGGTGAGTTTACGCATCACTGTCCGAGAACCGCTTCATTTTCTTGCCTTGACCTATCTTTGTGCTCTTCGGATGGACAGCCTAATTTTGATTGGGGGGTGGTCGATGACCTCCATGGTAGTGATCACTTTCCCATTCAAATATCATTTTCAGGGCAACTGCCGCCTGAGAGACCACCTCGGTGGTGCTTGGCGCTGGCGCGGTGGCCTGCATTTCAGGAAATGACTGAATTCTCTATCTCAGTCGAGGAGTTTAGGTCGGTAGATGAGGCCGTTGAGTTCTTCTCCGGCAACCTCATCGCCGTGGGCCTAACTACTATTCCTAGGACGTCTGGCCGTTTTGCACGCCGACCACTCCCATGGTGGTCGGCCGAGTGTGAGACGGCCCTCAAACAGAAGCGTTATGCCTACATGCGCTATAAGCGCCGCCCGAACGATTTTACTGTCGCTGAATTTCGTCGGGCTAGGGCTAGGTTCCGGTATATTTCGAAGCACGCCCGCTGCTCTTCTTGGCGGGCATACGTGTCTTCACTTAACGGAAAGACCCCTTTAGCTGAGGTGTGGAAGCGAGTCAAAAGGATTCGGGGCAAGTTCTCGCAGGACCCCCCTCCCGTTCTCCAGGAGAATGGGACCGCAATCTCGGACCCCGCGTCCGTGGCAGAATCCTTAACGACCGTTTTTTCCGCATTCCCTAGCCGTGATGCTGCTCCGCCAGCATTCAATGCACGTCGTGATGTCGCGGAAGGCCGCCGGCTGGACTTTACCTCCAGAGGCGGAGAACCCTTCAACGACAAGTTTACTGTGAGTGAGTTGCGTTCCGCTCTCGCTTCGTGCGCGGACACCGCCCATGGTCCGGACGATGTCCCATACGCCATGCTTCGACACCTGGGTGAGCGAGGTATGGCCTTTCTGTTAGATTTGTTCAACAGGAACTGGGTGGAAGGTCTTCTCCCAGACTCCTGGCGAATCGCTACTGTGCTCGCCTTTCGCAAGCCGGGGAGAGATCACTCTGCTCCGACCGGTTTCCGCCCAATCTCTCTAACCTCTTGCGTGTGCAAGTTGATGGAGAAATTGGTAAATGTTAGATTAGCCTATTTCCTGGACAGCGGAGGCCATCTGTCTTCTGCACAGTGCGGCTTCCGTAATTTCCACTCCACGTCGGATGCTCTGCTCCGACTGGAAAATGCCGTCTGCGAGGCTTTCCTTCGTAGACAGCACTACGCCACGGTGTTTTTTGATCTGGAGAAGGCCTATGATACCGCATGGCGATACGGTATCATGGAGACTCTCCACACGATGGCGGCGAGGGGACGCCTCCCAATGTTTATATCTGAATTTTTGCGAGATCGTCGATTCCGCGTACGGGTGAGGGGAGCCCTCTCCGGCTCAAAGGAGCAGGAAGAGGGTGTCCCGCAGGGAAGTGTCCTCAGTGTCACACTCTTTGCCCTGAGCATCAACGGCATCACCTCGGTTCTGCCGGAAGATGTTTTCGCTACGCTCTACGTGGACGACCTTTCGATCTCTTTTGGCGGGGCACAGATGCCAACTCTGGAGCGTCGACTCCAACAGGCATTGAACCGCGTCTCTCGCTATGCCGAAGCGTACAGGTTTCGGTTTTCTTTGGCCAAGACTAAGGTGGTGCACTTCTGCCGCCATCCACGGCTTCACCCCGACCCAGATTTGTTTCTTAATGGGGTGCGCCTGGATGTGGTTGAGTCGCACCGTTTCCTTGGTCTTGTATTCGACCGACGCCTCACCTGGGAGGCTCATATTCGCAGCCTTAGGGTCTCTTGTACCCGCGCCATGGACATTCTCCGTTCCGTGACGTTCAGCGCTTGGGGCGCTGATAGGGCTACCGCCTTACTTTTTTATCGATCCTTTGTTCGCTCGAAGCTCGACTACGGATGCGAGTTTTATGCATCCGCAGCCGAGCGTTTATTGCGGAAGGTGGATTCGATCCACCACACCGGCCTTCGCCTTGCGACCGGTGCCTTCCGCACTTCCCCCATTGAGAGCCTGTTGGTCGATGCTGGGGAGATGCCACTCGCTCTGCGCCGCGTGCAGTGCATCACTCGCCTGTACGCGCGAGCCCGGCGCCTCCCTCAGTCGCCAACAGCTCTCACTGCATCCGCAGCTGATCTCGATGGTGCCTATGCCGCCGAGAGACGCCAGTCATACACTAAGCCCTTTGGGTTTAGGGCCAGGAAACTCCTTCGAGAGGTAGATATAGCTCTCGGGCCGGTGGCGCCCCTGGTTTTGCCCAGGACGCCACCCTGGAGGGTACCACATTTGGCTATTTGTCGCCACGCCTCTGCTCCCAAAGCTTGTACTGCGCCGGGAGTATTGCGTTCGACCTTTTTGGAGCACACATCGTGTCACGCTGGTACCGTGCCAGTGTATACGGATGGCTCCAAGTCCCAAGAGGGGGTCGGCTTCCACGCCGTATCCCCTCTGTTTGAAGTCAGCGGGGCTCTACCAGGCGCTGCGTCTGTCTTCACGGCCGAGCTGGTGGCAATACACCACTCGGTACGGGAGATTACGCGACGTGCCCGGTTCGGAGACCGGATTGTTATCTATAGCGACTCACAAAGTGCCCTGAGTGCTCTCGGGGCATTGGAATCTCCGCATCCCCTGGTTCGCGAAATCCGTGACGTCACGGTTTTGGCGAGCCGGGCAGATGTCGAGATTATCTTCTGCTGGGTTCCTGGACATGTAGGAATTGCGGGGAATGAGCGCGCCGATGAGGGCGCCAAAGAGTCCGCGAGGACTCTGCGACCGGACCAGCGTTTCGCTCTTCCTCACACTGACTACATGGCAGGAATACGGGCAGCTCTTCGGACTGCTTGGCAAAGAAGATGGGAGACGGTCGAGGGGAACTTAAGGTTGCGTGCCATTGCGCCGCGACTGTTCCCATGGACCTATCTCCCAATGCCGCGGCGGCTTTAGGTTGCTTTCTGTCGTCTCCGAATCGGACACACTCGTGTGATGCATCGCTATTTGATGGAGCGCTCGCCTGCGCCCTATTGCAACGACTGCGTCGTCCCCCAGACTGTTCGGCACATTCTTGTCGAATGTCCCAGTCTGGGTGATCTTCGCGCACGATACCTGTCTCAGTACCGGGATGGGCGGGGTCGCTACCGCCTGTCCCTGGTGCTCGGTTCAGATTCGTGCACATTGACTTGTGGACTTGTTGACTTCTTGGGGGAGGCCGGCCTTCTCGCTATTATTTAAGCAAGGTTTGTTTTTTTTTGTTTGTTTTTTTTCCTTTAGTTGCACGCCCCTGCCCCGGGGGGACCTCTTCCCGACGCACCAGCTTGCTTCCTTTCCCCCTTTTGGGGTGTTGTTTTTCTTTCTCTTTAATTTTATTTTAAAGTAGCCTAGAACTAGGCCAGTTTTAATACGGCGACTAATGCCCAAGTAGGCAGTCGCCAGATGAGCTCTTAAAAAAAAAAAAAAAAATCTGTCACCGTATGCGAGAAAAACGTCGGGAGCGATGTCTTCACAACGACGAGCTATGGCAATAAAGGTCTCATCTTTATGGCGAAAAAGCTTCGGCCACAATTTTTCTTAGGTCCACGACCAACCACCTGGTTTCCATGATGAAGCTCGTTGTAGTGGCTTTGAATGGCGAGAAGATGATGCTGGCGTCGTTCGCGGCTATGGAAGTCTTGCCCTGGGTGAGAAGGAAAGCGAAGAAGGGCAACTAAGTCTTTCAGCATTAGGGCCAAGACCGTGCAAGAATGGTTGGGGCTTAACATGAACTTATGCTCGAAGAGCTTTTGACCTCCACAATCGCCCCACCCCAATCCCCTCTATTACAACATGGGGCATTTCGAGAGCAAGGCATGTTACCTTCTCCACCGCAACATGGACGTGCTGAAGTCACGTCAACCGCGTGTGGACCAGCATGAGGAAGGACTTCATCTGTAACGTGGGCGCGGCCTTCTAGTGTTTGTGCTCGCCGCCAAATTTAGGCCACATTAATTAATATTACAATTTAATTCTCAGCAAACCGTCCCGGGGCTGAGGGGGGAGGGGACAATGTTCCCTACCCCTGAGCTCCGGTCCGGGATGGGGGCTTTTTAACAACCTGCTTCATCCCCATCCATACCTTCCTCACCCCTTTTCCTCTCCTCTTCACATTCTATCAATTTTACGCCGTGTCCAAGGTGGAGCCGCCATGCCGATGGACTGCCAGGCCACCAGGCGGGAGGGGTGGTCCCGAATGGCGGCGCCTGGCTCTGCCGGGCTTGTAAGCACCTCTCGCAGTGCAGGCAACTGCGAAAGGTGATGAGCTATTGCGTCCCGTATTAAAAAGAGGGTCACCATGCCCATGTATGACAAAAAAAATAAAAAAACCCAACCCCCAACTTCCCCAAGAAAATCAACGGAGCCGCCCTCGGGCAGCTCCACCGAGAAAATGGAGGCCCTTCCCCCCCTTGTGCTTGCGCAAGGGACTCTCCATAATTCTTTAACCGGAGAGTAGGCTTACTCCTCTCCTACGCCTACGGGTGTAGGGGACTCCCCCTCACCCCCTTCTCTGGAGGTGCTTTCGGGCACCTCCCTATCTCCAGCGGCAGTTCCTCCTTTGCTTTCTAAGGGGACTGCCAAGAAAGCCAGCAGGTAGCCCATTGCCGACCGCCCCTCGTGCAAGCGGCTCGGTAGGGCAAACCCCCTTAGGGGGGAGAGGGAAGCCAGGCCCCTTCGGTCGCTTCCCTCAAAAGACCTGCTGGCAAGAATTTTAAACCTTGCTGGGGTCAAGGCCTGTGCCTCCCCACACAAGACTGGCGACACTGCCAAGTGGACCTGCGATGTCCTGGGAGGGGATGGCCAACTGGAGGCCCCTCCTGTGATAGAATGGTCCTTGAGGAGACCCAGCCTCAGACGGTAGGGCCTTCCATGGGAAAGAAGTCGGGCTCGGCGGCAAGCACCGAACCCGAATCCGCCCCTATGCAGGGTCCTCCTCAAACGGCTGAGGGCTCCGAGGCAGTACAAGGAGGGGAGGGATCTGCTCCGACAGGTGCCCCTACGACTACCAGGCCCTTTTTCCATTTTGGAGAGGGACCTGGCTGAGGCCGGTCCATCTGGCCTAGGGGCTTCTGCCGGCGGAGGTGAGAACCGGGTTCATTCCCCGCCCTCCTCTCTAAAAAAGAAAAAGACTAGAAAGACGAAGAAGACTCGGTGCTCCTCTCCATCCGCGGGGGCTGCAGGGACGGATGGGTCTGCTGCCACTTTGGTAGGCGACCAAGCCAAGATCGGCACATCCGCCCCTCTACCCCCTCGTGTGCGGAGCCCCTGACAAAGACTAACACCAAGAGTGCATAGGGCGGAGCCTCGATGACATCGGGGCCCCTGACTCAGAGGTTACCTGGCGTTTTCGAGCCCTCTGGCTTCAAACGCTTCCTCATTATTCGCTCCACTGATGGCAGCATGTTGTCCAAGGGCAACATGATCCATCAGAGGAGAGGATTAGCTAGTGCAATTGGTAGAGAGCCGAAGGTGACCCGTTTCTCGGACGGGAGCCTTCTGACGAATGGGGCGAATCCCGCCGAGGCGGCCAAGATAAGTGCTCTTCGGATACTTCATGGCACCCCGGTGAGTGTGACGCCGCACTCTACCATGAACTTTGTGAAAGGAGCAAGTGGCTCGGAGACGGTGGTTCCTCGGAAAGCGGGCCCATCGCCTCCGAAGCCGCAGCGCCCGCCTAAGGTTTCGAGGCGGAGGGAGGAAAAGACTCGCATGGCGAGCCCAACCTCCACCAATAAGTCCTCGAAGGCGACAGTGCCCCTAGCTCTTTGTCCGGCCAACAGCGCCCGGGGTTCTGCCCCCGGGAAGCGTACGGCCATTTCCGTGAGGGTCTTCAGTTCGAGGAGGGCCCCCGCGTCCCCTCCGAGCTAGGCCTGGAGGGCATATTCCTTCAATGGAATTGCCGTGGACTCCGGGCCAACTGGGAGGAGCTGCGGAGGCTCGTCTCGTCCCGCTCCCCGTTAGCTATCTTTTTGCAGGAGACCATAATAGGCGCATGCCCTGCCTGCCCTCCCGGGGTACAAGAGCCTTGCGACCCCACCAACGCGGGATGGCCGGGCTGGGGGATGCGCGGTTTACACCCGGCATGATGTCTCCGTTCTTCCTTTCTCTTTAGATACCTCCTTTCAGGCAGTGGCTGTGCAGCTGCACCTGGATAGGAGGTATACTATCATTTCTGCGTACATTCCACCGTCAGCTGACTTCGACGCGGGGGACTTCCGCCGCGTCGTGGCACGGTTGCCGAGGCCCTATCTCTTGCTTGGAGATCTGAACGGCAGGCATCCTCTCTGGGGAGATTACTCCATAAATCTCAGGGGACAAGTTCTTGCCGATCTGATCGAAGAGCTTGAGATGGGTGTCCTAAACCTGGATGAGTTTACGCATCACTGTCCGAGAACCGCTTCATTTTCTTGCCTTGACCTATTTTTGTGCTCTTCGGATGCACAGCCTGATTTTGATTGGGGGGTGGTCGATGACCTCCATGGTAGTGATCACTTTCCCATTCAAATATCATTTTCAGAAGCGTTATGCCTACATGCGCTATAAGCGCCGCCCGAACGATTTTACTGTCGCTGAATTTCGTCGGGCTAGGGCTAGGTTCCGGTATATTTCGAAGCACGCCCGCTGCTCTTCTTGGCGGGCATATGTGTCTTCACTTAACGGGAAGACCCCTTTAGCTGAGGTGTGGAAGCGAGTCAAAAGGATTCGGGGCAAGTTCTTGCAGGACCCCCCCTCCCGTTCTCCAGGAGAATGGGACCGCAATCTCGGACCCCGGGTCTGTGGCGGAATCCTTAGCGACCGCTTTTTCTGCATTCTCTAGCCGTGATGCTGCTCCGCTAGCATTCAATGCACGTCGTGATGTCGCGGAAGGCCGCCTGCTGGACTTTACCTCCAGAGGCGGAGAACCCTTCAACGACAAGTTTACTGTGAGTGAGTTGCGTTCCGCTCTCGCTTCGTGCGCGGACACCGCCCATGGTCCGGACGATGTCCCGTACGCCATGCTTCGACACCTGGGTGAGCGAGGCATGGCCTTTCTGTTAGATTTGTTCAACAGGATCTGGGTGGAAGGTCTTTTCCCAGACTCCTGGCGAATCGCTACTGTGCTCGCCTTTCGCAAGCCGGGAAGAGATCACTCTACTCCGACCGGTTTCCGCCCAATCTCTCTAATCTCTTGCGTTTGCAGGTTGATGGAGAAATTGGTAAATGTTAGATTAGCCTTTTTCCTGGACAGCGGAGGCCATCTGTCTTCCGCACAGTGCGGCTTCCGTAAGTTCCACTCCACGTCGGATGCTCTGCTCCGACTTTCCTTCGTAGACAGCACTACGCCACGGTGTTTTTTGATCTGGAGAAGGCCTATGATACCGCATGGCGATATGGTATCATGGAGACTCTCCACACGATGGGGGCGAGGGGACGCCTCCCAATGTTTATATCTGAATTTTTGCGAGATCGTCGATTCCGCGTACGGGTGGGGGGAGCCCTCTCCGGCCCAAAGGAGCAGGAAGATAGTGTCCCGCAGGGAAGTGTCCTCAGTGTCACACTCTTTGCCCCGAGCATCAACGGCATCACCTCGGTGCTGCCGGAAGATGTTCTCGCTACGCTCTACGTCGACGACCTTTCGATCTCTTTTGGCGCGGCCCAGATGCCACTCTGGAGCGTCGACTCCAACAGGCATTGAACCGCGTCTCTCGCTATGCCGAAGCGCACAGGTTTCGGTTTTCTTCGGCCAAGACTGGGTTGGTGCACTTCTGCCGCCATCCACGGCTTCACCCCGACCCAGATTTGTTTCTTAATGGGGTGCGCCTAGATGTGGTTGAGTCGCACCGTTTCCTTGGTCTTGTATTCGACCGACGCCTCACCTGGGAGGCTCATATTCGCAGCCTTAGGGTCTCTTGTACCCGCGCCATGGACATTCTCCGTTCCGTGACGATAGGGCTACTGCCTTACTTTTTTTATCGATCCTTTGTTGGCTTGAAGCTCGACTACGGATGCGAGTTTTATGCATCCGCAGCCGAGCATTTATTGCGGAAGGTGGATTCGATCCACCACACCGGTCTTCGCCTTGCGACCGGTGCCTGTGCACTTCCCCCATTGAGAGCCTGTCGTTCGATGCTGGGGAGATGCCACTCGCTCTGCGCCGCGTGCAGTGCATCACCCGCCTGTACGCGCGAGCCCGGTGCCTCCCTCAGTCACCAACAGCTCTCACCGCTTCCGCAGCTGATCTCGATGGTGCCTATGCCGCCGAGAGACGCCAGTCATACACTAAGCCCTTTGGGTTTAGGGCTAGGAAACTCCTTCGAGAGGTAGATATAGCTCTCGGGCCGGTGGCGCCCCTGGTTCTGCCCAGGACGCCACCCTGGAGGGTACCACATTTGGCTTTTTGTCGCTACGCCTCTGCTCTCAAAGCATGTACCACGCCGGGAGTATTGCGTTCGACCTTTTTGGAGCACACATCGTGTCACGCTGGTACCGTGCCATTGTATACGGATGGCTCCAAGTCCCAAGAGGGGGTCGGCTTCCACGCCGTATCCCCTCTGTTTGAAGTCAGCGGGGCTCTACCAGGCGCTGCGTCTGTCTTCACGGCCGAGCTGGTGGCAATACACCACTCGGTACGGGAGATTACGCGACGTGCCCGGTTCGGAGACCGGATTGTGATCTATAGGATTGTGATCTATAACAGCTCTCACCGCTTCCGCAGCTGATCTCGATGGTGCCTATGCCGCCGAGAGACGCCAGTCATACACTAAGCCCTTTGGGTTTAGGGCTAGGAAACTCCTTCGAGAGGTAGATATAGCTCTCGGGCCGGTGGCGCCCCTGGTTCTGCCCAGGACGCCACCCTGGAGGGTACCACATTTGGCTTTTTGTCGCTACGCCTCTGCTCTCAAAGCATGTACCACGCCGGGAGTATTGCGTTCGACCTTTTTGGAGCACACATCGTGTCACGCTGGTACCGTGCCATTGTATACGGATGGCTCCAAGTCCCAAGAGGGGGTCGGCTTCCACGCCGTATCCCCTCTGTTTGAAGTCAGCGGGGCTCTACCAGGCGCTGCGTCTGTCTTCACGGCCGAGCTGGTGGCAATACACCACTCGGTACGGGAGATTACGCGACGTGCCCGGTTCGGAGACCGGATTGTGATCTATAGCGACTCACAAAGCGCCCTGAGTGCTCTCGGGGCATTGGAATCTCCGCATCCCCTGGTTCGCGATATCCGTGACGCCACGGTTTTGGCGAGCCGGGCGGATGTCGAGATTATCTTCTGCTGGGTTCCTGGACATGTATGATTGCGGGGAATGAGCGCGCCGATGAGGGCGCCAAAGAGTCCGCGAGGATTCGGCGACCGGACCAGCGTTTCGCTCTTCCTCACACCGACTACATGGCAGGAATACAGGCAGCTCTACGGACTGCTTGGCAAAGAAGATGGGAGACGGTCGAAAGGAACTTAAAGTTGCGTGCCATTGCGCCGCGACTGTTCCCATGGACCTATCCCCCAATGATGCGGCGGCATCAGGTCGCTTTCTGTCGTCTCCGAATTCGGACACACTTGTGTGACGCATCGCTATTTGATGGAGCGCTCACCTGCGCCCTATTGCAACCACCGTCATCCCCCAGACTGTTCGGCACATTCTTGTCGAATGTCCCAGTCTGGGTGATCTTCGCGCACGATACCTGTCCCAGTACCGGGATGGGCGGGGTCGCTACCGCCTGTCCCTTGTGCTCGGGATAGATTCGTGCACATTGACTTGTGGACTTGTTGACTTTTGGGGGGAGGCCGGGCTTCTCCCCTTTATTTAAGGTTCCTTTTTTGTTATTGTTTCGTTTGTAGGTTGCACTCTCCTGCACCGGGGTGAGGGGGACCTCCCCCCGCTGCCGGAGATTGCTTCGATTGTTAAGTTTTTCCAATTTATATCATTGTTAAGTTTTCATATTTTTACCTTAAAGTAGCCTATTTCTAGGCTGTCGTGTTTTTCGGCGACTTATGCCCAAGTGGGTAGTTGTCAGATGGGTTTCATAAAAAAAATAAAAAAAATGTACGCCGTGTTCAAGGTGGAGCCGCCATGCCGATGGACTTCCAGGCCACGAAGCGGGAGGCGTGGGACTGAATGGCGGCACCTGGCTCTGCCAGGCCTCTAAGCACTTCTTGCAATGCGGGCTACAGCCTGAGCTCCGGTTTGGGATCCCCGTAAGTGGCGCGGCGATTTGCCATCCTGACCGCCGTGCTGACGGGATCCAGCGCTCCGTCCGGCCCCACCTTAGCCTCTCTTCCTTCCTTCAGATAGCCCGATTTCTCCCCTACCTCGTCGCTTTTCATACAACCCCTCCCACAACTTTCTCTGGTCAGCCTCTAATTTCACAGGGTAGATGCTGACCTTCTTCTCAAGCCAACCACCCCGGATCGGGGCTGGGGAAAGAGGGGACATTGTTCCCTAACTTCTGAGCTCCAGTTCGGGATGGTTTTTTTTAACAACCTGCTTCATCCCCACCCATACCTTCCTCACATCCCCTTTCCTCTCCTCTTCAAGCACCGAACCCGAATCCGCCCCTATGCAAGGTCCCCCTCAAACGGCCGAGGGCTCCGAGGCAATACAAGGAGGGGAGGGATCTCCTCCGAATAGTGCTCCCACGACTACCAGGAACTTCTCCATTTCGGAGAGGGACCTGGCTGAGGCCCGCCCATCTGGCATGGGGGCTTCTGCCGGCGGAGGTGAGAAGTGGGTTCATTCCCTTCCCTCCTCTCCAAAAAAGAAAAGGGCGAAAAAGACCAAAAAGACGAAGAAGACTCGGGGCTCCTCTCGGGAGGCTCCTATTCGCAGCCTTAGGGTTTCTTGTACCCACGCCATGGACATTCTTCGTTCGGTGAAGTTTAGCGCTAGGGGCGCTGATAGGGCTACCGCCTTACTTTTTTATCGATCCTTTGTTCGCTCGAAGCTCGACTACGGATGCGAGTTTTATGCATCCGCAGCCGCGCTTTTAGTGCGGAAGGTGGATTCGATCTACCACACCGGCCTTCTCCTTGCGACCGGTCCCTTCCACACTTCCCCCATTGAGAGCCTGTTGGTCGATGCTGGGGAGATGCCACTCGCTCTGCGCCGCGTGCAGTGCATCACTCGCCTGTACGCGCGAGCCCGGCGCCTCCCTCAGTCGCCAACAGCTCTCACTGCATCCGCAGCTGATCTCGATGGTGCCTATGCCGCCGAGAGACGCCAGTCATACCCTAAGCCCTTTGGGTTTAGGGCCAGGAAACTCCTTCGAGAGGTAGATATAGCTCACGGGCCAATGGCGCCCCTGGTTCCTCCTAGGACGCCACCCTGGAGGGTACCACATTTGGCTATTTGTCGCCACGCCTCTTCTCCTAAAGCTTATACTGCGCCGGGAGTATTGCGTTCGACCTTTTTGGAGCACACATCGTGTCACGCTGAAACCGTGCCAGTGTATACGGATGGCTCCAAGTCCCAAGAGGGGGTCGGCTTCCACGCCGATGAGCGCGCCGATGAGGGTGCCAAAGAGTCCGCGAGGACTCTGCGACCGGACCAGCGTTTCGCTCTTCCTCACACTGACTACATGACAGGAATACGGGCAGCTTTTCGGACTGCTTGGCAAAGAAGATGGGAGACGGTCGAAGGAAACTTAAAGTCGTGTGCCATTGCGCCGCGACTGTTCCCATGGACCTATCCCCCAATGCAGCGGCGGGCTCAGGTTGCTTTCTGTCGTCTCCGAATCGGGCACACTCGTGTGACGCATCACTATTTGATGGAGCGCTCGCCTGTGCCCTATTGCAACGACTGCGTCGTCCCCCAGACTGTTCGGCACATTCTTGTCGAATGTCCCAGTCTGGGTGATCTTCCGCATGACACCTGTCCCGGTACCGGGATGGGCGGGGTCGCTACTGCCTGTCCCTTGTACTCGGGATGAGTGCGTGCACATCGACTGGTGGACTTATTGACTTTTTGGGGGAGGCCGGCCTTCTCCCTATTATTTAAGCAGGGTTTGTTTTTTGTTTTGTTTTGTTTTTTGCATTTGTTTTTGTTTTTTTCATTTCCCCCATTTAGGGTGTTCTTTTTTCTCCGTTTAATTTTATTTTAAAGTAGCCTAGAACCTAGGCCAGTTTTAATACGGCGACTAATGCCCATGTAGGCAGTTGTCAGATGAGCTCTTATAAAAAAAAATAAAAAAAATGCTACCGCTACCGCGTGAATGCATTCGTGCCACTGCCGCGGCAGTGCTATTATTGTCACTCCTTCGGCCATACGAATCGTTCTTGTAGACGTGCAAACTCGGTGTCACCCGAAGTTTGTGTAAATTGCTCCTAGGCCGCACACGATTAGTCCAAATCGTGTGTGGCCAAGTGTGTCATTTGCGGAGAGCCGCACCCAGCTTCTTCGAAGCAATGTGGTGCATATCTCCCTGAGAAAGAAATCATGGCCGTTCAAGCCCAGAATCGACTCTCATTCCGCGAGGCTAAGGACTTGGTCCTGGAGCGCTTGGCTCTGCCTGGGACGTCATATGCCTCAATAGTTAGAAAGGCACCCTCTGCTCCTGGCCCATCCAGGCCAACGAGCACGGTTGTTTCCGCGCCCGTTCGGAGCCCTTCTGCGGGCTCTTCATAACCCAAGCGCTTCCCTGGTAAAGCTAGCGGCAAAAAGGGATCACACTCAGCCCCGGCTAAAACCAGGGCTCCCCCCTCTTCCTCCAGCTTGATCGTTTCCCGTAAGGTGAAACGGCCACGGGCCTCCACCGAGTCTTTAGACTCACAGGAGGCAACACCCCTGAAGATGGTCGCTAGGCCATCTTCCGGGGTTCCTAAAGCTGTCCCCCGAAAGGAGGACAGCAACAAAGAAGCTTCGGCTCCTTCGCCTACGCCTCGAGGTTGAGCGAGTTGCTCGGAGACGGTGGTTCCTCGAAAAGAGGGCGCGAAGCCGCAACGCCCGCCTAAGGTTTCGAGGCGGAGGGAGGAAAAGACTCGCATGGCGAGCTCAACCTCCCCCATTAAGTCCTCGTAGGCGACAGCGCCTTCAGCGCTTTGTCCGGCCAACAGCGCCCGGGTTTCTGCCCCTGGAAAGCGTACGGCCAGTCCTGTGAGGGTCTTTAGTTCGAGGAGGGCCCCCGCGTCTCCTCCGAGCTAGGCCTAGAGGGCATATTCCTTCAATGGAATTGCCGTAGACTCCGGGCCAACTGGGAGGAGCTGCGGAGGCTCGTCCTGTCCCTTTTCCTGTTAGCTTTCTTTTTGCAAGAGATCATGCTAGGCGCGTGCACCCTGCCTGCCCTTCCGTGATATAAGGGTCTTGCGACCCCACCACCGTGGGATGGCCGGGCTGGGGGATGCGTGGTTTACATCCGGCATGATGTCTCCGTTCTTCCTTTCTCTTTAGATACCTCCTTTCAGGCAGTGGCCGTGAAGCTGCACCTGGATAGGAGGTATACTATCATTTTTGCATACATACCACCGTCAGCTGACTTCGACGGTGGGAACTTCCGCCGCGTCGTGGCACGGTTGCCGAGGCCCTATTTCTTGCTTGGAGATCTGAACGGCAGGCATCCTCTCTGGGGAGATTACTCAATAAATCCCAGGGCACAAGTCCTTGCCGATCTGATCGAAGAGCTTGAGATGGGTGTCCTAAACGTGGATGAGTTTACACATCACTGTCCGAGAACCGCTTCATTTTTTTGCCTTGACCTATCTTTGTGCTCTTCGGATGCACAGCCTGATTTTGATTGGGAGGTGGTCGATGACCTCCATGGTAGTGATCACTTTCCCATTCAAATATCATTTTCAGGGCAACTGCCGCCTGAGAGCCCACCTCGGTGGTGCTTGGCACGGGCACGGTGGCTTGCATTTCAGGAAATGACTGAATTTTCTATCTCAGTCGAGGAGTTTAGGTCAGTAGATAAGGCCGTTGAGTTCTTCTCCGGCAACCTTATCGCCGTTGGCCTGACTACCATTTCTAGGACCTCTGGCCGTTTTGCACGCCAACCACTCCCATGGTGGTGGCAGGAGTGTGAGACGGCCCTCAAACAGAAGCGTTATGCCTACATGCACAATAAGCGCCGCCCGAACGATTTCACTGTCGCTAAAATTCGTCGGGCTAGGGCTAGGTTCCGGTATATTTCGAAGCACGCCCGCCGCTCTTCTTGGCGGGCATACGTGTCTTCACTTAACGGGAAGACCCCTTTAGCTGAGGTGTGGAGGCGAATCAAAAGGATTCGGGGCAAGTTCTTGCAGGATCCCCTCACGTTCTCCAGGAGAATGGGACCGCAATCTCGGACCCCGCGTCCGTGGCGGAATTCTTAGCGACCGCTTTTTCCGCATTCTCTAGCCGGGATGCTGCTCCGCCAGCATTCAATGCACGTCGTGATGTCGCAGGAGGCCGCCGGCTGGACTTTACCTCCAGAGGCGGAGAACCCTTCAACGACAAGTTTACTTTCAGTGAGTTGCGTTCCGCTCTCGCTTCATGCGCGGACACCGCCTATGGTCCGGACGATGTCCCGTACGCCATGCTTCGACACCTGGGTGAGCGAGGCATGGCCTTTCTGTTAGATTTGTTCAACAGAATCTGGGTGGAATGTCTTCTCCTAGACTCCTGTCGAATCGCTACTGTGCTCGCCTTTCGCAAACCGGGGAGAGATCACTCTACTCCGACCGGTTTCCGCCCAATCTCTCTAACCTGTTGCGTGTGCAAGTTGATGGAGAAATTGGTAAATGTTAGATTAGCCTTTTTCCTATACAGCGGAGGCCATCTGTCTTCTGCACAGTGCGGCTTCCGCAAGTTCCACTCCACGTCGGATGCTCTGCTCCGACTGGAAAATGCCGTCTGCGAGGCTTTCCTTCGTAGACAGCACTACACCACGGTGTTTTTTGATCTGGAGAAGGCCTATGATACCGCATGGCAATACGGTATCATGGAGACTCTTCACACGATGGGGGCGAGGAGACTCCTTCCAATGTTTATATCGGAATTTTTGCGAGATCGTCGATTCCGCGTACGGGTGGGGGGAGCCCTCTCCGGCCCAAAGGAGCAGGAAGAGGGTGTCCCGTAGGGAAGTGTCCTCAGTGTCACACTCTTTGCCCTGAGCATCAACGGCATTACCTGGGGTCTGCCAGAACATGTTCTCGCTACGCTCTACGTGGACGACCTTTCGATCTCTTTTGGCGCGGCCCAGATGCCAACTCTGGAGCGTCGACTCCAACAGGCATTGAACCGCGTCTCTCGCTATGCCAAAGCGCACAGGTTTCGGTTTTCTTTGGCCAAGACTAAGGTGGTGCACTTCTGCCGCCATCCACGGCTTCACCCCGACCCAGATTTGTTTCTTAATGGAGTGCGCCTGGATGTGGTTGAGTCGCACCGTTTCCTTGGTCTTGTATTCGACCGACGCCTCACCTGGGAGGCTCCTATTCGCAGCCTTAGGGTCTCTTGTACCCGCGCCATGGACATTCTCCGTTCGGTGACGTTCAGCGCTTGAGGCGCTGATAGGGCTACCGCCTTACTTTTTTATCGATCCTTTGTTCGCTCGAAGCTTGACTACGGATGCGAGTTTTATGCATCCGCAGCCGAGCGTTTATTGCGGAAGGTGGATTCGATCTACCACACCCGCCTTCGCCTTCCGACCGGTCCCTTCCGCACTTTCCCCATTGAGAGCCTGTTGGTCGATGCTGGGGAGATGCTACTCGCTCTGCGCCGCGTGCAGTGCATCACTCGCCTGTACGCGCGAGCCCGGCGCCTTCCTCAGTCGCCAACAGCTCTCACTGCATCCGCAGCTGATCTCGATGGTGCCTATGCCACCGAGAGACGCCAGTCATACCCTAAGCCATTTTGGTTTAGGGCCAGGAAACTCCTTCGAGAGGTAGATATAGCTCTCGGGCCGGTGGCGCCCCTGGTTCTGCCCAGGGCGCCACCCTGGAGGGTACCACATTTGGCTATTTGTTTCCACGCCTCTTCTCCTAAAGCTTATACTGCGCCGGGAGTATTGCGTTCGACCTTTTTGGAGCACACATCGTGTCACGCTGGAACCGTGCCAGTGTATACGGATGGCTCCAAGTCCCAAGAGGGGGTCGGCTTCCACGCCGTATCCCCTCTGTTTGAAGTCAGCGGGGCTCTACCAGGCGCTGCGTCTGTCTTCACGGCCGAGCTGGTGGCAATACACCACTCGGTACGGGAGATTACGCGACGTGCCCGGTTCGGAGACCGGATTGTGATCTATAGCGACTCACAAGGCGCCCTGAGTGCTCTTGAGGCATTGGAATCTCCGCATCCCCTGGTTCGCGATATCCGTGACGCCACGGTTTTGGCGAGCCGGGCGGATGTCGAGATTATCTTCTGCTGGGTTCCTGGACATGTAGGAATTGCGGGGAATGAGCACGCCGATGAGGGTGCCAAAGTGTCCGCGAGGACTCTGCGACCGGACCAACGTTTCGTTCTTTCTCACACCGACTACATGGCAGGAATACGGGCAGCTCTTCGGACTGCTTGGCAAAGAAGATGGTAAACGGTCGAAGGGAACTTAAAGTTGCGTGCCATTGCGCCG
Source organism: Ceratothoa steindachneri (assembly GCA_963969495.1). Classification (NCBI taxonomy): domain Eukaryota; kingdom Metazoa; phylum Arthropoda; class Malacostraca; order Isopoda; family Cymothoidae; genus Ceratothoa; species Ceratothoa steindachneri. The sequence goes on from OZ018322.1 coordinate 47,435,743, forward strand.
CGATTGTTCCCATGGACCTATTTTCCAATGCCGCGACGGCTTCAGGTCGCTTTCTGTCGTCTCCGAATCGGACACACTCGTGTTACGCATCGCTATTTGATGGAGCGCTCGCCTGTGCCCTATTGCGACGACCGCGTCGTCCCCCAGACTGTTCGGCTCATTCTTGTCGAATGTCCCAGTCTGGGTGATCTTCGCGCACGACACCTGTCCCGGTACCGGGATGGGCGGGGTCGCTACCGCCTGTCCCTTGTACTCGGGACGAGTTCGTGCACATTGACTTCTGGACTTGTTACCTTTGGGGTGAGGCCGGCCTTTTTCCTATTATTTAAGCAGGGAGTTTTTTTTTTGTCCCTCATAGGTCGCACGCTCCTGCCCCGGTTGGACCTTCCCCCGAGGCTTGAGCTTGCTTACTGCTCGCTTCCTCTTCCCTTTTTTGTTTTTTTTTTGTTTTTTTTTAAATTATTTTAAAGTAGCCTATTACTTGGCCAGTTTTTAATACGGCGACTAATGCCCAAGAATGCAGTCGCCAGATGAGCACCTTAAAAAAAAAAAATGTGTATGGACTGCAATCCAATCCCGTCACGCTCCCGGCTTCGAGATATCACGTCCCTATTCTGCCTGAAATGTAGCGGGCCGCAAATCTATGCTCTAATCCCAGTCGTTCCTACCCGCTTCCTACACTAATTTAGATGTGAGAAATCGAAGGAGAATGAAACGGATTGTATATACAGTCCTTTGCTTACAAAAAATACAATAATATTTACAATAGAGAGGGGTGATTATATTTGAGATCTCGTTACTATTCAGTAAAAATACAGCTAAATTTCCTATATATATATGCAATAAAAAAATAAATAAATTTTACTTATAAATACTATTAATCGATCCTAAGAAACAATTCTATAAAAAAATCGAACAACCCAAATAAAATTTGGACTACTCCAGTCAATGAACAACAAAAGAAGGCCTCACGTGGTACAACAAAATCTTTGTATACAAAACTAGCGCCTCCGAGCTTGGACTAAGATAACTGACCTTGTCACAGTTGTGTGGCTATTTTAAGCCCTCCTTCATTTAAAGCTAAACTATTTTACACTCAACCAAGTAAGACAGAACATGGCCTGGAACCTTTGTCATACACTAGTGGCCTTTGGTATTTAACAATAATAAATAGTTAGCTTCTATTACAGGGGTAATTTACAAGTGTGTTAATCTTTCCAGAATATAGCGCCGGGAAAGGAAGAAAAAAAAACATGGAAATCAATTTTATACATAAAATAAACAAAAAAACAAAACAAACCCATTCCCATTCATACACACACATTCTTACAGAAGGAGGGAGACTGTATTGGGAAAAACGGTGGGAGAATGGCCCCTTATACACACACTCACATTCACTCCACCACACCGTTTTGGGTATGAGGGATGAAATGTAATGAAGTTGTGAGATGGAAAAGGAGGTAAGGGTTTGAGTAGGTGGCTTCTAAAATCTATGGTATGAGCGGTCCCGTCCATTTTACAGTTGGCCCCCCAGCTCAGATGCTGCCAGGATGATGGGTGATGATGGATGGATGGGATGGATCTCGAGTGGGAACCTCAGAAGGAATGACTTATAGTGGACTTGATGGCAATAGCGGCCGAATCAACGGCCCCTTCCTGGTACTTAGTCCGAAACCGCTTCCAACTACATGAGACGGGTGCTACATACCTCTATGATTCTGACCTGGTTCCCCCGGCGATGAGGATCTCTCCTCCGTCCACAACTTATAGTTTAGCCCCAGATTCGAGAAAATTTCTGACTTATGCTTCCACTGTAGGCTAGTCTTCAAACCAGATTCCACATAAGCCCTTAATTATGTCAGTCCAAGTGGCCGACACAGTTAAGACGAAATTAATGAATGACAGACATCTGAGGCAGGTTTCCCCGAAGGACGATGGACGGGAGCAGTGAGGTGCTTAAGCCATCATTAAATTATAAACTCCGATGACGAACTAGTATTAAATCTCTTTTGGAGGGTGAAACGAGACTCACCCAAAAAACTTTCAGAATAGGGCGTTTTCTGTCAGCGTTGCCCAACGTCTTTTATTAAGCAAAGTAAAAAAAGTGCTTTATCCGTTGGGTACAGCAGTGCGTTCAAGTCGAATGCTCGTCCGTCAAGTTAAAAAAAAATTTGTCTTAAACTGATAGAATGAATTAAACATAAATTTGTTATTAAAAATCTGCCTACCGCTGATTGGTTCATTTTGTATAACTTAACCCAATGCCGCGGCGGCTTCAGGTTGCTTTCTGTCGTCTCCGAATCGGACACACTCGTGTGACGCATCGCTATCTGATGGAGCGCTCGCCTGCGCCCTATTGCAACGACTACGTCGTCCCCCAGACTGTTCGGCACATTCTTGTCGAATGTCCCAGTCTGGGTGATCTTCGCGCACGACACCTGTCCCGGTACCGGGATGGGCGGGGTCGCTACCGCCTGTCCCTTGTGCTCGGGACGAGTGCGGGTACTTTGACTGGTGGACTTATTGACTTTTGGGGGGAGGCCGGCCTTCTCCCTTTTATTTAACCCGATTTAATCGTTGTTGTTGTTTTTGTAATTGTTTTGTTATTGCTTTGTTATTGTTATTTCTTTTTATTGTTTTCTGTTTAATTTTTTAAAGTAGCCTAAAACTAGGCTGTTTGTTTACGGCAACTTATGCCTTAGTCGGCAGTCGCCAGATAGCCCCTTAATTAAAAAAAAAAAAAAATGTATAACTTAATTTTAGTAGGAAAAGTATATATGGAGCAGCATTTTGTCGCTAAAGGCAGTTAGAATTTTTTTTTCTTACTTGCAATGCAAGTCTACACGTCCGCCAAATAAAGAACTTTGAATCCAGCTAAAGATTTCCTTTCACCTTAAGGAAGCTACGATTACACTGAATTCCCAGCCTAACAAACTACAAGAGAGAGAGAGAGAGAGAGAGAGAGAGAGAGAGAGAGAGAGAGAGAGAGAGAGAGAGAGAGAGATACCTTCTCATACCCATAGTTTTACACGCATAGAGTCGAAGAAAATAACGAAGTATTTAAACGGTAAAATTTGGATCAGTCTATAAGCTAACGGAAAAACTGAAGGTTCAGCGGTAAAAATAGAAGCTGCCAACGGCAAATTAAAGTTAAAAACTCCTGATTAGGCGACTGCAGCACCCACGCCTCTGTCTGGCTTATAACCATCTGTGTATATCTGGAAATGTTTGAGGAACAGGCTCTTAAGGTAGCAAGAGTACACGGACGACTTGTCCAGGCTCTACAGTCTATATGCTGGTGCAAACTAAAAAGTGGAGCGCGCCAAATATGGATCAGCGTCGACCGAGTGGAAATGACCTTTAGAGCACCCAGGCTGGAGAGATGATCTATCCAGAGTTTCAAGGGTCCGGGTTAATACGGTAACCTAACACCGCCACCGTTGACTCTGCAGCATAAAAGCATCTGTAAATCTTTGATACAGGGGCCTGCCGCACACAGCAGAGGTATAGCATACAGATCAGGAGTCGATGATAAGGCAAAGGGAGCTGCCCATACGTCACAGTAAAGACTATTCACGGGGGAGGTGCGGCAGGCTCCACTGGAAAGACGAACTCTGAGGTTGCAAATCGAGTTCAGCATTTTAAGGGTTGAGGGTGAAACCGATGAGTAAATTTGGCACCATATTCTAATTTGGATTAGACCAGGGTAGTGTAGAGTAACCGCAGTGTTCGACGATCACAGCCGCACGACGTGTGGGAGAGGACCTTCAAAATGTCGAGAGCCCGTTAGAAGATGGCGTAGGTGTGGTAACTAGGATAGCTTGGTATCAAGAGTTATGGCTAGGGACCGAATCTCAGAGAGAAGCTTTATCTCTGCACTTTGTAGGGAGATAGGTGGCTGAATAAAAGCCCCTCTACTCTGTTGGAAATACATTGCCTTCATTTTGCTTGTGGAAAAGCGAAATCCCCTAAGTTGTGCACTTTTCGAAACCAGATCAACTGACAGCTGAGACGACGCGCCGTTGGTGCAAGGTGAGTCGAGAAACAGTATAGTAACAAGTCATCGATGAACAGGGTCGCCGGTACACCCTCTGGGAGAAAGTAAATCATATCATTGATCGCAATTACAAAACAACACTTAAAACACTGCCCTGAGGAACTCCCTCCTCTTGTGGTTGCAGGTCAGAGTAGGTGTCTCTAACACGCACCATAAGCGATCGAGATGCTAATAAACTGAATAAAAGACCTCTCATACCCCAATCGTGTAACTGCCTTAAGATGTCGTATCTCTTTCTTGTATCGTAGGTTTTCTCAATGTCGAAAAACATCGTCAAGACTAGGAGCTTTAACGAGAAAGCTTTTCGGACCGATCCCTCGAAACGTACTAAAATTTAAGTGCTATGACCCCTAAGAAAACCACACTGAAATGGAAACGGTAAGTGATTGGTTTCTAAGAACCAATTCAGGCGCATCAACACCATCTTCTCTCGCAACTTGCTCAGAAAGCTGGTAAGAGCTATAGGGTGGTAGTGATCTGCGTCCAACCCTTTCCTGCCAGGTTTGACAAAGGTAAGGACAATTCCAATGCGCCATGACGATTGGTAAAAACCCTTCACCCATATATCTAAAGTTGTACAAGTCAAGTAAGAACATGACAGAGTATGGATAGAGTTGCAGAATAATATCGAAATGAATCTCATTAAGGATAGGAGAAGTAGACCCACTAAAGGACAATGCAGCACACAACTTGTGGATGGAGAAAAGGCATTATACATAAAGTTGGAGTTCGTCGTTAAATTGAGAGGATAAGACTCTTCGTTTGATTGATAGGCTAGAAGACCCTTATTGTAACGGCTAACACTTCTGGCGGCATGGAAATGATTACTCAAGGCGTTGATGACCACCAGGCCATCATTCACTAATGATCGCTGTAAATTGAGTATAGGGGTATTATGACCGGCAGAACAACCCGGGATCCTGTTCATCCTCTTACAGATATTTGTGGTAGGGGACATATAACAAATTAATGAAACGTAGCGGTTCCGTGAAGTTCGGCTAGCCTGAAGAAGCGACCGAGCTCGGTTTCGTTCAAACTTGTTACACATGTTGGTTTCCACCAGAATCGGACATGCGCTAACTTGAATTTTTTGACGGTTCTCTCGCACTCCGAGGTCCATCAGAGTACGGTTGAGCGACCCTTTACGGGTCGCCTCCGGGGAATGGTTTGTGTGGCCACGTTGTAGATAATTATCGATGTGAAGTACACCATACTGCGTCCACACCATTGAAGGTCCCCAAAGAGTGATTTGTGAAAGACGCCTCTCGGAAGCCTTCCCAATCGGCATGGCCTACCCCGTAAGGGGCGCGGCGATTTGCCATCCTGGCCGCCGTGTTGACGGGATCCAGCGCCCTGTCCGGACCCAGCTTAGCCTCTTCTCTTTCCTTCAAAACACTTGTTTCCTTGTTTTTCATACAACCTCTCCCACAACTTCTCTGGTCAGCCTCTAATTTCACAGGGTAGATGCTGACCTTCTTCTCAAGCCAACCGTCCCGGATCGGGGCTGAGGGAGGAGGAGACAATGTTCCCTAACCCCTGAGCTCCGGTTCGAGATGTTTTTTTTTTTAACAACCTGCTTCATCCCCACCCATACCTTCCTCATATCCCTTTCATCCTCAATTCACTGTCTATCCTCAATTTTACGCCGTATCTAAGGTGGAGCCACCATGCCGATGGACTGCCAGGCCACCAGGCGAGAGGGGTGGTCCCAAATGGCGGCACCTGGGTCTGCCAGGCCTGCAAGCACCTCTTACAGTGTGGGCTACTGCGAGAGGTGATGCGCGATTGCATCCCGTGTAAAAAAGAGGGTCACCATGCCCAATGATGAATATAAAAAAAACCCAACCCCCAACTTTTCCTGTAACATCAATGGAGCCGCCCTCGGGCAGCTCCCCTGAAAAAATGGAGGATCCCCCGATGTGCTTGCGCAGGGGACCCTCCATACTTCTTTAACTGGAGATGAGGCTTACTCCTCTCCTACGCCTACGGATGTAGGGGACTCTCCCTCACCCCCTTCTCTGGAGATGCTTTCGGGCACCTCCCTTTTTCCAGCGGCAGTCCCTCCTTTTCTTTCTAAGGGGACTGCCAAGAAAGCCAGCAGGCAGCCCATTGCCGACCGCCCCTCGTGTAAGCGGCTCGGTAGGGCAAACCCGCTTAGGGGAGGAAAGGAAAGCCAGGCCCCTTCGGTCGCTTCCCTCAAAAGACCTGCTGGCAAGAATAATAAACCTTGCCGGGGTCAAGGCCTGTGCCTCCCCACAAAAGACTCATGACTCTGCCAAGGGGACCTGCGATGTCCTGGGAGGGGATGGCCAACTGGAGGCCCATCCTTTGATAGACATGGTCCTTGAAGAAACCCAGCCTTAGACGGTAGGGCCTTCCATGGGGGAGAATCCGGGCTCGGCGCCAAGCATCGAACCCGAATCCGCCCCTATGCAAGGTCCTCATCAAACGGCTGGGGATTCTGAGGCAGTACAAGGAGGGGAGGGATCTCCTCCGGATGATGCCCCTGCGACCACCAGGACCTTCTCCATTTCGGAGAAGGACCTGGCTGAGGCCGGTCCATCTGGCCTAGGGGCTAACACCGGCGGAGGTGAGAACCGGGTTCTTTCCCCGCCCTCCTCTTCAAAAAGGAAAAGGACAAAAAAGACCAAAAAGACTAAGAAGACTCGGGGCTCCTCTCCATCCGCGGAGGCTGTGGGGACGGATTGGTCTGCTGCGACTTTGGCAAGCGACCAAGCCAAGACCGGCACATCCGGCCCCTCTGCCCCCCCCTGGTAGCGGAGCCCCTGACTAAGACCAAAAGTGCACAGGGCGGAGCCTCGATGACATCAGGGCCCCTCATTCAGAGGTTACCTAGCGTTGTCGAGCCCGCTGGCTTCAAACGCTTCCTCGTTATTCGCTCCACTGATGGCACCATGTTGTCCAAGGGCAACATGATCCATCAGAAGAGAGGATTAGCTAGTGCAATTGGTAGAGCCGAAGGTGACCCGTTTCTCGGACGGGAGCCTTCTGGCGAATGCGGCGAATCTCGCCGAGGCGGCAAAGATAAGTGTTCTTCGGACACATCATGGCACTCCGGTGAGTGTGACGCCGCATTCTACCATGAACTTTGTGAAAGGAGTAGTTTATGCGAGAAAACTCGTTGACTACTCCATTGAGGACATCACCCTAGAGCTGGCTGACCATTGGGCGGTCAAGGTCGAACGTGTGATAAGAAAACAGGGAGGGGCCTCGAGACCCACCCCTACATTCTTCGTCACGTTCGACTGTGAAAAGCTCCCTGAGTCGGTGCGTGCCGGTTGGTACCACTACCGCGTGAAGGCATTCGTGCCACTGCCGCGGTGGTGCTATTACTGTCACCGCTTCGGCCATACGAATCGTTCTTATACACGATCAAAGTCGGGGTCACCCGAAGTCAGTGTAAATTGCTCCACGGCCGCACACGATAAGTCCAAATCGTGTGTGGCCAAGTGTGTCAATTGCGGAGAGCCACACCCCGCTTCTTCGAAGCAATGTGGTGCATATCTCCTTGAGAAAAAAAATCCTGGCAGTTCAGGCCCAGGATCGACTCTCATTCCGCGAGGCTAAGGACTTGGTCCTGGCGCGCCTGGCTCTGCCTGGGACGTCATATGCCTCAATAGTTAGAAAGGCACCCTCTGCTCCTGGCCCATCCAGGCCAACGAACACGGTTGTTTACGCACCCATTAGGAGCTCTTCTGAGGGCTCTACTCAACCTGGGCGCTTCCCTGATAAAGTTGGCTGCAAAAAGGGTTAACGTAGCCCCGTCTAAAACCAGGGCTTTCCCCTCTTTTCCCAGCTTGATCGTTTCCCGTAAGGCGAAATGGCTACGCGCCTCCACAGAGTGGTTAGACTCACAGAGGCAACACCCCTGAAGATGGTCACTAGGCCATCTTCCAGGGTTCCTAAAGCTGTCCCCCGAAAGGAGGACAGCAACAAAGGAGCTTCGGCTTCTTTGCCCACGCCCGAGGTGGAGCGAGTGGCTCGGACACGGTGATTCCTCGAAAAAAGGGCGCGAAGCCGCAACGCCCGCCTAAGGTGCCGAGGCGGAGGGAGGAAAAGACTCGCATGGCGAACCAAACCTCCACCAATAAGTCCTCGAAGGCAACAGCGCCTTCAGCGCTTTGTCCGGCCATTGCGCACGAGGTTCTGCCCCCGGGAAACGTACGGCCAGTCCCGTGAGGGTCTTCAGTTTGAGGAGGGCCCCCGCGTCTCCTCCGAGCTAGGCCTGTAGGGCGTATTCCTTCAATGGAATTGCCGTGGACTCCGGGCCAACTGGGAGGAGCTGCAGAGGCTCGTCTCTTCCCGTTCCCCGTTAGCTATCTTTTTGCAGGAGACCATGCTAGGCGCATGCCCCCTGCTTGCCCTCCTGGGGTAAAAGGGTCTTGCAACCCCACCACCCCGGGATGGCCGGGCTGGGGGATGCGCGGTTTACACCCGGCATGATGTCTCCGTTCTTCCTTTCTCTTTAGATACCTCCTTTCAGGCAGTGGCTGTGCAGCTGCACCTGGATAGGAGATATACTATCATTTCTGCGTACGTTCCACCGTCAGCTGACTTCGACGCGGGGGACTTCCGCCGCGTCGTGGCATGGTTTCAGAGGCCCTATCTCTTGCTTGAAGATTTGAACGGCAGGCGTCCTCTCTGGGGAGATTACTCAATAAATCCCAGGGCACAAGTCCTTGCCAATCTGATCGAAGAGCTTGAGATGGGTCTCCTAAACGTGGATGAGTTTACGCATCACTGTCTGAGAACCGCTTCATTTTCTTGCTTTGACCTATCTTTGTGCTCTTCGGATGCACAGCCTGATTTTGATTGGGGGGTGGTCGATGACCTCCATGGTAGTGATCACTTTCCCATTCAAATATCATTTTCAGGGCAACTGCCGCCTGAGAGCCCACCTCGGTGGTACTTGGCGCGGGCGCGGTGGCTTGCATTTCAGGAAATGACTGAATTTTCTATTTCAGTCAACGAGTTTAGGTCGGTAGATGAGTCCGTTGAGTTCTTCTCCGGCAACGTAATCGCGGCGGGCCTGACTACTATTCCTAGGACGTCTGGCCGTTTTGCACGCCGACCACTAACATGGTGGTCGGCCGAGTCTGAGACGGCCCTCAAACAAAAGCGTTATGCCTACATGCGCTATAAGCGCCGCCCGAACGATTTTACTGTCGCTGAATTTCGTCGGGCTAGGGCTAGGTTCCGGTATATTTCGAAGCACGCCCGCCGCTCTTCTTGGTGGGCATACGTGTCTTCACTTAACGGGAAGACCCCTTTAGCTGAGGTGTGGAAGCGAGTCAAAAGGATTCGGGGCAAGTTCACGCAGGATCCCCTCCCGTTCTCCAGGAGAATGGGAGCGCAATCTCGGACCCCGCGTCCGTGGCGGAATCCTTCGCGACCGCTTTTTCTACATTCTCTAGCCGTGATGCTGCTCCGCCAGCATTCAATGCACGTCGTGATGTCGCGGAAGGCCGCCGGCTGGACTTTACCTCAAGAGGCGGAGAATCCTTTAACAACAGGTTTACTGGGAGCGAGTTGCGCTCCGCTCATTGTCCGGACGATGTCTCGTACGCCATGCTTCGACACCTTGGTGAGGCATGGCCTTTCTGTTAGATTTGTTCAACAGGATCTGGGTGAAGGGTCTTCTCCCGGATTCATGTCGAATCGCTACTGTGGCGCCTTTCGCAAGCCCGGGGAGAGATCACTCTACTCCGACCGGTTTCCGCCCAATCTCTCTAACCTCTTGCGTGTGCAAGTTGATGTAGAAATTGGTAAATGTTAGATTAGCCTTTTTCCTGGACATCGGAGGCCATCTCTCGTCAGCACAGTGCGGCTTCCGAAAGTTCTACTCCACGTCGGATGCTCTGCTCCGACTGGGAAATGCCGTCTGCGAGGCTTTCCTTCGTAGACAGCACTACGCCACGGTCTTTTTCGATCTGGAGAAGGCCTATGATACCGCATGGCAGTACGGTATCATGGAGACTCTCCACACGATGGGGGCGAGGGGACGCCTTCCAATGTTTATATCTGGATTTTTGCGAGATCGTCGATTCCGCGTACGGGTGGGGGGGGGGGGGAGCCCTCTCCGGCCCAAAGGAGCAGGAAGAGGGTGTCCCGCAGGAAAGTATCCTCAGTGTCACACTCTTTGCCCTGAGCATCAACTGCATCACCTCGGTGCTGCCGGAAGATGTTCTCGCTACGCTCTACGTGGACGACCTTTCGATCTCTTTTGGCGCGGCCCAGATGCCAACTCTGGAGCGTCGACTCCAACAAGCATTGAACCGCGTCTCTCGCTATGCCGAAGCGCACAGGTTTCGGTTTTCTTCGGCCAAGACTGGGTTGGTGCACTTATGCCGCCATCCAAGGCTTCACCCCGACCCAGATTTGTTTCTTAATAGGGTGCACCTGGATGTGGTTGAGTTGCACTGTTTCCTTGGTCTTGTATTCGACCGACGCCTCACCTGGGAGGCTCCTATTCGCAGCCTTAGGGTCTCTTGTACTGATGGATATTCTCCGTTCTGTGACGTTCAGCGCTTGGGGCGCTGATAGAGCTACTGCCCTTCTTTTTTATCGATCCTTTGTTCGTTCAAAGCTCGACTACGGATGCGAGTTTTATGCATCCGCAGCCGAGCGTTTATTGCGGAAGGTGGATTCGATCCACCACACGTGCCTGCGCCTTTCGACCGCTGCCTTCCGCACTTTCCCCATTGAGAGCCTGTTGGTCGATGCTGGAGAGATGCCACTCGCTCTGCGCCGCGTGCAGGGCATTACTCGCCTGTAAGTGCGAGCACGGTGCCTCCCTCAGTCGCTAACAGCTTTCACTGCATCTGCAGCTGATCTCGACGGTCCCTATGCTGCTGAGAGACGCCAGTCATACCCTAAGCCCTTTGGGTTTAGGGCCAGGAAACTCCTTCGAAAGGTAGATATAGCTCTCGGGCCGGTGGCGCCCCTGGTTTTGCCCAGGACGCCACCCTGGACGGTACCACATTTGGCTATTTGTCGCCACGGCTCTGCTCCCAAAGCTTGTAGGCGCTGAGTAATGCGTTCGACCTTTTTGGAGCACACCTCGTGTCACGCTGGAACCGTGCCGGTGTATACGGATGGCTCCAAGTCCCAAGAGGGGGTCGGCTTCCACGTCGTATCCCCTCTGTTTGAAGTCAGCGGGGCTCTGCCAGGCGCTGCGTCTGTCTTCACGGCCGAGCTGGTGGCAATACACCACTTGGTACGGGAGATTACGCTACTTGCCCGGTTCGGAGACCGGATTGTGATCTATAGCGACTCACAAAGTGCCCTGAGTGCTCTCGGGGCATTGGAATCTCCGCATCCCCTGGTTCGCGATATCCGTGACGCCACGGTTTTGGCGAGCCGGGCAGATGTCAAGATTATCTTTTGCTGGGTTCCTGGACATGTATGAATTGCGGGGAATGAGCGCGCCGATGAGGGCGCTAAATAGGCGGCGAGGACTCTGCGACCGGACCAGCGTTTCGCTCTTCCTCACACCGACTACATGGCACGAATACGGGCAGCTCTTTGGACTGCTTGGCAAAGAAGATGCGAACTTAAAGTTGCGTGCCATTGCGCCGTGACTGTTCCCATGGACCTACCCCCCAATGCCGTGGCGGCTTCAGGTTGCTCTCTGTCGTCTCCGAATCGGACACACTTGTGTGACGCATCGCTATTTGATGGAGCGCTCGCCTGTGCCCTATTGCAATGACTTCATCGTCCCCAAGACTGTTCGGCACATTCTTGTCGAATGTCCCAGTCTGGGTGATCTTCGCGCGCGATACCTGTCCCGGTACCGGGATGGGCGGGGTCGCTACCGGCTGTCCCTTTTACTCGGGACGGATTCGTGCACATTGACTTGTGGACTTTTTGACTTTATGGGGGAGGCCGGGCTTCTTCCCTTTATTTAAGGTTCTTTTCTGTTTTTTCGTTTGTTATTGTTTTGTTTGTAGGTTGCACTCTCCTGCACCGGGTCGAAGGGGACCTTCCCCCGCTGCCGGAGATTGTTCCCTGATTGGCAATGGCAAGTTTTTCTAATATTTATCATTGTTATTTTTCATAATTTTATTTTAAAGTAGCCTAGTTCTAGGCTGTCGTGTTTTTTGGCGACTTATGCCCAAGTGGGTAGTTGCCAGATGGGCTCTATAAAATTAGAAAAAAAATCGGCATGGCCTAAGTCTCACTTGGGAGACATGGTTGCATGGGGGCTAGGATGAACTGCCGACAAAACAATAGAGAAGTGGTCACTACCATGGAGGTCATTAAGAGCTGATCATGGAAAATCAGTGAGACAAGTTGGGGAACAGAAAGACAGGTGAACACAACCAAAAGAATCCGTCTGGACATGATAAGAGGTGAAATCATCGATGTTTAAAACGCAGAGAAAATCAAATAATAAAAAAATACTCTAAAGCACTGCCTTTTGCATTACCTGTAACGTAATAAAATTTTCGAGTAATAAAAACGGGGAGGGGCAAATGATGTACAAGTTCTAAAAGTTCGGATCTTAAGGAGGAGGTAAGTAGAGCAAAGAGTAAGAAGCCTTGTAAGAAAAACTCTCACGGCAACAGCTTGGAGGGTATTGTCAAGGGGAAGGGAAGATACGTGGTGAGATGAAGTAACCATAATTTACACTCCACCATGAGACTAGCCCCCGAATGAAGCAATAGATTTGAACATACGAAAACTGGATGGCGCCGTAAAAGGGCTGCTACCGAGTTTGGACTCCTGAAAACAAACAAAAACGGCGTGGAGATATTTCTGAGGGTTTCGAAGAGACGATCGAGGCCCCTGTCTGTAACTGAGCCGCAAAGCCCGGCGGAAACGGAAGGTCGAGAAGGTGGAGCATGCGATCTGGGCAAAGTACGAAGCACTGAGTGGATTTCTGCTACCGTTTGGACCGGAAAATAGCCTGTTTCCTGTTAAGGGCGGGGCGAGCTTGAGGATAAAGACTATCGACGCTCAGCCGAGTCATCTCCAGAGGCAACCCGTTTATTGGTGACTGATGAGCCAGGTGAGGAATCCTTCCTCTTACCACGGAACTTTGGGGCCCGGGTTCAGGTCCGGGTCCGGTTAGAAGAACCATCACTAGTCGACAATAGAAAATTCTTTCAGATAACGTCTGATGTCGTAAAGGGTCTCACCCTGCGTGGCGGTTCCGGCTAGAGCCGCCGGGAAGAAGAGAGCAACCTTAGGTATCTCAGTGTGAGAACGATGTTTCAACGGTATATCGGGAATGCTTCTGACATTACCGGCTAATAGACGAAGAGATGCTTCAGGCGTGTCAGAACTCAAATGTGATGGTCGGTTTCATCCAGCGTCACACAAAACATCTGAGAAGAGACTGCCAAAATGTGAGGTTAGTGCTCTAGCACGTTGGTGAGCTTCTCTCACGTCCAGACGCAGAGAGTCGCGCAAAGCGAGGACCTCTTTTTCATATAATAATATTGGACAGGTTTTCGACGCAGCACTGTGGGCACCATTGCAATTGTCATAGCGCGTTGTTTTGGCGAATTCAAGGCCATTCTAATCATAACCACAATTCACACAAGAACGGGAGTGCCGACAGGCACGAACATGTCCAAATTGATTGCAATTTTAGCAACGTCTGGGTAGTTCGCCGTAGGGGATTACATGGGCACAAAAGTACCTAAGTTTAATAAACTGGAGAAGTTCCCAGCTCCTGACGTTCGAACGTTAAAATCAATGTGGCAGTTGGGACTCGAGCAGATCCCACAGTTTTAGTCACACTCTGTACATGTGTTACGCGTTGAGCATTAAACTTACTCTGAAGACGGGTGAGATCGTAGTCCCTTAATTCGTTTGAGCGGATGACACCTTTGACAGAATTCAGACGTGGGTGGGGTAAAACGGTTACGGGGACTTCGGCAATCGAATACAGATTTTGGACAAGGTTGTGTTGAGAGTAAGATGACACCTTAACTACGATATCATGACTACATCTTGACCACATCTGGCGGGGTTTACTACAGCGGGACTCAAATGATTCATTAACGTCAAACACATCCACCTTTGCAAGTGTGGTTTCAGATGAGGAACTCAAGACCAGAAAGTGGGGATAATCTAAGTCTGGGTGCACATCGTTGGCATAGGGATCCAATGAGCGAAGGAAAGCTGAAAGTGCAACTGAAGAACGTTTGACACGATAACCAACACGAGAAGAAGAAGTTTTTGGTGTATGACAAGACAATGCAAATAGAACTGACATCATATGTTCCCTGTGACTCCCCACCAAGGAGGCTAACAAGGGCCTGGCGCTAGTGCAATTCTCGATTCGGTTGCGTCCGGTAGGTCCTCTCGGAGAATGGATACTGATCCACCACACCATCTTTATAGGCCAAAGAGGCTGCCCGAGTTCTCGGAAAACCAAGGCGATGAAGAATTCAGTATCAGTCCGAAAAAAACAAACAAGCAGCGGTAAGGTAACCGTCAAAGCAACTAGATAGTAGAAATAAGAGGTGGGGGGGATGAAGGGTAGTGAAAGAAAATAATATTGAGGGGGGGAGTGTATTAGAAGTCTGGTTTGCGGCACCAGGGGACCCTTAAGGGCCTTGTGGTTGAGTCTACTCACCACGACAAGGTCAGAGCCTCTCTGAGACCAACCCTTGAAGAAAGAAATAGTCCCAGAATTGGAGGGGGCATAGCGTACTGTCAATTATGGTTTCGTCATCCTACCATGTATCTTTCCCTTCCTACTACCATCCAAGCTGTTTTCGTGTGTTTTTTTCTTACAAAGGTTTAAGGTTTATACTGTTTGCTCTATTTACCTTCCCCCTTCTTTACCATTGTTACAACCAGACCTTTTATAATTTGTAGATCAGTCGCCCCCCCCGCCCTCCGTTTTTATTCCTCGGGGATTTTAATGCCCGTCACCCATATTGGGGCGACGTTAATCGTAATGCCAACGGTAGGTTCTAGAGTTGTTTTTGTAATCTGGCCTTCTTTGTGTTTTAAACACTGACTTTACCTCTTATCATATCCAGACGGATTCTTTTAGTTGTGTTGACTTATCTCTGTTCATCCGATTGTCTCACTGATATTCAGTAGCCAGCCTTTAATAACATCCATGGGAGTGACCACTTCCCTATTGTCTCGGCTGTTCATCTTAGCCCTCACCCAGCAATGCCGCTCAAGTGTACCTTAGGCCAAACGGATTTGGAAAGCTTCCGAGAGGCGTCTTTCACAAGTGCCTCCTTGGCTACCTTCAAAGGTGTGGACGCGGTAGGGGCGTACTTCACATCGATTATCTGCAACCCGACCACACATACCATTCCCCAGAGGCGACCGTAATGGATCGCTCAACTGTGGTCTGGTAGAACTCTGAGTGCGCGACGGCCGTTAAGAACTACAAGTTAGTTTCTGCCCGGTTCCGCTGAAACCCAACCATGTGTAACAAGCTTGACCGAAACCGAGCTCGGGCGCTTCGTCAGAGAACCCTTCGTCAAGTTCGCCGATCTCATTTGTAACTGCAACCTTTCATCAATTTCTTCTATGACCCCTACCACTAAGATCTGGAAGAGGATTACAAGATCCGGGGTCGTTATACCGGCCATAATACCCATCACTTAATTTGCAGAGATCTTTAGTGAATGACAGCCTGGTGGTTAGGAACGCCTTGGCTAAACATTTCCGTGCCGTGAGCAGTGCCAGCCGATACAATAAGAGCTTTATAGTCTATAGATCAAACAAAGAGTCTCATCCTCTCAATTTTACGACGAACTTTAACATTCCATATAATGCCTTCTTCTCCAACCCCGAGTTGCGTGCTGCATTGTTATTTTGTGGGTCTACATTCCTTGGCCTTGGCGGGATCCATTATGACATGATTCAGCACCTTGTAGTGCACAATTACAAGGTGGAGTAAAGCCAACAAGGAACCTCACAAATTGAGCACCCCGTTGGCCCTATGAAATCTTGAAATGGGCACACAAACCAAACACTAAAATATTACGCCATGTTAATAATTAATTAATCCAAAGCAAACTGTATACTTGTATATAATGCTAAATCGTTGTGCTCTCACACTAACACACAAACATTCACCCACACATTAAAAAACAGGTGCTAGTCGACAGTTTGGCCGCGGCGATAAGGAAGACAATTGAAACAGCTGTTCATACAAGTATAGGGGTTGGTGTTAGTTATCAACTTACGGGGGTACCCAACTTATATGAAGGTGAATTAGGTATCTGACTACAAAGATGTTTTCTTCCCTGTGTTCTTACTTTGGCTGGGCTTACCGAAGGTTTATGGGTAAATCGAAATAAAGAAGGACGATGACAAATATACTTTATTATAATATTGGCCTATTAACAAGGCAAGCGGCACGTCACAAAGTTACTTTGCGGGCGACTAGCAGTCTATATATATTCAACGCGAAGTATCAAATTCTGGAGCGGCAAGCTTAGTGAATTTAAAAGAGGGAACGCGAACGAAATAATCTTCTTAACGACAGTAATCAAATAATCTTAATAATACAATTATCCTTCTAACTGAGTTGCTCCGAATATATATATATATATATATATATATATATATATATATATATATATATATATATATATATATATATATATATATATATATATATGCTGCTTATTTTATAGAGGGCGTGCCCTAGAATCGTCCGTGGGATGAGCTTCAGTTGTCGAGTGTATTGTTCTCCACCCATAAAGCGGAGCTACCGAAAGCTGTATATGTCGAATTATTTAAATATCCCAAGTTTTATCTTTATAAAAGAATACACTTGTCGCAGCTTTGTGATGCAATTCCATTTTGATGAACGGGTATATTTACCCAGGTGCTTCGTAGACTCTCATCTTTTGATAAATCTATTCTGAGACGCGAATTGTTTATTTATGCGTGGCCTTTTGACACAGGTGTGTCTGACTTTTCGCGCTTTCGTACATTCGTGTGTCCCGCGCGCGCTTTCAACGACCGCTTGCCTTATGTATATATAAATATATATATATATATATATATATATATATTATATATATATATATATATATATATATATATATATATATATATATATATATATATATATATATTTACACCTTATTTTTATATTCAAATTAATAGATGCTAATTAATCTATACCTTCTCATTTCCTTATTACATTTTTAGACATTATTTTATATGTGTGCAGTATGCTGGGATTTAATATGACTACGGCGCTTCCATTTTGTGGAGGTTTTCGCTGGGTCTATTGAATCCTACAATTTGGTGCCAGTAGCCTACCAATTACATATTCCGATCACAATACAATTAAGGAATCTGATACAGAGGAAGTGTAACCAAACACTTTTGACATGGACCCACGAAACCCCGTAAGGGGCGCAGCGATTTGCCATCCTGACCGCCGTGCTGACGGGATCCAGCGCTCCGTCCGGCCCCAGTTTACCCTCTCTTCCTTCCTTCAGATAGCATGTATTTCTCCCCTACTTCATCGCTTTTCATACAACCTCTCCCACAACTTTCTCTGGTCAGCCCCACGTAAGGGGCGCGGCGATTTTCCATCCTGGCCGCTGTGCTGACGGGGCTCAGCACCCCGTCCGACCCCAGCTTAGCCTCTTCTCCTTCCTTCAAAACACTTGTTTCCTTGCTTTTCATAAAACCTCTCCCACAACTTTCTCTGGTCAGCCTCTAATTTCACAGGGTAGATGCTGACCTTCTTCTCAGCAAACCGTCCCGGATCGGGGATGGAGGGGGAGGGGACAATGTTCCCTAACCCCTGAGCTCCGGTCTGGGGTGGCTGGTTTTTAACAACCTGCTTCATCCCCACCCATACCTTCCTCGGATACCTTTTCCTCTCCTCTTCACAATCTATCCTTTTACGCCGTGTTTAAGGTGGAGCCGCCATGCCGATGGACTGCCAGGTTACCAGGCGGGAGGGGTGATCCCAAATGGCGGCGCCTGGGTCTGCCAGGACTGTAAGCACCTCTTGCAGAGCTGGCAACTGTGAGAGGTGATGAGCTATTGCGTCCCGCAGAAAATTTAGGGTCACCATGCCCAATGATGTTAAAAAAAAATCTCCCCCTAATTTTCCCTTGCTCATCAACGGAACCACTCTCGGGCAGCTTCACCGAAAAAATGGAGGCCCCCCTCCCCTGTGCTTGCGCAGGGGACCCTCCATATTTCTTTAACCGGAGAGGAGGCTTACTCCTCTCCTACGCCTACGAGTGAAGGGGCCTCCCCCTCACCCCCTTCTCTGGAGGTGCTTTCAGGCAGCCCATTGCCGACCGCCCCTCGTTTAAGCAGCTCGGTAGGGCAAACCCCCTTAGGGAGGAGAGGGAAGCCAGGCCCCTTCGGTCGCTTCCATCAAAAGACCTGCTGGCAAGAATATTAAACCTTGCCGGGGTCAAGGCCTGTGCCTCCCCACAAAAGACTGGTGACGCTGCCAAGGGGACCTGCGATGTGCTGGGAGAGGATGGCCACCTGGAGGCCCCTCCTGTGATAGACATGGTTCTTGAGGAAACCCAGCCTCAGACGGTAAGGCCTTCCATGGGGCGAAATCCGGGCTCGGCGCCAATCACCGAACCCGAATCCGCCCCTATGCAAGTTCCTCCTCAAACGGCTGAGGGCTCCGAGGCAGTACAAGGAGATGAGGGATCTCCTCCAACCCTGCGACCACGAAGACTTTCTCCATTTCGGAGAAGGACCTGGCTTAGGCCGGTCCATCTGGTCTAGGGGCTCCTATCGGCAGAGGTGAGAACCGGGTTCATTCCCCACTCTCCTCTCCAAAAAAGAAAAAGACGAAAAAGACAAAGACTAAGAAGACTCGGGGCTCCTCTCCACCCGCGGGGGCTACCGGGACGGATGGGTCTGGTGCCACTTTGGCAAGCGACCAAGCCAAGATCGGCACATCCGGCCCTTCTGCCCCTCCGGTTGCGGAGCCCCTGAATAAGACTATAAGTGCACAGGGCGGTGCCTCGATGACATCGGGGACCTTGATTCAGAGGTTACCTGGCGTTTTCGAGCCCGCTGGCTCTAAACGCTTCCTCGTTATTCGCTCCACTGATGGCACCATGTTGGCCAAGGGTAACATAATCCATCGGAGGAGAGGATTAGCTAGTGCAATTGGTAGAGAGCCGAAGGTGACCCGTTTCTCGCACGGGAACATTCTGGCGGATGCGGTGAATCCTGCCGAGGCGGCCAAGATAAGTGCTCGTCGGACACTTCATGGCACCCCGGTGAGTGTGACGCCGTACTCTACCATGAACTTTGTGAAAGGAGTAGTTTATGCGAGATAACTCGTTGACTACTCCATAGAGGACATCACCTTAGAGCTGGTCGACCATGGGGCGGTCAAGGTCGAACGTGTGATAAGAAAACAGGGAGGGGCCTCGAGACTCACCCCTACAGTCTTCGTCACGTTTGACTGTGACAAGCTCCCTGAGTCGTTGCGTGTCGGTTGGTACTGCTACCGCGTGAAGGCATTCGTGCCACTGCCGCAGGGGTGCTATTACTGTCACCGCTTCAGGCATAAAAAATCGATCTTGTAGACGTGCAAAGTCGGGGTCACCCGAAGTCAGTGTAAATTGCTCCAAGGCCGCACACGATAAGTCTCAATCATGTGTGGCCAAGTATTTTAATTGCGGAGAGCCGCATCCCGCTTCTTCGAAACAATGTGGTGCATATCTCCTTGAGAAAGAAATCCTGGCAGTTCAGGACAGGATCGACTTTCATTCCGCGAGGCTAAGGACTTGGTCCTGGCGCGCCCGGCCCTGCCGTGGACGTCATATGCCTCAATAGTTAGAAAGGCACCCTCTGCTCCTGGCCCATCCAGGCCAACGAGCACGGTTGTTTCCGCGCCCATTCGGAGCCCTTCTGTGGGCTCTACTCAACCCGGGTGCTCCCCTGGTAAAGCTGGCGGCAAAAAGGGTTCATACCCAGCCCCGGCTAAAACCAAAGCTCCCCCCTCTTCCCCCAGCGTGACCGTTTCCCGTAAGGCGAAACGGCCACGCGCCTCTACCGAGTCGTTAGACTTACAAGAGGCAACACCCCTGAAGTTTGTAGCCAGGCCATCTTCCGGGGTTCCTAAAGGACAGAAAGAAAGGAGCTTCGGGTCCTTCGCCCACGCCTAGTGGTGGACCAAGTGGCTCGGAGACAGTAGTTCCTCGAAAAGAGGCCTCCCCCGCTTCCGAGGCGCAACGCCCGCCTTAGGTTTCGAGGCGGAAGGAGGAAAAGACTCGCATGGCGAGCCCAACCTCCCCCAATAAGTCCTAGAAGACGACAACGCTTTGTCCGGCCAACAGCGCCCGGGGTTCTGCCTCCGAGAAGCGTACGGCCATTCCCGTGAGAGTTTTCTGTTCGAAAGGGGCCCGCGTGTCTCCTCCGAGCTAGGCCTGGAGGGCATATTCCTTCAATGGAATTGCCGTGGACTCCGGGCTAACTGGGAGGAGCAGCGGAGGCTCGTCTCTTCCCGTTCCCCGTTAGCTATTTTTCTGCAGAAGACCATGCTAGGCGCGTTGCCCCTGCTCGCCGTCCCGGGGTATAAGGGTCTCACGACCACACCACCGCGGGATGGCCGGGCTGGGGGATGCGCGGTTTACACCCGGCATGATGTCTCCGTTATTCCTTTCACTTTAGATGCCTCTTTTCAGGCAGTGGCTGTGCAGCTGCACCTGGATAGGAGGTATACTATCATTTCTGCGTACATTCCACCGTCAGCTGACTTCGACGCGGGGGACTTCCGCCGTGTCGTGGCACAGTTGCCGAGGCCCTTTCTATTGCTTGGAGATCTAAACGGCAGGCATCCTCTCTGGGAAGATTACTCAATAAATCCCAGGGGACAAGTCCTTGCCGATCTGATCGAAGAGCTTGAAATGGGTGTCCTAAACGTGGATGAGTTTACGCATCACTGTCTGAGAACCGCTTCATTTTCTTGCCTTGACCGATCTTTGTGCTCTTCGGATGCACAGCCTGATTTTGATGGGGGGGGGGGGGAGTGTCGATGACCTCCATGGTAGTGATCACTTTCCCATTCAAATATCATTTTCAGGGCAACTGCCTCCTGAGAGCCCACCTCGGTGGTGCTTGGCGCGGGCGCGGTGGCCTGCATTTCATGAAATGACAGAATTCTCTATCTCAAGCCGAGGATTTTAGGTCGGTAGATGAGGCCATTGAGTTTGTCTCCGGCAACCTCATCGCCGCGGGCCTGAATACTATTCCTAGGACGTCTGGCCGTTTTGCACGCCGACCACTCCCATGGTGGTCGGCCGAGTGTGAGACGGCCCTCAAACAGAAGCGTTATGCTAACATGCGCTATAAGCGTCACCCGAACGATTTCAATGTCGCTGAATTTCGTCGGGATAGGGCTAGGTTCCGGTATATTTCGAAGCACGCCCGCCGCTCTTCTTGGCGGGCATACGTGTCTTCACTATAGGGGAAGACCCCTTTAGCTGAGGTGTGGAAGCGAGTCAAAAGGATCCGGGGCAAGTTCTCGCAGGACCCCCCTCCCGTTCTCCAGGAGAATGGGACCGCAATCTCGGACCCCGCGTCAGTGACGGAATCCTTCGTGACCGCTTTTTTTGCATTCTCTAGCTGGGATGCTGCTCCGCCAGCATTCAATGCACGTCGTGATGTCGCAGAAGGCCACCGACGGACTTTACCTCCAGAGGCGGAGAACCCTTCAACAACAGGTTTACAGTGAGTGAGTTGCGCTCCGCTCTCGCTTCGTGCGCGGACACCGCCCATGGTCCGGACGATATCCCGTACGCCATCCTTCGACACCTGGGTGAGAGAGGCATGGCCTTTCTGTTAGACTTGTTTAACAGGAACTGGGTGGAGGGTCTTCTCCCGGATACCTGGTGAATAGCTACTGTGCTCGCCTTTCGCAAACCGGGGAGAGATCACTCTCCTCGGACCGGTTTCCGCCCAATCTCTCTAACCTCTTGCGTGTGCAAGTTGATGGAGAAATTGGTAAATGTTAGATTCGCTTTTTTCCTGGACAGCGGAGGCCATCTGTCTTCCGCACAGTGTGGCTTCCGTAAGTTTCACTCCACGTCGGATGCTCTGCTCCGACTTAAAAATGCCGTCTACGAGGACTTCCTTCGTAGGCAGCACTACGCCGCGGTCTTTTTCGATCTGGAGAAGGCCTATGATAAGGCATGGCGATGCGGTATCATAGAAACTCTCCACACGATGGGGGCGAGGGGACGCCTCCCAATATTTATATCTGGATTTTTGCGAGATCGTCGATTCCGCGTACGGGTGGGGGTAACCCTCTCCGGCCCAAAGGAGCAGGAAGAGGGTGTCCCACAAAGAAGTGTCTTCAGTGTCACACTCTTTGTTCTGAGCATCAACAGCATCACCTCGGTGCTGCTGGAAGATGTTCTCGCTACGCTGTACGTGGACGACCTTTCGATCTCTTTTGGCACGGCCCAGATGCCAACTCCGGAGCATCGACTCCGACAGGCATTGAACCGCGTCTTTCGCTATGCTGAAGCGCACAGGGTTCGGTTTTCCTTGGCCAAGACTAAGGTGGTGGACTTCTGCCGCCATCCACGGCTCTACCCAGACCCAGAATTGTTTCTTAATGGTGTACGCCTGGAAGTGGTTGAATCGCACCGTTTCCTTGGTCTTTTATTTGACCGACGCCTCACCTGGGAGGCTCCAATTCGCAGCCTGAGGGTCTCTTGTACCCGTGCCATTGATATTCTCCGTTCCGAGACGTTCAGCGCTTGTGGTGCTGATAGGGCTACTGCCTTACTTTTTTATCGATCCTTTGTTCGTTCGAAGCTCGACTACGGATGCGAGTTTTATTTATATGCAGCTGAGCGTTTATTGCAGAAGGTGGACTCGATCTACCACACCAGCCTTCGCCTGGCAACCGGTACCTTCCGCACTTCCTCCATTGAGAGCCTGTTGGTCGAGACTGGGGAGATGCCACTCGCTCTACGCCGCGTGCAGTGCATTACTCGCCTGTACGCGCGAGCCAGGCGCCTCCCTCAGTCGCCAACAGCTCTCACTGCATCCGCAGCTGATCTCGACAGTGCCTATGCCGCCGAACGACGCCACCTATACCCTAAGCCCTCTGGGTTTAGCGACAGGAAACTCTTTCGAGAGGTAGATATAGCTCTCGGGCCGGTGGCGCCCCTGGTTTTGCCTAGGACGCCACCCTGGACGGTACCACATTTGGCTATTTGTTTCCACGCCTCTTCTCCTAAAGCTTATACTGCGCCGGGAGTATTGCGTTCGACCTTTTTGGAGCACACCTCGTTTCACGGTGGAACCGTACCAGTGTATACGGATGGCTCCAAGTCCCAAGATGTGGTCGGCTTCCACGCCGTATCCCCTCTGTTTGAAGTCAGTGGGGCTCTGCCAGGCGCTGCGTCTGTCTTCACGGCCGAGCTGGTGGCAATACACCACTCGGTACGGGAGATTACGTGACGTGCCCGGTTCGGAGACCGGATTGTGATCTATAGCGACTCACAATGCGCCTTGAGTGCTTTCAAGGCATTGGAATTTCTTCATCCCCTGGTTCGCGATATCCGTGACGCCACGGTTTTGGCGAGCCGGGCAGATGCGAGATAATTTTCTGCTGGGTTCCTGGACATATAAGAATTGCGGGGAATGAGCGCCCTGATGATGGCGCCAAAGAGTCCGCGAGGATTCTTCGACCGGTCCAGCGTTTCGCTCTTCCTCACACCGACTACATGGCAGGAATACGGGCAGTTCTTCGGACTGCTTGGCAAAGAAGATGGGAAACACTCGAAGAGAACTTAAAGTTGCGTGACATTGCGCCGCGACTGTTCCCATGGACCTATCCCCCAATGCCGCGACGGCTTCAGGTCGCTTTCTGTCGTCTCCGAATCGGACACACTCGTGTGAAGCATCGCCATTTGATGGTGCGCTCTCCTGCGCCCTATTTCGATGACTGCATCGTCCCCCAGACTGTTCGGCACATTCTTGTCGAATGTCCCAGTCTGGGTGATCTTCGCGCACGTTACCTGTCCCGGTACTGAGATGGGTAGGGTCAGTATCGCCTGTCCTTTGTACTCGACACGAGTGCGTGCACATTGACTGGTGGACTTGTTGACTTTTGCGGGAGGCCGGCCTTCTCCCTTTTATTTAACTAGGTTTTGTTGTTGTTGTTTTGTTATTGTTTTCTTTATAGGTCACACGCTCCTACGCCGGGTGGAGGGGGACCTCCCCCCGACCTCGGAGCTTGCTTCCTAATTGTTATCTCTTTTTATTGTTGTTTTCTTTTCAAATTTTTATTTTAAAGTAGCCTAGAACTAGGCAGTCGCCAAATAGCCCCCCCTCCCAAAAAAAAGTACCCGCGAAAGCCAAAATTTTATGTTGCTTCAAATATCGGCCTGATAGATATCAGTCAGATTTCCAAATTCTAACACTCTCTTTGTGTACACGCGCCTATACTAAATACACGCACATACCCTCTGGTCAAATAGACTCCGCCCAGCTTTCCGATTAGAGAATCTGCGCACGCCCCTAATCTTTTATTAGGATATAAGGGTTTGTAAAAGATACACATACACAGTCAGACACAGAAAATACAGGGACAGTGAGGCTATTAACACCGATAGCCAGATACTATAAACCAGTAACTCAGCGATTTCACTTGCCCGAAAACAAAAGGTGGCCATAAGTCTTGGCGATATTTTTCGTCATTGAGAAAACCTACGATACTACAGGAAAATACGGCGTTTTAAGGAAGCAAACGTTTGGGGCATGAGAGGTCTTTTTCCGTTTTTTATTCTAAGTTTCTTATCATCTTGATCCTTTACGGAATGTGTTGGAGACACCTACTCTGGCATGCAAACCCAAGAGGACGGAGTTACTCAGACCAGCGTTTTAAGTATTTTATGTTTTGTAATTACGATAAATGATATCATTTCTCCCCTTTCAGAGGGTGTATTGGTGACCTGATTCGTCGATGACTTGGCACTCTACTGTTCCTCGCCTCGTTTTGCCTCAGTGGCGTCTCGTCTGCAGCTGGCAGTCATTGTGGTTTCGAAACCTGCACAACTTATATGATTCCTCTTTTCCACGATCAAAACGAAGACTGTATTTCCACAGGAGTAGAGGGTCTTTTGTTCCGCCACCTATCTCCCTCCGGGATGTCAAGTTCTTGCCCGAGTTTCGGTTCTTGGTCATAACTCTTGACCCCAAGCTATCGTGATTATCAAACCTACGCCGTCTTCGAACGGGCTGCCTGCTGGCTTAGACATTTTAAAGCTTCCCTCCCACACATTGTGAGGCAGTGGTTGTCGAACACTGTGGTCACTCTCTACTTCCCTCGCCCAATCCAAATTGGACTATGGGTGCCAAATTTACTCTTCGGCTTCACCCTCAGCGCTTAAAATGCTTAACCTAATTCGCAACCTCGGAGTTCGTCTTTCCTGTGGAGCTTTCCGCACCTCGTCTTTACTGTGAGAGTGGGGTGCTCCCCTTGCCCTATTATTGACTCCAGAACTGTATATGGTTCCTCTGTAGTGTACGGTAGGCCCCCGCGTCAGAGGTTGACAGTTGCCTTTACGCTGCCGAAGCAACAGCGGCATTCGATAAGTTTCCGTCTTTACCTGTCCCCTTGAAACTCCGGATAGGAGATATCTCTCCAACCTTGGCGCTCTTAGGGTCCTTGTCTTTCCGTCGTCACAGACCCATAATTGGCGTGTGCCACATCCCACAGTTTGCACAAACATGTGGAGCCTGGACAAGTCCTCCGTGGACCCTTGCTCGCTTAAATACCTGTGTCTCGACCATCCAACCCGCATACACAACATTGCCCCATATACACAGATAGTGCTAATTCAGATCGAGACGTTGGTATTGATGCCGTTTACATGGAGAGTTTCTAACTTTTTATTTGTCGCTGGCAGCTTCTATTTTTATCGCTGAACTTTCGGCCATTCCTCTGTAAGCTTCCAGACTTATCCAAATTTTACCGTTTAATGATTTCGTTATCTTTGACTCTATGCGTGTTTTACAAGCGATTCACTCTTTTAGTGCCCCTCATTCCTTAGTTTCAGAAATCTGCAACTGGCTGATGCAGAATGTGTCCCGTGATCTGGTTCTATTTTGTTGGGTTCCAGGGATGTAAGGGTCTTGGGCCCGTTCAACCTATCCTGGGGCCCCGGATAACTCTGCATTTCCTTTTCGATATTTTTTCACTTGTGTTCATCCTTTAAATTGGGTGTTCATCCTATAAAGTACACAATATCAAAGTTTGTTCGTTCTAAGACCTCGAGCCTTCAAAGAATACAGCCACCTAGATGTGTCCCTTTGCCGCGTTCGCATCTTCCACACGTGACTTATCCACGGACATCTTTTTTGGGTTGGTGCTTGAATCACCCTTTGTTGCTGTTTTTGTGGTGGGGCCCAATCGGTCAGCCATCTTCTATTGGAATGTCCTCATTTTCCCCTTCTCTAATTCTCCTGTTTGCCAACCCTTTCAAGAGTATCTCGCCTGTCCCGCTTTCGTTTTCTTCTGATAGAGGAATCTTTTAAACCTTCATTTTTTTTATCTCATGCTAGTCTTCTCCCTCTTCTATAATTAATTTGTTCCTGTTGCCATTTATAATCCACATTGATTGGCTAGCTGTCTTATTTGTTTCTTCCTTAAATTATTATATTTCAGATTACTTTCATCTCACCCAACCTTCAACACTGTGAAGGTTGGTTATCCGTTCTAACGAACTTATGGACTGACTTTAAGATGCTTTCGACAAAGCTCGGTAGCCAGCGGATCATTGGCCTTCATAGACTACGGCGAACCTTTGGTGGGATTCGGGTGAACTTACTTGCCGGCCCCCTACCCCTAGGAAGGCCCCCACGCTCTCTGAGTGGGCCCACAGGTTCCTAAGATAGCAGATGTGTGTCGTGCGTGCTTTTTATGAGATTTGGACACTGGATAAGCAGGTGTTTGGTTGCATGCTGTGCATATTCGTGTCGGGGCTAGGTTTATTCTCTTTGTATTGTTATATGTAGTCTAGTGGGCTGGCCTGAGTTGAGGTAGATTACTCGGTGGTTTTTGTGTAGTGATTTCTCATTATTACAGAGGTGGGGTCTCATTTGGGATGTTTTGTGCTAGTAAGTACCTTTGGGTGAGGGTAGTGTGGATGTGTTTGATTAAGTTGGGGTTTTGTGGTGGGGGAGGGAGGTTATTGTAGAAAGGTTGAAACTAATGTGCTGGGGCTTTGCTGTCAGGTTTTGTTTGGGTTGGGCAATGGACACAGGTCAATGATCTGCTTAAGTGTTGGGCTTCAATCATGTGTAGGTGTATTTTGATTGGGAGTATTCTTTGTTTCAGCATATAGGTGTGGGGTGGTTGTGCTGCTTGTACATCCTGTGATTATTCTCTCTGGTTTGGAGTGTTTGTGTCACAATTGGCTGTGGTTGGGTGCTATGCTGGTGGTGCCGAAGAATTGTTTGTAAATAGTGGTGAGGGGCTCTTTTTGTTGACGCTATTCAGGCCTATATTGAATCCAGTGGTGCGCGCCGCTCTGATGTAGTCATTACTGACGACTCCTGGCTCAAGAGTAAAGCCTTTCCCTACTCTTTCCCTCCCTCTAGGAAGCTAACCTTAAAGAAACGCGAGCAATCTTTCTCCAAAGAAACTTAGAGTATCCACCTTGGTTGAGGTACACCCTAACCCTGTTCGTTACTCACCTATACCTGTAAATTCCGACCTCCTCTCTAGCGGAGGTTGGTCACCCTTCGCTCGTAGTGATGTATCCTCACTCCTCGAGGGTGATGGTGCCTCCAAGCCTTTATTCTTACTTGCCCCAGATGGTCTCTTAAAGTTAAAAAAAAACAACATTGTGCTTACCATCTCCCATCGGGTTACGATCCTACCTCATCTTCACTTTCCGGTACCCCTGGTCTTTCGAAACCTTCCGTAACTGCGACTTCCGAACTTCCTTCAGACGGAGGTTGTACACCCTTCACTCTGAGTGATGGTCCTCCCCACACCGGGTGTATCAATTATCGATGCACCCAAGTTTCTTGTCGGAACAAACTTAGTTCTCGTAATACTACTCCCCACCCGTCTGAATCGGGGTTGCCTTGCCGTTTTGAGGCTCCTGCTATGACGCTAGTACCTGGCTCCTGTCGTGCGGCACATGTTTGTGAGGGCTCCGCCCCCGTACTCTTTCGACCATGATCTCTCACCGGTCTGAGTGATTACAGCAATTCTTCAATGGAAGTGTCAGGAAATTCTTTCCAAATATGAAGAAACCAAACTTGGGAACCGTCCTTTCTCCAAGTTTCGTCATTTTACCGTTTTTAACTCTCTACCACACCTTGGCGAGGTGACCCACGGTAGTTTTTTGCTCCTGGTCCGCGCTAACCTTTGTTGCACGTCTCCAGTTCTGCAGACTACTCTTCAAGCAGTCGCAGCTCGTGTTCATCTTAAGGAGAGATTTTATACTTTTGCTCGATTTATATTGCCCCAGGTGAGCCGCCTTCAAATGTTTCAGTTTTATTTTTTAAATCTGGCTTTCTACCCCGTTTCTAGTTTTATGTGCCTTTAATGCCAGACACACCATATGGGGTGATATATTGAACAACTTTACAAGCTGTCTCCTTGAATCTATTATCTACTAATCCTTTTAGCCCCTTCCACGCTCGCAGTGTTTCCAGAGGCTTGTCACGAGAGTGCACCTTCCTTGCCGTTGAAGAGGGGGCTTAACCCGGTCATTAGAACGAACTACGAATTGGACTTTTACTATACTACTCTCCTCCGTCCTCAACTTTTATTTGTAGTCTCATTGTTATGTTATTCATGGTCTCCTCCTGCCCCCCTGTATTTCCTCTCCATCTGAAGTATGGTTGATAGTGCCTTAGCGTATATGTGTGGTCGGTGTCGTGTGTGTGAATGAATGTGTGGCTGCTAGTGCGTGCTCTAGGTTTAAATTAGGATTTTTAGTCTCGATCCACCGTTCCTGCCTCACCAAAGTGCATCGTTCTGTGACTGAACCGCGCTGAGTTTGATCTTGTGGGTGGCCGGACCGTGGCTTCCTATCGCAATGGTCTTTGCGCCCTCGAAGGAAAAATCAAGAAGGCAGCCTCCCGTTTTTAAAACAACGGTGCTTGTTGAGGAGTGCACGGGGCCCCTCCCTACCTTCGATGGTGCGCATCGGGTGACGCGGCTGCGTAGGTGGGTTTCGCACTGCGTAAGACTAACCCTAAATAATAATTTTTTATAAAGAGAAAAATAAAACAAAAACTACTTCGCAGAAGTTTCCGACTTCTGCTCCTTGCGCTTCTGAATCTCGTTCCAGTTCTTTTCGAGGCAGATCCGTTTTCCTCAGAGTTGGACCCTGACTTGGACTACCAGCAGATTTGGTCCTTCGAACGAAATCCGACCTTCCTCTCTCAAAACTTAATATCTTTGATTTCGGTGAGGATTTTGATGAACGGTGCGGTGAACCGCGCCGTATGTGGTCCCATAGCAACGAAGCCCTGGTAGTGGAGGTCACTTCCATCCCCCAACATGATTCAGTCCAAGCACTTAAGACTCTTGTTTGCTCTGAGATTGCTGTCTCATCCTACCGAACCTTTAACCTTCAACCCTAATGACCTAATCGACAATAACTTTGAGATGCTTCAGTCAAAGCTGGCTAGTCAGCGGATCATTGACATCCATAGAAAAGCGAGCCGTTGGTGGGATTCGGGTTAATACACCAACGATGTTCCTAACCTTTGATCGTTGGGAACTACCATCGTATATTAAGGCGAGTTACTTATGAATACCACTCAAACCCTATACATCCAATCCGAGACGCTTATTCAATTGCCAGATATTTGGTCATGTGAGCACTGCCTGTAAACATCCCGCGAAAATGCACGAATTGTGTAGATGCCTACCATGGTCATTCCTGCGATCATCCTCTCTGTACCAACTGGGGAGCCTGCCTTAGTGCATCTTCTTTAATATGTCATATTTCTCTTTGAAGGTGAATATTCGAGAGGGCTGTCGACTACACCAGGATAAATTCATCTCTCCCGGTTTCAGGTTTTCCAATGTCCTACGCATGGCAGTGGACACTCGTCCTGCTCGCTCACTTTCCCGTATACTACCCCATCTATTCCACCAGCGCCCTGTAATGCAGCAGCA
The DNA here is from genome assembly GCA_963969495.1 of Ceratothoa steindachneri. NCBI lineage: Eukaryota > Metazoa > Arthropoda > Malacostraca > Isopoda > Cymothoidae > Ceratothoa > Ceratothoa steindachneri. Next base: position 47,465,925 of record OZ018322.1, read on the forward strand.
CCACCCTCCTACTTATTACTTTCGTCTCCTACCCCTAATCAAGTCTGGTCTTCTAGTATACTCTTTTCTTCTCCTCTCCTTATTGCCCTGCGCAGGCAGAGCATGCCCAATACTCGGATACAAGTCCGGAGACTCTGGACTTTATTCAAGCTTATATTGAATTTAATGAGGCGCTCCGCTCTAACCAAGGCATGACTGAATAATTCTGGCCCGAGCGTAAGGCGTGCAATCAACATCTATCAAAACTCAAATCCCCACCTCGGTTGAGATATAGCCTATCCCTTCCTCCCTTTCCCTGTTCCTTCGACACCCCCGACTAAAACTTCCGACCTCCCCTAAGGTGGAGGTCGTGTATCCTTCATCCATAGTAATATACCCTCACCTCCAGAAGATAAAGATTCCTCAAAGTCTCCTTTATCCATAACACTTCATTCCAACCATGACAATATCCACCCCCCTTTCCGTTAGCCCTGTTCTTTTGGAACTCACTACAACTACGACTTCAGACCTCTCTTCAGACTAATCTCTTGTTCCTACCCTTTCATACTGGTCATGATCCACTGACTTTGGTCTGTCGAAACAAACTTAGCTCTCGAAATATTAATCCCTGCCCGTCTAAATTGGGATTACCACGCCGTTATGAAGATCCCCCTATAACTCCCGTCCTGGGTTCTCCTCACACGACACCTGTTCTTGAAGTCGCTTCTGACCCTCGTACTACCGCTTTCTCTGCATTCTATAGCAAAGATGATGCTCCGCCAGCATTCAATACATGTCGTAATTCTGCTGAAGACAGCCAAGTAGACTTTACCTCCAGGGGCAGAGAACCCTTCAACGGCAAGTTTACATTTAGTAAGTTGCGTTTCGCTCTCGCTTCGTGCACGGACACCGTCTCAGGTCAGGACGATGTTCCATATGCTATGCTTTGATGCCTGGGAGAGCGAGGCATGGCCTTTCTGGTAGGGGGTATCCTCCCATACTTCTGGCGAATCGCTACTGTGCTAGCTTTTCGCTGGTTTACGCACAAACTCTCTAACCTTCTGCATGTGCAAGTTGATGGAAAAATTGGCAAATGTTAGGCTAGCTTTTTTTCTGGAGTGAGGAGGCCACCTGTCTTCCGCATGATGCGGCTTCCGCAAGTTCCACTCTCCTTGGATGTTCTGCTCCGACTGGAAAATCCCGTCTGCGAGGCATTCCTTCGTAGACAGCACCAAGGAACGGTTTTTTCAATCTGGAGATGGCCTATGATACCGCATGGCGATACGTTATCATGGAGACTCTCCACACGATGGGGGCGAGGGAATGCTTCCCAATGTTTATATCTGAATTTTTGCGAGATCGTCGATTCCGCGTACGGGTGGGGGGAGCCCTCTCAGGCCCAATGGAGCAGGAAGAGGGTGTCCCGCAGGAAAGGCTCCTCATTGTCACACTCTTTACCCTGAGCATCAACGGCATCACCTCGGTGCTACCGGAAGATGTTCTCGCTACGCTGTACGTGGACGACCTTTCGATCTCTTTTGGCGCGGCCCAGATGCCAACTCGGCAGCGTCGACTCCAACAGGCATTAAACCGCGTCTCTCGCTATGCCGAAGCGCACAGGTTTCGGTTTGCCTTGGCCAAGACTAAGGTGATGCACCTCTGCTGCCATCCACGGCTCCACCCAGACCCAGACTTGTTTCTTAATGGGGTACGCCTGGAAGTGGTTGAATCGCACCGTTTCCTTGGTCTTGTATTTGACCGATGCCTCACCTAGGAGGCTCATATTCGCAGCCTTAGGGTCTCTTGTACCCGGGCCATGGATATTCTCCGTTGCGTGACGTTCAGCGCTTGTGGTGCTGATAGGGCTACTGCCTTACTTTTCTATCGATCCTTTGTTCATTCGAAGCTCGACTACGGATTTGAGTTTTATGCATCCGCAGCCGAGCGTTTATTGCGGAAGGTGGACTCGATTTACAACACCGGCCTTCGCCTTGCGACAGGTGCCTTTCACACTTCCAACATTAACAGCCTACTAGTTGATGCCGGTGTCGCCCCTGGTGCTGCCCAGGATGCCACCCTAGAGGGTACCATATTTGGCTATTTCTCGCCACGCCTCTGCTCCCAATGCTTCTACAACGCCGAGAATATTGCGTTCGACCTTTTTAGATCACACCTCCTGTCTTGCTGGAACCGTGCCAGTGTATACGGATGGGTCCATGTCCCAAGAGGGGGTCGGCTTCCACGCCGTATCCCCTCTGTTTGAAGTCAGCGGGGCTCTGCCAAGCGCTGCGTCTGTCTTCACGGCCGAGCTGGTGGCAATGCACCACTCGGACTGGAGATTACGCGACGTGCCCGGTTCAGGGACTGGATTGTGATCTATAGCGACTCACAAAGCGCCCTGAGTGCTCTCGGGGCATTGGAATCTCCGCATCCCCTGGTTCACGATATCCGTGACGCCACAGTTTTGGCGAGCCCGGCGGATGTTGAGATTATCTTCTGCTGGGTTCCTGGACATGTAAGAATTGCGGAGAATGAGCGCGCTGATGAGGGCGCCAAAGAGTCCACGAGGACTCTACGATCGGACCTAGCGTTTCGCTCTTCCTCACACCGACTACATGGCAAGAATACGGGCAGCTCTTCGGACTGCTTGGCAAAGAAGATGGGAGACGGTCCAGGGAGCTTAAAGTTGCGTGCCATTGCGACGCGACTGTTCTCATGGACCTACCCCCTAATGCCGCGAAGGCTTGAGGTTGCTTTCTGTCATCTCCGAATTGGTCACACTCGCGGGACGCACCGCCATTTGATGGAGCGCTCGCCAGCGTCCTACTGTCAAGAATGCGTTGTCTCCAGTCTGTTCGGCACATTCTTGTTGAATGTCCCAGTCTGGGCGATCTTCGCGCACGTTACTTGTCCCGGTACCGGGATGGGCGGGGTCGCTATCGCCTGTCCCTTGTACTAGGGACGAGTGCGTGCACATTGACTTGTGGACTTGTAGACTTCTTGGGGGATGCCGGATTTCTCCCTTTTATTTAACTAGGTTTTGTTTTTGTTTTTTTGTAGGTCGCACGCTCCTGCGCCGGGCAAAGGGGACCTTTCCCTGACGCCGGAGCTTGCTTCCTAATTGTTGTCATATTCTAATTTTAAAGTAGCCTAGAGCTTGGCTGTGTGATTGCGGCGACTTATGCCCAAGTGGGCAGTCGCCAGATAGCCTCCTAAAAAAAAAAATTCACAAAGCTTCTACAGCGCCGGGAGTAGTGCGTTCGGCGTTTTGGGGGCACACTTTGTGTCACGCTGGAACCGTGCCAGTGTATACGGATGGCTCCAAGTACCAAGAAAGGGTCGGCTTTCCTGCAGTATCCCCTCTGTTTGAAGTCAGCGGGGATCTGCCAGGCGCTGCATCTGTTTTCACGGCCGAGCTGGTTGCAATATACCACTCGGTACGGGAAATTACGCCTCGTGCCCGGTTCGGAAACCAGATTGTGATTTATAGCGACTCACAAAGTTTTCTGAGTGCTCTCGGGCATTGGAATCTCCGCATCCCATGTTCGCGATATCCGTGATGCCAGTCGTTTTGCTCTTCCTCACACCGATTACATGGTAGGTATATGGGAAGCTCTTCGGGCTGCTTGGCAAAGAAATCGGAGACGGTCGAGCGGAACCTAAATTTGCGTGCCATTGCGCCGCGACTGTTCCCATGGACGGCTTCAGGTTGCATATAATACCGACACATCCTTCCTTCATAATTTACATGACTTTTCACGGTCGATTAAGCCCTAGCCTTCCTCAACTCTAATTAGTCATATTTGCTTATTCCTCCCCTCCTCCTAGTCGTCTTCATGCAAGGTCCCTCGTTGGGCGGTCCCCTGAATGTAGTGAAGCAGTTTTCACTAAGAACGTGCAGCTCGACATACTACCAACCCGCTTTCCCTAACATAAGATTTAAATGAACGATGCCCGAGCAGTGCCCCGTCGGTGTCTCAAAGAGGCCCCCCGATCCTCTTGGAGGGCTTGCGTTGAAAATCTAAAGCACCTCCTCACCTTAAGACGTGTGGCGGCGGGTTTTGGGTGGTGCCGGCAAGTCTGCCCCATCTGACTTAGATATGGTGATTCGGTATCGTTCGCAGGAGTCGTTGCTGTGAACATAGCTCGACACTTCGCTTCAACTTCAAAATCCTAGAGAGCTCATTCTCGGCGCATTTTACACCCAAAAGAGACGAGGATTATAATCACTTCTTCCCCGTAAGAACACTGCAACACGCCTTTCCCTTAAGTCGAGCCACTGCCCCTCGCCTCGATCGGAACCTCGTAGTGGTTTCTTCACGTATTGGCGCTTCAGTTCATTTTTGATCTTTATAATAGAACCAGGATTGAGGGCAGTTTTCCCTCTGCTTGGCTCCAGGCTATCGTATATTGCCTATCGTTAAGCCAGATTCTGATCCCTCTAACGTATCCTCTTATCGCCCCATAGCCATGATTGCTTCATGCAAAAATCATAAAGAGAATGGTGGCCCCACGCCTCTCATTTCCAGCCGAGTCCCGTCCCCTTGTCACTAATTACCAGGCTGGCTTCCTCCATTTCGTAGTGTTTTTCACCCCTCCTCCGCTATAACTACAAAATCCAAGAGGAATTTTCGCGCCGTAGTATTACGGTGCCGTATTTTTTGGCATTTACAAAAGCCTGACAGTACCCTGCCGCTCCGCTATTATCTCCAGTTTATATTCTGTAGGAATCCACGGATTTCTGACCACCTTCATCTCGCAATTCCTGCGCGACCATTCCTTCCAGGTTCGAGTAGGTTCCTCCTACCCCAAGCTATTTCCGAAAAAGGGCGTCACCTATGGTTGTTCTGAGTGTTCTCCTCTTTTCCTTTGTGATGAACACGGATATCTCCTCACTATCACGTTCCATTGGCCGCTCATTTTACACTAACACCTGGTGATCTACTACTAAGGAAGATCTCTCCCAGAGATCACCAGGCAAATCCAAGTTGCTGATAGGGCTACTGCCTTACTTTTCTATCGAGCCTTTGTTCGTTCGAAGCGGTTCCCGGGCAGTGATGCGCAAACTCATCCACGTTTAGGACACCTATCTCCAGCTCCTCGATCAGATCGGCAAGGACTTGACCCCTGGATTAATCGAGTAGTCTCCTGAGAGGGGGTAACTACCGTTCAGATCTCCGAGCAAGTGAAAGGGTTTCGGCAACCGTGTCACGACGCGGCGGAAGTCCCCCGCGTCGAAATCATCTGACGGTAGAATGTACACGAAAATAACAGTATACCTCCTATCCAGGTCCGGCTGCACAATTACTGCCTGAAAGGAGATATCTAAAGCGAAGAGAAGAACTGAGACATCATAGCAGGTGTAAATCGCGCATCCTCCTACCAGGGCCCCATCCCATGGTGGTAGGGTCGCAAAACCCTTATACCCAAGGAGGGTGGGCAAGGGGCACGCGCCCAGCATAGTCTCCTGCAAAAGGATAGCTAACGGGGAACGGGATAAGACGAGCCTTCGCAGCTCCTCTCAGTTGGCCCGGAGTCCACGGCATTTCCATTAAAAGAATATGCTCTCCAGGCCTAGCTTGGAGGAGACACTGGGGCCCTCTTCGAAGAGAGGACCCTCACGGGGAGGGCAGTAAGCTTCCCGGAGGAAAAACTCAGGGCGTTATTGGCCGGACAATGCGCTGAAGGCGCTGTTGCCTTCGATGAATTATCGTGGGCCGTTAGGCTCGCCCTGCAAGTCCTTTCCTCCCTCCGCTGGAAACTTTAGGCGAGCGGGACGGCTTCGGAGGCGGGGGGGCCTTCTTTTCGAGGAACCACCGTCTCCGAGCTACCCAGCCTACCACTGGGTGTAGGCGAAGGAGCCAAAGCTCCTTTAGTGCTGTTATCCTTTCGGGGTGCAGCTTTAGGAACCTTAGAAGATGGCCTTACGACCAACTTCAGGGGGTTTTGCCTCCTGTGAGTCTAACGACTCAGTGGAGGCGCGCAGCCGTTTCACCTTACAGAAACGGTTACGCTGGGGAAAGGGAGGGGAGCCCTGGTTTTAGCTGAGGCTGGGTGTGAATCCTTTGTGCCGCCAGCTTTACCATCGGAGCGCCCGGAGTGGGTAGAACCCGCAGAAGGGTTCCGAATGGGCGCAGAAACGACTGTGTTTGTACGCCTGGAGGGGCCAGGAGCAGAGGGTATCTTTCTTAACACTGAGGCATAGGATGTCCCAGGTAGCGCCAAGCGCACCAAGACCAAGTCCTTAGCTTCGCGAAATGAGATGCGATCCTGAGCCTGAAAGGCCAGGATTTCTTTCTCAAGGAGATACGCACCACATTGCTTCGAAGAAGCTGGGTGTGCCTCTCCGAAATTGACACGCTTAGACAGACACTATTTGGAGCAACTTACACAGACTTCGGGTAACCCCGAATTTGCACGTCTACATGAGCGATGAGTATGGCCGAAGCGGTGACAGTAGTAGCACTTCCGCGGCAGTAGCACGAATGCCTTCACGCGTTAGCGATACCAACCTGCACGCACCGACTCAGGGAGCTTGTCACAGTCGAATGTGACGAAGAGTGTAGGGGTGGGTCTCGAGGCCCCTCCGTGTTTTCTCATCACATTTCGATCTTGACCGCCCCATGGTCGGCCAGCTATGGAATAGTCCATATGTTCCCTCGCATAAACTACTCCTTTCACAAAGTTCATAGAAGAGTACGGCGTCACACTCACAGGCGTGCCATCAAGTGTCTGAAGGGCACTAATCATGGCCGCCTTGCAGTGATTCGACGCATTCATCAAAAGTCTCCCGTCAGAGAAACGGGTGACCTTCAGCTCTCGACCAATCCCACTAGCTATAGCTCTATTCTGATGGATCATGTTGCCCTTAGCCAACATGTTGCCATCGGTGGAGGAAATAAGAAGGAAGCGTTTGAAGCCAGCCATCTCGAAAACGCAAGGTAGCCTCTGAATGAGGGGCCCCGACGTAATCGAGGCTCCACTCTGCGCAGTTCTTGTCTTAATCTGGGACTCCCCACCTGCGAGAGTAATAGGGTAAGGAGTAAGCCTCCTCTCCGGTAGAAGAAATTTGGAGGGTCCACTGATAAATGACAGGAGGGAGGGGCTTCATTTTTTCAGGGTAGCTGCCCTAGGGCGGCTCCGACGATGGTCGAGGGAAAGGTAAAGCGGGAGTTGTTTTTTCTAATTCGTCATTGGGCAAGGTGACCCCTTTTTTTAGCACGGGAGGCAAATGCTCATCACCCCATGCAGTAGCCCGCTCTGCGAGAGGTGAACACGGGGCCGGCAAAGCCAGCTGCCGCTATTTGACGCCATTTCTTCCGCCTAGTGACCTGACAGCCCATCGGTATGGCAGCTTCACCTTAGGCACGCCGTAAAGTTGATAGACTGTGAGGGGACCTTGAGGCTAAGGATTTGGGGACGTAGACTAGGGGTTGTGGGATCTGGGATCTAAGGTTCGGGATGAGAGGAAGTAAAGGCGGAAAAGAGCGGTGAAGCCACGAAGAGGTTACTTATTTATTCTTCAACCAGGCAGAACGCGTTATTCCCCATACCGAGCGATATATTGCAACCAGCTCGGCCGTGAAGAGAGACGCAGTGCTTGGTCGATTTTCATTGATTTCACACAGATGAGATACAGCGTGGAAACCCTTGGCAGCAGACGAACCGTCAAGATCGGCCACGAATACAATGAGAGCCGTTGACGACTGAGCGAGATGCTAGGCACACACTCACAGCGCAAAATGCATCCGACACGGTGGAAAGAAAGTGACATCTCCTCAGGATCGATATGCTGGTTCTCAATACGAGACGTGCATAAGGCACCGGTCGTTGCACGAAGACCGGTGTGGTGGATCGAGTCCTCCATCTACAATACACGCTCGGCTTACGTGAAACTCGCAACAGTAGTCAAGCTTCGAACGAACAAGTAATCGGTATAAAAGCAAGACAGGAGGCCTATCAGCACCCTGAGGGCTTAAAACGACGGAACGAAGAATACACAAGGCGCGGGTACAAGAGACTCTAGGGCTGCAAATATTGGCCTCCCAGGTAAACCGTTATTAGAAAACAAAACTAAGGTAAGGGTCCGAATCCAACTCTCCCCGTCGAACCTTGTTTAGAAACAATTCCATGTCGGGGTCTAGGCGTGAATAACGGCAGAAGTGCACCACCTTAGTCTTTGCCAAGGAAAACCAAAACCCCTCCTACACTGCATACCCAGAGATGCGGTTCAATGGCTGTTGGAGTCGACGCTCCACAGTTGGAATCTAGGTCGTCCCAAAAGAGGTCGAATTGTTGTCTATCTCGAGCATAGCGTGAATATCTTCTATCAACACTGAGGTGATACCGTTGATGATCAGGGCAAATAGTAGGTCACAGGAGAATTGCTTGGGGGATGCCCCCTTCCTGCCTTATTGGACCGGAGAGGCTTCCTCTACCCTTAAGCGAAATCTAGGATATCGTGAAAATTCAGATATAAAATTGGAAGGTCTCCTTTGCTCCTATCTTGTAGAAATTCTCCATGATACCTTATTGCCATGCAGTATCATAGGCCTTCTCCTGGTAGAAAACATCGAAGGGTAAAGTTGTCTACGTCGAAAGGCCTCGCAGATATCATTTCCAGCTGAGTTGAGCATCTGAGTCGAACATTTGGAAATCGCACTGTGCAGAAGAAAGGTGGCCTCCACTGTCCAGATAAAAGGCTAATTTACAAATTTCTTCATCAATTCGCATAGTCAGGAGGTTAGAGAAATTGGGCGGTAACCAGCTAGGGTAAAGTGATCTCTTCATGGTTTGAAAAAAGCGAGTACAGTAGCCATTCAACAGTACTCTGAGAGGATACCAGGTTTCTAGATCCTGTTCAACAAATCTAGCAATAAGCCTATGCCTCGCTCGCATAGGTGCAGAAAAGTGGCATACTGGACATTTCCCGAGCCAGGAACAGTCTGCGAACGAAACGATAAAGAAACGCAACTCACTCAATATAAACCTGTTATTGAAGAGTTCTCCGCCTCTGGAAGTATAGTCCAGTCGGCGGCCTTTAGCAGCATCACGACGTGCATTGAACGCTGGCGAACCAGCATCCCGGCTAAAGATTGTGGAGAAAGCGGTTGCAAAAGATAACGCCACAGACGCGGGGTCAGAGATTGTGGTCCTATTATCCTGTCAACTAGAGGGGGGTCCTGCGAGAACTTGCCAAAATTCTTTTGACTCGCTTCTACAGCTCTGAAATTAGGGTCTTCCCTTTAAGTGGAGATATTTATGCCCTCCAAGAGAATGAAATCGTTTTGGCGGCGCTTATAGCGCATGTAGGAGTATAGTTTCTGTCTGTGGGCTCTCTCACATTCAGCCGACAACCAAGGAAGCGGAAGGTGTGCAAAACGACCCGATGTTTTAGAAATGGTAGTGAGGCCCACAACGACGAGGTTGTCGGAGTAGAAATCAACTACCTCATCAACCGACCTAAACTCCTCGAGTAAGACAGAGAAATCAGTAATTTCATGAAATGTAAAAAACTGCACCTACTCCAAGCACTACCAAGGCTGTTTATCACACAGCCGCGAAGAAAATCATAGTTGAATAATGGGTTAGTGGTTACTACCTTGAAGGTCATCGACCACCTCCCACTCTAATCCGGTTGTGCATCCGGATAAAACAGGTACTCATCGATGCAAGAAAATTAAACGCTCTTGGATAATGATGCATAAACTTACCTATATTTAGGACACCTAGATCCAGCTCGTCGTTCAGGTTGGTAAGGACCTGACCCCTGGGATTGATCGTGTAATTCCCCCAGTGAGACTGCATATCGTTTAAATATCTGAGCAGAAGAAGGAGTCTTGGCATCGGTACCACGATAGGGTGGAATTCACTCGCTTCGAAGTCGGTGGATTATACCTAGAAATAACAGTATACCTCATATCCAGGTTTAGCTGCACTGTCACTACCTGAAAAGGATTATTTATAGCGAATAGAAGAAAGGAGACATCGTGCCAGCGTAAATCGACCATCCTCCTTCTAGGCTCCATTCGGCGGGGGTGGGTCGTAAAACCCTTTTACACCTGGGAGGTGGTACACACCCAGCATTGTCTCATATAAAAAAGTAGCTAACGGGGAACGGGAGGAGAAGATCTTCCGCAGCTTCCAACTGTCCCGTAGTCAACGGAAATTCCATTGAAGGAATATGCTCTGCATGCCTAATTCAGAGGAGATGCGTGGGCTCTCTTGCCAAGGGCAGAACTGCGGTGGTTGTTGGCCGTACTATGCCCTGAGGCACTATCGCCTTCGAGGACTTATTGGGGGAGGTTGTGTTCTCCATGAGAGTTTTTTCCTCCATCTGCCTTGAAACCTTCGAGAAGCGGTGCGGCTTTGAAAGCGGCGGTCCCTCTTTTGGAGGGTTTCACGTCTCCGAGTTGCCCGGCCAAGTCTTAAGTGGGGCATGGGGGCCAAAGTCCTCTTGCTGCTGTCTTATCCCAGGTGACAGCCTTAGGAGTCCCGAAGACGGTTTCAAGATTCTAAATGAGCGCGGAAGCGACCGTGCTCGTTTTCCTAGAGGGACCAGGAACAGAGGGTGCCTTTTTTAACTATTGAAGGGTAAGAAGTCTCAGTTTGCGCTAGGCGCGACAGAACTAACTCCTTAGCTTCTTTGATCAATTTGCACAAACTTCGGTTAAACCCGATTTTGCAAATTCACGGTGGTAGTAGTAGTAACTTTGCGACAGTAGCCTTTGACGTAGTAGCTTTACCAACCTGGATGCACCGGCTCACTGAGCCGATCCCGATCGGACCTGACGAAGAGTGTAGGAGTGGATGTTGAGGGCCTTACCTGTTTTCTTATCACACGATCAAACTTGACCGCTCCTAGTTTGGTCAGCTCTGCGCTGATGTATGCATTACAAGGGATAGTTTACGAGTTCCATCCTATAAACCATGCCTCTCACGATATTCATGGTAGAGTGTGGTATTACTTTCACCAGCGAGCCATTGAGCGTTCGAAGGGCACTAATAATAGCTGACTTGGAAATTACATTCACCAGAAGGCTCCCTTTCCCGAGAACAGGTAAAATTCGGTTCTCTACCAGTCAGTTTAACTAATGCTATCAGCTGATCTAACATGTGGCATTTAACCAACATACTGCCACCAGTGGAGCAAATTACCACAAAGCATTTGAAACCAGCCGGCTCAAAAATGCCAGGTAGTCTCTCAATGAAAGCCCTAACGTAATTGAGGCTCTGCTCACCACACTATCAATGTTAGTCCTCTTGGTTTTATCCTAAGTTTCTCCTCCCGGGGCAACTAGGGCCCGGACTTGCCGGTCTTGGCCTGGTAGTTTGCCGAAATGGCAGCAAATCAGTCCGTTCTCAGAGCCTCCGCAGAGTGAGAAGTTCCCCTAGTTCTCTGTGACTTCTTTAGTTTTTTTTTCTTTTTGGAGAGTATGCTATGGAGTGAACCCGCTTCTCTCCATAACCTGAAAGGAAAGTAAGGCCGAACGGACAAGCCTCAGCCAGATCCTTCTCCGAAATAGAGAAAATTATGGCGGACAAGGGTCACCAGGCGTGGTAGGGAGTCTCTCTTATCCCTATGTCATCTGGGGACCATGCCGTGTGGTGAGGACCTTGCACTGTGGCAGACTCAGGTTCAGTGCCTGTCACCGAGCCAAGGTTTACCCATTTAGGAAGACCCTACCATCTTGGACGGGGGAACCTCTGAGATTATCTTCACCTCAAGAGGAGCCTCTAATTGCCTTCCCCGCTCAAGGTCTCTTGTATCCCGACCGAGGACTAATAGGGCCTATGGCCTGTCACAAACGACCTGTGCGAAGAATGGAGTAGCGGGAATGTCAGCTCTCTTCAAAGTGACAATCCTCTGGTCGACGTGGTCTCTAGGCAGGGCCTAGGGTACGACACCGCCTCTTACCTCTCTACGAGGATTTAGGTGTTTTACCTACCCGTGGGGAGGGGGCGAGGCGGCGCATCTTATGCCTCGCTGTGTCCTTGGAGTACACCTAAAAAAGCAAACAAAGGACCCACCGCAAGTGGAGAGTCACCTGGAAGCATCTCTCCAAGCAAGAGGGCCAAACTCCCAAACCCGTGGCATTTTTAAAGAGGGGAAGCACCCTCTTGGTTATAAGAATCTTTAGGGAACCTTTGAAAAGGTATTTGGGGGGGGGGCACCACTAGACTATGCAGTCTTCTCAAGGCAACGCTACATAAATGGGTAAGAGGGAATCCCCGAACCGTAGCTTTTGGAGAGGGGGTGAAGCACCCCCTCCGTAGAAGAACCTTGGAGGGGTCCCTGAGACATCACAGGGGAGGACCACCTTAGAAGATGTGGATCTATCCCATGACGGCTCTACAAGGGATTAAGGGGAAACCACTTTATCGGTCGAGGGTGATGAGAGGAGAGCCTCTCCACCAAGATTAAGTGAGGAATTGAGGGGATCATGGTCGATCATTCCTCTATTTTTAAATTCACTACCTCTCCCCGCAACGGCCTTACTTTGACTCCAACAAGGGATCGGCCGCAGGAGCCTCTTGCGTGCCGCGGCCGATGCTCCTGAGAAAGGCAGTATATGCCATCACCACCCTTCCATGGAAACCCAACACTGCCAGGTATCGGAGAGGTCGGGGTCATCAATCCCATTGGAAGATGAGCCAAAGTCGTAGTTCAGGACGGGCAGTAGAAGCAGGGGATAACGAAATTGTATGAAGATGTATTAGTGGAAAGGACGCATTACAGGAACGGAGGCGCGTACCGGCTTCCCTTGGATCTGGACCCATGGTGGAAGTCCCCTCTGTGTCAGGTCTATCCTTGCAAGCAATGAAGCGGGAAGGACGTGCTGATCCTCTTGGTACAAAGGAAGATTCATCCCTGCGGCGTAATGGGAATGGGAGTTGTGTTTCACCTCTAGCTTTCAGTTATAGCAGGGGGTTTAGCTCCGAAATACACCATCGACCTTCAGGAACGGACAAAAAAGCTTGAGGGGATAGTCTTAGAAAAATTTAGCGCTCCGAGGGAGCGAGGGGAACGCGCATCAACTTCACCAGGCCCCATTAGATAATTTAATTCAACCCAGCAACAGCGCTTCCCTAATATGCTCTCAGTCCGGGAAGACATCCAGCTCCTCCACGTACCAAGTGTAAGAGAAAGATAGATTAATAGAGATAACGGTAGTTATAGAGAAATAAAGGTTTAAAAAGGGAGAAAATGAGGGAAAAAGACGGGAAAAGGAGGGAAAAAAGGGACATGAGGAGATGAGTGTGTGGGGAGGGGGAAGAGAAAGAAAGAAAAAAAGAGAAAGAGAGGGTGAGAGAGAGAAAAAAAGAAAAAGAGAGAGGGAGAAAGAAAGAGAAAGAGAGAGAGAAAGAGAATAGTAGTAGTGGTAGTAATAATAATATTAATAGTAGAAGTTTTATATTGCTCCCTTCAAGACCTTGAAGCCTTCGTAGGGCACCCGTTCATTGACTAGGAAAAGACCTGACAGAAGAGGTGGGTTTTCAGAGCCCACTTGAAAGCGCCGGGCGAGGGAGAGGAGCGTATGACAGGAGACAGATCGTTCCGAAGCTTAAGGGCAACTACAGCTAAGTCACGATCACCGATGCAGCAGAGATGAGTGCGAGAATCAGAAAGTAAGAGAGCACTTTCCAAGCGAAGGGCGTTTTGTTGTTGTCTGGACACAGCCAGTGAGGACACGTAAGGGAGAGTTACGGTGTTTAGGATATTAAATGTGAGAAGGACTTAAAAAGTAATTCGAAATTTAATGCGCAAATAGTGCAGTTCGCGGAGCAGAGGTGTAGCACGAGAGAACCGTCCGTGATGGAGGATAACTCGAGACACAAAGTTCTGGACAAGTTAAAGGTGACGAATTGTAATGTTGGAGGCTGCATTGAGAAAGGAGTTACAATAATTAAGGTGAGAGGTAACAAAAGCATGGGTGGCTATCTCGAAACTGGTTAGGTCAAAGTGGAAGCGGATGTACAAAAGGTTACGGAAAAATCAGAGAGACGATTCGTTGATATTAGCAACATGCGATTTGAAATCGAGTTGTCTGTCAAAGAAAACACCCAAGTTTTTAACGTTGTCAGAGAAGACGATCGGGGAACCAACTAGATTGAGAGAGGAAGCTACATTTTTTTTACAGCGATCGACATCTACTGAGGTGCCCATCAAAAGAGACTCAGTTTTGTCATGGTTGAATTTGAGGAAGTTAGCCGATAGCCATTCGGTAATCGTGTCATATGCGGATAAATGATTAGTCACGGTCACGGCCGACGAGTTTGAGTTGTAAGAGAGAAATAGAGGTGTGTCATCAGCATATAAATGAAAGGATAGACATAAGCAATGCAGAAGGAGGCCAAGAGTTAAGAGGTACGTAGGAAAGAGGAACGGGCCAAGGAGAGAGCCTTGAGAAACACCAGAGGACACAGTAGCCGGCGGAGAGACCTCACCCCCGATGAAAAGAGAATGACTATGAGATGACAGATAAGAGCGGAAACAGTTTAAAGCAGTTACAGAGACACCCAATAAGACACGAAGGCTGCAGAGAAGAACGGATTGGTCAACGGTGTCAAATGCTGCTGACAGATCGAGATGCAACCCAACGTCCGCTTCGCGGTCGTCTCTGCCAGTCACACGTAGGATAGCCGATTCAGAGCTGTGACCTACCGTGAAGCCGGACTGGAAGTTTTCGTCGATGCTTGAGGATGACATGTGTTCAGTGATGAGGGCATCGATGTACTACCCTCTCAATAGCCTTGGATAGGAACAGAAGTTGAGAGATAGGACTATAGTTTGAAAGATTATTTCGGTCAAGATTTTGTTAATTTAAGATCGGACGGCCAGCAGCATGCTTAAAGTATGAAGGCACCTCGCCTAGCAACAGGGAGGCGTTTAATATACCCACTAGGTTTGGTAGGAGGACAGGTAGGAACTGAACATAGACACTGGGTAGGAAAGTGTCAAGCGGAAAGCAGGTTTTTTATTTTTTGATGAGCGGCGTACTAGGCGAGCCCGTCAGCGGAGACTGGAGTGAGGGAAGTGAGATTAGGAGGTAAGGTAAGGGTGTTACTGTGTAACGGCGGATAGACGAAAACGAGATCCAAGAGCGAATATTAACTGCCTTCTCAGAGAAAAGAGTACAGAACGCGGAGGGTGAGAGGGGAGGGGGTGGAGTAGCTTGGAAGACGAGAGACGAGCGAGGAACTTGAAATGTACACGAGGATTTTGCTTTCGTCAAGGATGTACGGGTATGAGCCTCGCAGCAGGATCTCAGGAGGTCTAAGTTTACATGAGTTGCAAGAGAATAGGGGAGAGAAGCTAGTTTCGTCCCCATGCCTCTGCTTCGGACGGAATGTAAGTACCTCAACATGATCTTCTGTAATTTTTGGCTTCTAGAAGTGAAAGCTTGAGAGACAGAGAGAGAAAACGAAAGAGATAAAGAGACAGAAATGGAGAGAGATAGAGAAAGAGAATTATCTACAGAACAAGGACTAGCAAAGAACCTAGGGTCCGCACAAGGCCAGACCGGTTACCACAGACGAGATCAAACTAACCTATCACTTATATAGCCCGGAGGAAAATGGCAAATCTACTCTTAGTAAAACATGCATTTAAAAAAAAAATTTTTGTTTCTGCTCTTAATGTAACTACAGTACACATTTATTTACATGTGTCTTTGAGACATGCATATTTCGTTTTACCTCAAATACAAGCACACAATCATACGAGGGGAGACGCTAGAACAGCTCTCTCTTCTACTAGAAGCTTCGTCTGATATCGACGAAATGAATATACTTATAATGAAGACAGAAAAGAAAATGGAAAAGCTCATTCGTACACCTGCTCTACATGCAAAAATCGCTCGCATCTTTCTGGTTTTACGTTCCTCCTAGTATTCCTCAACTCTTTCTGATATAGGGCATTTTCATCTGTGCCGCCTCCTACTATGCGATGCTTACACTAGTAAAACTAACGTGCTTTCACTATGCGGTGAAGTAGGCTATTCCACCTCTGTGTGATTTTACAATTGAAATAATTTGAGGATACAGCAGAGATGAAGCTTTTATTTAGCAATTTTAAACCGTTTTATCGCGTGTTGGCCCTATCGTCCATCTCGAACAGTAGTCTATAATTAATATTTCTGAATCCTTTTAAAATTCTATATACTTCGATCAATTGTCCACGTAATCGTCTACTTCCAAGTGAAAATAGGATTAAGGAGCGAAGTCTCTTTTCGTACAGTTTATTTCCAATCAGAGGAATTAGTTTAGTAGCCATACGTTGCACTTTTCTAACCCTGCTATAACATTTTTAAAGTAAGGAGACCAAAATTGCACCGAATAATTGAAGTGAGGTCACACGATCGATTTGTATAGAGGTAGAATTATATACTTCGACTTGAAAATGAAATTACAGACAATATATCCCAGCATTCGGTTTACTTTTTTTAGAAACTTTGGCGCATTGCTTCGGCACTTTTAGGTGCTCTGAGATTACTCCCTTCTCCCTGAGGTCCCTGTCTAAGTTAACTGATTCGAAAATTTCGCCATTCCTATGATATTCAACTTTTAAGTTACAAGGAGCTATAAGGATAAAAAGTACCCTAGAAGACCTTACGGTCCATTCAGAGAGGGTACCTTTGGACTAGCCATCGAGCAGGCACAGTTCTGCTCAATGGCTTACGTGCCCAAACGGCCACTTTTTCAAGACTTTGTCCAGTCTTGACTTGAACTGATCAACAGAATTGCTGTTAACAACTTCCACTGGAAATGCGTTCTAGCTACCACATATGCTGTATGTGAAAAATTTCCCACACAGATCGCGGTGGTAACGCTTAAGCTCAAGTTTGTAGCCGTGATTTCTAGTTCTGCCCTCACTAAGTTGGAAGACATCAGTGTAGTCTACATTGTCGAAGCCTCGAAGTATTTTAAACACTTCGATAAGCTGACCACGCAGTCTCCGGGTCTCCAACGAGAACAGATCTAGTTCCCTTAATCTATCATCGTAACTTTTGTGTCTGATAGAGGGAATCAGTTTGGTTGCCCTGGCTTGCAAACGTTCCAATCTCGCGATATCCTTTCGAAACGAAGGACTCCAAAATTGCACGGCATACTCCAGGTGCGGTCGGACTAGTTATAACATTGTAAGTGCTATCACCTTGCATTTGCGTATGTTTAAGTTTTATCTGCCATTTTTACGCCCACTCGACAATTTTATCAAGGTCTCTGCATTTCCTCCATGTCGTATCTAGAAAGAGCTCTACTTCCTAGCTTCGTGTCATCTGCAAAGTTTGAGATCCTACTAATCAATACATTTTCTATGTCGTTAATGTAAACAATGAATAACAATGGGCATAGGTACCCTTCTAGTGGCTGGGACCTACTATGAGCACAACCCATTTACAACAACCCGCCGTGACTATTTGAGACCAAGTTTTCTATCCACTTGGGTATTTTTCCTCTTTATCTGTGCACTTTAATTCCCATTTAATATTTTAACAATTTGTTCGTGATTGTCGTTCATTCAACCTTTTTTACTTTTGATCGGCTCTTCCCTATGACGTGTTTTGAGTTTAGTGTCAGATTGTCTTCGTCTTTCTTCTTCACTTCCCCAACACCGCGCTTTACCAGTCTGGAATATATTTCTCGATATACTACCATTTTCAAATTAGGTTTGTTAGTTCATTGCTAATCCACGGGGTTCTCTTTGATTTACCATGCCTTCTGCGTAAGTATTTAACTAACTCATTTGCATTTATGGTTGAATTAATTTCGAATCTAATTACATTATGGTGACTCGTCGTCAGTGGCTTACCAACTCGAACGTTCTCAAGCAGGTTATCATCTCTAGCGAGAAAGAAATCTAGTATGTTTTGGCTCCGTACGAGTTCTTCTTCAACCCTTCAAAAAGGAAAATTTTCCCGAATAAAATTTAGCAATCTTTCCCCTTTATGTGAATTGCTGGTTATATAGTTAACGTTACGATAATTGAAATCCCCCACAAATTATAGCTTCTCCTTTTCTTCCAATAGATGAACGGCACACAAAGAGGCGCACATCCTTGCTTTCATTTAAGATGGTGGTCAGTAAACTATAGCTAAGTTAATTCTATTCTTTTTTTAGCGGACTTGAACTCCACGAAACTACCTCACTTCTCATATTATCGGTGACCCCGTACAACATTCTTGCGCTTCGTTTTTCTCTTAAATAAACTACAACACTACTGCCCCTCCCAAATAAATGGTCTTTGTTATAAATTTTGAATCCCTCGATACTAAATTCCTATCTAAAATCCGTTTTAGCAGGTTCTCGACAACTTTCTGTAATTGCTATTATAACATATTTCTCTGCATAAATTAGAGCATTAAATTTGGGTAGCTTATTTCTTAAACTTCGAGCATTTAATATACGTACCTCTTTCTGGAATGTCCTGGAAGAAAAAGAGAAAAAAGAAAAAGAGGGAAAGAAGAAAAGTAAAAAGTGAATAAAAGAGAGAGGGAAAAAGGAGAGAAATATAAAAACGAGATAGAAACAAAGAAAAAAAGAGGGAAATAAGAGAAATAAAGAGAGAGAAAAGAACAAAAAAGGAAACATGAGAGAAAAAGAGAATGAACAAATAGAAAGCAAAGAAAGATAAAAGGGAAGAAAAATAGAAAAGGAAAGTAAAAAAGAAAGATAGAAGGTAAGGAAAGGCAATAGAAGAGGAAAGTAAAAAAGAAAGATTAAAAGAAAAAGAAAACAGAGAAAATATTAAAAACGAGAAAGAGAAAAACAGAAATAGAAAAAAAGGAAGAAAAAGAGAAAAGGGAAAAGGAAAAGAAAGGGTAAAAGAAGTATAAAAAGAAATAAAAGAGAGATAGAAAGATTTATAAAGAAGTAGAGAGATTGAGATATATAGAGATAGGTAGAGAGAGATAATGTACGAGTATGTGTGTTCGAAAGTCCTTACGGCAATTCTCTTTTTTTTATTAATCTTCTTCTACTTGCGCTTGCTCTAAAATTTGGTAATACCGTCGTGTTTTGGACATGTTTCTCCATCACCGACCTATTTGTTTTTGCATCAGATTGAAACTTCTATTGCAAAATCACCGTTGAATATGTACAAGCAGAGCCGTAGCAACCGCCCCTAACCCCCTCCGGCTCTTGAAGGGGCCCCACTGTGGCCCCCCCCAAATTTCTTTTATTAATGAAAATATAAAAATTTTCGAATACACATTTTCTGTAATTATCTGATTTATCTCTTCCCTTTCAACTGTGTCATTAATAGTATTTGTCGTGCCTGGCACTACTTGTAAAGGTATGATATATTGTTATGGGGGCCCCACAATCTTGATGGGGGGGGGGGGCACTAGACATTGCTACGGCTCTGTGTACAAGGGTGCTATAGGCATTTATAACTCGTCTTTCACTTCAACTCAAATTCTCTCGTTTATTTTTCGCCAATACCAACTTGTTTCCAGCAGTCGCCATCTACCACAATTCAACTGTATAGTGATGGAATAAACCTAATAATCATCACGCGACGTTAGTACATCGATGGTGCTTTATTAAATGAGAGTATCTATGAGGAACAAGGTCAACATACCTAAGTCGCGTGCTCTCAATTATTCTGACTTACGACCTTCAAAACTTTCAATAATTGCAGGACTAAACTTGAGGGGACCTTGTTCATTATATCATTCGAAATATAATGTAAAACAAAATAAGAGTTTCAACGTTCGTTAGAATCGGTAGTAAAGTTACCATGTTATTGCTAAAAACCTCATTGAAAAGTAAAATGGTTTCCATCCGACCGACCAACCTATGGACCGACATAGTAATTTTTTTAGTCGCGTGCATGCGACTAAAAGTAGTGGCGGACGTAGAGCGGCGGAAAATGTAGATAGTTTCCAGACATCGCTTACCTGTCCAAAATATTTTGAACAAAGTGACACGACTACTTGGGGCAACAATACGCTTGATTCAACGAGTCAGGACACATTTTTCAGAATGTTTCGGACAAAATTAGTTAACTAAAATATATATCCTCGAATAATGTTGCATGGCTACCGCTAGGATTGCTATACTGTTGCCATCTAATAGATTTTTCTTCACACGTTAAGCTGGAAAATTAATTATAGCGATTAAAACAAACCCAATTGTTGATACGAATATTTTTTTGACATCTATGATTAAAAAATAAATAAATATATAAAGCTTAATAAGCTGGGAATCGGCCACATTTTAGGAACTTGGTAACCTTGTTTTAAAGAGCCTTGAAACAAAACTGTGTCGAAATGTTTCGACAGTAATGCTTGAAATATCGCAATAACGCAAAAATATTTCCTAAATTAATTTATTTTATTGCTAAATGTCTTATTTATTATATTTATAACCAAATATACAGCCGAAATTTTATATCTCATTAAATAATAATATATTAAATTGATACTTCCTAAACGAATGTCAGCGTTAACAGTGACATGACTACTTGGGGCAATTGTACAATTGCTTAAATTAGTCATGATACATTTCTCAAAATGTTTAGGACAAAAGTAAGTTAACTATGAAATAATTATTGATTTATCCTCAAATAGACTTGCCTGGTTGCCGCTAGGATTTGCAGTGCTGGGTTGCCAGGTAATAATATTCTTCCACACACGTTAGAATAAAATAAATTATAACGATAAATATTTTTTCAAAATAGCATAATTGTTAATGCAAATATTTTTGTGATATTATGACTAAAAATTGAATAAATATATAAATAGATAAAGCTAAATAGGCTAGGAGAAACGACACATTTAGGAAATTTGTCTCATGTTTTGAGACAACTTCATGTCAAAATGTTTCGAGAGTAATACTTAAAATATTGCATTAAATAAATAAATCACTAAATAATTTTTTTATTTGGTAAACGTCCTATCTAACATATTTATAACTAAATATACCACAAACATCTCATCTTATTATATAATTATGAAAATCGTCGAATAAAAAAAACAAATAACTTCACTTTGAAGAATCTTTTTAATTCTATATATTTACAAGGTGCGATGTGTAATTCGTCGCCGTTGGCAACTTAGAATTCCGCGCATGCCTGTTGTTTGGCGTCAGTTTTTTTTCTATCATAGTAATCATAGTAGACTCAGTTGTGCATCGTATGTGAAGAAAGCAATACCATTGCTGAATTCACCCCACGCCAAAAAAACAAGAACAAAAAACAAATAGGAAACAACAAGCTGTACTGCTTGGTATTCAGGAGCTCTAATGCGAAGATCTCTGATTGTTTGGGTGTAAATCTGACGACTGTGCAAAGGACCAGGAAACACTTGGATGAGTTAGGCTGTGATTACGAGGCTACGGTGGCTTGGATACCTCATTCTAAACATCCTGATACGAAAAGAACCCCCTAATTTGTCGTAGAGATCCAATCCATGATTGACAACGATCCCAGCATATCAATGAGGTCCCTAGCCAGGTACAATAGTGCCAGAATACTTCATCAGGCAATAGTGCTTGAGGACATCCGATATTATCCATACAAGATGAGAAAGGGCTACTGTCTGTCGCAAAAGCTGAAGGGCAAGCGATGGGAAGGTGCTGCGAACTTAACTTGTGAGCGAAATAAAGCACCCTTTCGAGCCCGGGATGCTTTGGTTCTTCTCAGACGAGAAGAAATTCTACCAGGGCCATGTGGTCAACTCTCAGACGAGAAGACATTCTACCAGGACCAGGTGGTCAACTCTCAGACGAGAAGACATTCTACAAGGACCAGGCGATCAACTCTCAGACGAGAAGACATTCTACCAGAACAAGGTGGTCAACTCTTAGAAGAGAACACATTCTACCAGGACCAGGTGGTCAACTCTCAGAAGATAAGACATTCTACCAGAACCAGGTGGTCAACTCTCAGATGAGAAGACATTCTACCAGGAACAGGTGATCAACTCTCAGACGAGAATACATTCTAGCAGGACCAGGTGGTCAACTCTCAGACGAGAAGACATTCTACCAGGAACAGGTTATCAACTCTCAGACGAGAATACATTCTACCAGGCCAGGTGGTCAACTCTCAGATGAGAATACATTCTACCAGGACCAGGTAGTCAACTCTCAGACGAGTAGACATTCTACCAGGACTAGGTAGTCAACTCTTAGAAGAGAAAATATTCTACCAGGACAAGGTGGTCAACTCTCAGAAGAGGAGACATTCTACCAGGACCAGGTGGTCAACTCTCAGAAGAGAAGACATTCTAGCAGCACCAGGTGGTCAACTCTCAGACGAGAAGACATTCTACCAGGAACAGGTGATTAACTCTCAGACGAGAAGACATTCTACCAGGACCAGGTCGTCAACTCTCAAACGAGAAGACATTCTAGCAGGACCAGGGGGTCCACTCTCAGACGAGAAGACATTCTACCAGGACCAGTTGGTCGACTCTCAGACGAGAAGACATTCTACCTTCACCAGGTGGTCAACTCTCAGACGAGAAGACATTCTACCAGGACTAGGTGGTCAACTCTCAGACGAGAAGACATTCTAGCAGGACCAGGTGATCAACTCTCAGATGAGAAGACATTCTACCAGGACCAAGTGGTCAACTCTCAGACGAGAATACATTCTACCAGGACCAGGTGGTCAACTCTCAGACGAGAATACATTCTAGCAGGACCAGGTGATCAACTCTCAGACGAGAAGATATGCTACCAGGACAAGGTGGTCAACTCTCAGAAGAGAAGACATTCTAGCAGCACCAGGTGGTCAACTCTCAGACGAGAAGACATTCTACCAGGAACAGGTGATTAACTCTCAGACGAGAAGACATTCTACCAGGACCAGGTGGTCAACTCTCAGACGAGAAGACATTCTAGAAGGACCAGGGGGTCCACTCTCAGACGAGAAGACATTCTAGCAGGACCAGTTGGTTGACTCTCAGACGAGAAGACATTCTACCTTCACCAGGTGGTCAACTCTCAGACGAGAAGACATTCTACCAGGACCAGGTGGTCAACTCTCAGACGAGAAGACATTCTACCAGGACCAGGTGGTCAACTCTCAAACGAGAAGACATTCTAGCAGGACCAGGGGGTTGACTCTCAGACGAGACGACATTCTACCAGGAACATGTGGTCAACTCTCAGACGAGAAGACATTCTACCAGGACCAGGTGGTCAACTATCAGGCGAAAAGACATTCTACCAGGACTAGGTGGTAAACTTTCAGAATAGAAGACATTCTACCAGGACAAGGTGGTCAACTCTCAGAAGAGAAGACATTCTACCAGGACCAGGTGGTCAACTCTCAGACGAGAAGACATTCTACCAGGACCAGGTGGTCAACTCTCAGACGAGAAGACATTCTACAAGGACCAGGTGATCAACTCTCAGACGAGAAGACATTCTACCAGAACAAGGTGGTCAACTCTTAGAAGAGAACACATTCTACCAGGACCAGGTGGTCAACTCTCAGAAGATAAAACATTCTACCAGAACCAGGTGGTCAACTCTCAGATGAGAAGACATTCTACCAGGAACACGTGATCAACTCTCAGACGAGAATACATTCTACCAGGTGGTCAACTCTCAGATGAGAATACATTCTACCAGGACAAGGTAGTCAACTCTCAGACGAGAAGACATTCTACCAGGACTAGGTGGTCAACTCTTAGAAGAGAAAATATTCTACCAGGACAAGGTGGTCAACTCTCAGAAGAGAAGACATTCTACCAGGACCAGGTGGTCAACTCTCAGACGAAAAGACATTCTACCGGGACCAGGTGGTCAACTCTCAGACGAGAAGACATTCTACAAGGATCAGGTGATCAACTCTCAGACAAGAAGACATTCTCCCAGGACAAGGTGGTCAACTCTTAGAAGAGAAGACATTCTACCAGGACTAGGGGGTCAACTCTCAGAAGATAAGACATTCTACCAGGACCAGGTGGTCAACTCTCAGACGAGAAGACATTTTACCAGGAACAGGTGATCAACTCTCAGACGAGAATACATTCTAGCAGGACCAGGTGGTCAACTCTCAGAAGGGAAGACATTCTACCAGGACCAGGTGGTCAACTCTCAGACGAGAAGACATTCTAGCAGGACTAGGTTGTCGACTCTCAGACGAGGATACATTATACCAGGAACAGGTGGTCAACTCTCAGACGAGAAGACATTCTACCAGGACCAGGTGGTCAACTCTCAGATGAGAAGACATTCTAGCAGGACCAGGTGGTCAACTCTCAGAAGAGAAGACATTCTAGCAGGACCAGGTGGTCAACTTTCAAACGAGAAGAATTCTAGCAGGACCAGGTGGTCAACTCTCAGACAGAAGACATTCTACCAGCACCAAGGGGTCAACTCTCAGACGAGAAGACGTTCTACCAGACTAGGTGGTCAACTCTCAGAAGAGAAGACATTCTACCAGGACCAGGTGGTCAACTCTCAGACAAGAATACATTCTACCAGGACCAGGTGGTCAACTTTCAGACGAGAAGACATTCTACCAGGACCAGGTGGTCAACTCTCAGAAGAGAAGACATTCTACAGGACCAGGTAGTCAACTCTCAGAAGAGAAGACATTCTACCCGGACTAGGTGGTCAACTCTTAGACGAGAAGACATTCTAGCAGGACCGGGTGGTCAACTCTTTAAACAACCGCTGGCTTACTGTGTCACCCAAAGATCTACCGAGATTCATGAAGAGCAAGTTCTCAGTGCACATTATGATGTTCGGGGTGGTCAGTAGCAGATCCACTTTCTTCCCCCGTTCATCTTCCCGGGAGAACTCAGATTCAATACAGAGGGATGCGTCAAATGCCTGAAGAAGTTAGTTTTTCCCTGGATCCAGGAAGTGGCCGTTGGAATACCGTAGTGCGTCAGCAGGACTCTGTAGCATGCCGCACAAGCAGGAGGACCTGGTCTTCCCTATCAGGCAATTTCTTTGACCACATCACTCTGGACATCTTGCCTCTCAAATCACTATACTGCAATCCCCTGCACTATTATGTGGGGAGCGTGGTTGAGAGAGAGAGAGACCAACAAGTCCCCCTGTACTACTAAGGTGGAGCTTAGGTCCAGGATTACTACAGTTTTCACCTAGTTAAACAGGGGGATCGTCGAAAAGGCCTGCAACAGGTTCTGACGCCGCCTGGAGGCCGTGGTTGAGGCCGACGGCAATTTCATTAAATATAACGAATAGTACAAGATAGCAGTATCAACCAAAAAAGCGCATTACAATGGCTTTTATTGTATTGGAAACAAAGTTCTCGCACAACTTTATCGATAATGATTTACAACGAAACAATGCAGCAAAAGAAACATCAATGTAATCACCGTTATTTTCGTAACACCTACTTACCACGACGGGGTAAATCATGAATGTTTTTGTTGTAAAATTAAACTGGTTTGCTATCAAAGAATTTTCCAACTGCAGTGTTCAGCTCGTCATCATTATCGAACGTTTCGCCATTCAAGAAGTTCTACAGTAGCCAGAATAGATGTTAGTCTGTTGGCACTAGGTCTGGCGAGTATGGTAGGTGAGGGAGAACCTCCTACCTTAGTTCCAGGTTTTTTTTTACGGGTATGATTTACAATGTGTGGTCGGGCGTTTTCATGAAGAAACATGACATCAGTCAATTCTGGTTATTTCTACGCAATTGCATCTGCCACCTGTTACAGTTGTTGACTGAATAATTAAACGTCGATAGACGCTAAATTATACAGTCAACTAACTCCCTTCACATCCCACCATACGCAAACCATAAGCTTCTTTTGATGGCTATCGGCCTTTGCCTGAAGTTGTGCAGGTGCACCTTTGTCTAGCTAGCTTCTTTTGTGTCCAATATTCAAGTGTAGACACCATTTCTCATCTGAAGTAACCACTTTGTTTAGCTAATCAAAACGACGTTTCTTGGACAGTACTGTCATGTATGTGTCTATGCGGCGCTGACGGTCGAAGTCGGTCAGTTCACGTGGAATCCATACGTGCAGTTTGCTGACTTTGCCAATTTCCTCTAAATGATGCAGAATGGCTGTATGGGTGACGCTAAACTTTTCAAGCCAGCTCTTGTGATGTCAGATGTGGATCAGCTTTGACACAGGCGCACAAACGGTCATTGTCAATAAGTGAGGGTCGATCACTTTCTTGGTTGATCTTGCAGATCGAATTGGCCACGCTGAAACTTCTTAAACCAATCGTAGGCTGTGCAACGACTTATTGTGTCTTCTCCAAATGCTTTTTTGATACGACGTTGCGATTGGGCATCGTTTAGGCCGGACTTCTAATCTTAGAGTAAAATAGTTTGTTGCTGTTCACGAGAAAGAGTAATTTGATGGGTAATTTTTGAAACTTTAGATATCATAGAGGGTGTCATACTTATTACTATTTAGTGGCTAAGGCTTTCCTAGACCTCTCTTGAAAGTGCATAGTGACCTCTAGGTCACTGTGCACTTTCAAGCCAGGCCTAGAAAAGACTAGGCCACTACACATTATTTAGTCATACCGCCATGTATAAATAAATAAATTTTTAAATAAATCTATAAATAAATAAACTTTTAAAAAAAGGTTGTGTGGGAACTTTGTTTCCACCCTAATATTTTTATTATTATGCTATTTTTAATTGTTGTTTTTATATATAACGAATAAAAAAGCGCGACGAAAAGACCATCGAAACAACACTGGCCTTTATTTTATAATATGTATATGTAAATGTTGCTGTTATTATTGTAGGGGAAATACAAGATCCTGCACGCACCGCCGACACCACGTGGAGAATTTTCAAGTTTCGCGTTGACAGACTTTTTGCCCTTATTACGTCACTTTCGAGATGTCAGGAATTAGAAAAAAAGGTCTTTTAACGCATATCTGGAAAATTCTCGGCACGATGTCTGCGATGCGTGTGGGTAAAGTAGAGTAAATATCTTACAGACACAAACTCACAAAGCAAAAAAGTGTGAAGGGAGAATCAATAAAACCTTAAAATTTGGTATATATTTACAAACTTCAATTTATTTGTGTACAGCTTATAAATCGCACGTAACGCAAGATTTATTAAATTTACCCAATTACCTAAGTTTATATAAATATTTACAACACAAATTGGGAGAGATGAGCTATGTAAATCCTCCCCCCGTCCCAAACAGGATAAGTAGAATTAATCAAATTAAATAAACGATTGAGCGAAGGGAAATAGAACCACTAACGCGGAAACAAATGAGCAGAACAACAAAAGAACACAATAGAATGGGAGGCTCCCTGAATGGATCCTTTCTCGCCCCGTTGTAAGATGGAAATTTGACGGTGGGTTCGTTGTGAGGAAACTCAGCCAGTTAAACAAATTCTTGCATAAATTTGCGTTAAGGCAATATCCGCACAGTGGTTTTGTTTACTTTCTCAAAACTTGGCCTTGTACAACAGTTCAGCACGAGCCATTTAAAATATATAAAACTAATTTTTTCTGTTTCATCCACAACTTATTGACAACCGAGTTGAGGTTTTACCTTATGTTTGTCGTGATTCTTTCAAATTTGCTACTTATTTTTGTGACAAAGGACTTATTTTATTATTTTATCGACTTCAAATTTCAAGTCTCCACTATACTCAAGAGAAACTCGAGAGAAATCGAGATTTTAGGGGGGTTGAATGTGTGGAGTGAGTAATGTGCGATTGAACTGAGTACCGAATAAAAAAAAATAAAAAAAATCAGACCAAGAAGGATGGGAAACGCCAATTTCTAAGCTGTGAATCAATTGTGTTTGAAACTTTGGAGAAATGTAACACTGCACGCATCGCCGACACCGCGTCAAGACGTTTCTAATTACGGTATAAATTCATTCCTCCTAAATATACAGATACGGGTAGCGAGAACCCGTGCGGATAGATATAAGGTCCATTTTTGCATACATTATCACTCCTAACCTATCCTTTATTTTTTTTTATTATCATTAGTTCTATAGGAGAAAACTAAGGAAAGCATCTTCGCAGACCCTATACATAACGGTAAAAAAAATGGTGATGAGCTTACTTTTAATTGTCAAATAGTGAGTACTTGGCACTGGGTCTTTAAAGTTCAGGCTATGTTACATGGAGAGATGTTATTACAGCCCTTGTTCGTCCTAATCTTTATACGCCTTCCAAGAATCGGAAATGACCGTGATGCCGATAAAGAATTTTGTCTAAAATAATGAAATTAAACCTTTTAAAATTTGTCTTTCAACGGGGACCAAAAAACCCTTGCTACCACGATGTTGTTCCACACCATCGAAGCCCCATTGCTATTCCACGAAGCGGCTTCGGTAGTCTTTTCGGTAATTTTCCATTTTAATTCCGGGTGAGAAATTTGCATTTTTTTAATGGAAATTATAAAAAAGCAATTATATGATAAAAAAAAATTGGCACATAGTAGAAAACTCATGTTTTTCCTTGTAGCTACTGTAAAAAAGCTACAAGACTATAATTTGGCGCCAAAAGATACCGCCAATTTTAAATGCGTGCGATAACTTGGGCGACACAATTCTCGCCTAGAATTGAGAAGAAGGTCAGGCGTTAGGTGAGCATTGTTAATTTTTGTGTCTATGTATCGTGATTATATTATTGCCACCTACTTTTTTATTCCCATTACAATAATTACTAGATATAAAAATAACATTACTTCACCTAACCCTTAACCATCGATGGAATCGTAGAAAATATATTATATTTTCCTAATTGAGATGAGTAAACGTCCGCAATGACCAGCAAAAATTGATGAAACTTTCCAGGAGATTCGGAATATTTTTTTAACAAACATGGAAGTTCCAGATCGCCATTAAAGTGCTTTTCCCTAAGCCATATTTAATGATTTTCTCCTGGGTGTTTCTTCAAGTGTTTCTCCAACATTTTGAGTACTGGTACCAGTTTCTGGGTCTATGAAAATTTTAGGATGGTTCACTTTTCTGTTTGTATCCTTCTAGTAATGGGCCCATGAATCCGATATTTTCTTGGTCCTTAGCACGATCCACTCTATTATAATTTTCGTAAAAGTTTCTTTTGTTCTGTCTTGAAGATAGACAATGAACACGTTTTTTTGAGATCTGTTCGAATCTAACTAATACCCAATACCCAAACACTTGTGTCAAATTTCGGAAAATGCCTGCCCTCGAATTTTGGGATAATTCATATATACATGAATCTAAAAACATTTTTTTTTAATGTAGACAAAGTTTTTTCTTAGGCAAATTCCAACAAAGTGTTTTGGTTATTTTTTCTTTTGTTAGGCTATTGAAATCGCATCATAATGTTATTATCTATAATTTGCGGAGGTTTTTTTTTTTAAATAGAGGTATTTATAACAAAGCACCCACAAAATTCGAGGGCAGGCATTTTCCGAAATTTGACTGACACCTGCTAAATAACTCCTCCATTATATTTTCCTTCACCAAAGTTTGCCTCATCATTTTTTTAAAAAAATGTACTCGCTCCCTTCCCCCCCTAATTTTTCCAATTCTTTTCTTAATTATGGATGGTGACCTCCCGAAAAAAAGTACACTAGTTGACAACTGTTTGATTCACTAACCATACTTGTTTCCCGATGTCCTCCTGGGTTGTCCTGTTGAATACAAACTAATATAAAAATGTTCCGTGCAATGCAGACCTATAAAGACAGCAATAAGATTATTTAATTTTTGTATTCCCACGAATAGTAGTTGTTTTGTTGCAGTGAAAAAAATAGTTTTTCGTTGACTTTCAGGTAACTACCGAACACACACACACACAGCTCCATTTAATCAACGTATGTTTAGTCAAAAACAAGGTCTGCTGATCCAAGTGGCGTGCTCTCACTCATTCAGATTTATGACCTTACGACTTTCAAAACGTTCAATAATTCATGGACTAACCTTAGGAAGACCTTGAAAATTATATAATTCGAAAGAGAATGTAAAACAGCATAGGGGGTTTCAAATTTCGTTAGAATCGGCTGAATAGTTATGATGTTATTGCAAAAAAAAATAATTCCCGGGAGAACTTTGGGACGACCTTGGGAATAATATCATTCAAAAGAGAATGCAAAACAACATAAATGATTTAAATTTAGTTAGAATCGGCCGAATAGTTATGTGAGGGAATCCCCACGTGAAAGATCTTTAACAGAAAGGAACTCCCATGTGCAGCAAAAGCCCGTCTAGGACTAAAGTGGCAAGCCTACCCCCCCTCCCCCTTCCAAAAGCGGTAGCCTCGAATCGAGTCCCCCACGATTCACCTTTATGCAGGCTAAAATAGCTCTGCCAGAAGATTCGAGGCCCTTCAAGAGTAGAGCTGTTTCCCGCTAACCCCCAACTCCGGGAAGAGCCTCGGATATAAATAACGCTCGACTCCCCGGAAGACACAAAGTTGAGAAGCCTCGCCAGAACCAAGAAGATTTCTCTATGGTTCCAAGTCAATTGCTAGCAACAAAACAAAGTGACACCTGGACTATTTTGTGTATTTGGAATTAGCCCCAGCCAGGAGGTAATTCCACTGAACGATCGCCCCGAGTAATTTTCCCGACTTCTTTCATCAACTCCTGTCGAAGCCCAACTCATTTCGGCTAGCCGAAATACTCTCCCCATGACCGAAAGTTACCTCCCCGCCCCTTGCTTCTGGAGAACCACCATCACTCCAACCTCCCACTTTGAAGTTCGAGCGGCCTCACCTAAAGAGCAGAAGACATCCGTAAGCACCCCCCCCCTCCCCCCTTCAGTAACCCAATTAAGTTAATCTCCACCCCCCTTCGTTTATTGATGTGATTTTTGCCCGTTAATACTCTGAGGTACTTTTACCCTTCAATTCTCTTATTAATTTTTTTTGTGTAAATAAAATTCTATTTTTATACGTCTCTTTAAATAACCTTGAACTTTGCCATTGTCCATAATTTGCCTGACCTCGTTGCACTCTCTCGTTACTCAGCCCGTCTGAACGCGTGGTTTTCCGTCCCTTTTGTCGGTTCGCTTCTAAGTTATTGATATAATGTAATGTCATACCACGACATATATATATATATATATATATATATATATATATATATATATATATATATATATATATATATATTAATATACATATTATATAATTCTGGTGTCAAGTGTGTTGGGGTTTTTACGAACCCATGTCATTTTAATTTCGAAATTAGAAGTTCCCTTGTTATTCACGTAAATCGCTTTTATTTAATTTTTGTATTGTACTGGCAGAAGGAAAGTTCAGGTTATCTGAAGAGCAGTGGAACGTAATCTATTTAGATTTTGTGTTGGATCCCAGGTAATTAATTTTTTTTTTATTGTGTTTGAATTTTGGCGACTCTCCTGGTTATTAATCCAAAAGAGTTAAGGTCTTTGGTGTCCTAATTCCGGTAGGATCATTTTATTTTTTTTTCTCCCGCTTAGAAACAGCAGAGGTAGGTAGCTGTATCTTAATTTTTTTTTGTGATCAAGGCCTTCACGAATATTCAAGTATTCGTTTCGCGTGGGTAGTGTCCTAGCTCGTTCGCCTGTCAGTGTTGCCTCAGTTAACTGCGTAAAAATGTCATCCTTCGAAAAATTCAAGAGTCAGGGTGAAATGTTAGGTCTTTCGGACAAAGACCTGCTAAATTACGTACAGGAAGAAGAGAGGAACGAACGGGCAGAGCGAAGGGAATTCGAGATGGAGAAGAACAAACTGAAGATGGAGATGGAGGAGAACAAACTGAAGATGGAGATGGAGGAGAACAAACTGAAGATGGAGATGGAGGAGAATAAACTGAAAATGGAGATGGAAGAACGTGAACAAATTAGGCAGCATGAGCTGGAAATGAGCCGAAATCAAATGGATTCTCAGTGTATCGGTTCTCGGGCTGAAATTCCCAAAACTCCTTCAGTCCACCTTCCCGCTTTCAATGATGGAGAGGACTTTGGGTCATTTTTGGCCCATTTTGAGAGAATCTTTCAGATCAATAGATGGGATCTCGAAAATGATGGCGTCGCTTGCTTACTTCCCCTCCTAAATGCCAAGTTAAGGGATATCTTCATATCCCTTCCCCCGGAAGCAACTTTGGACTATTCCACGTTAAAGTCCGAATTGTTAGCCGCTGTTCATATGAATAGCGAATTCTACCGCTCCCGATTCCGCCAGGAAAGGATCCGCCCTGGCCAAACATTTCGACAACACGTGTACATCCTCCAAAGAAACCTTCAGTGTTGGCTGGATGCGTGCAAAATTCCCCAGGTCTACGAGTCCCTTCTGGACTTCTTCCTTAGGGATTAGCTTTTAGCTGCCGTGGCAACCGAAATTCGCGCCTTCATTAAGGATAAACATTGCGCCACTTTCAAGGAGTGCTTGGAAGAGGTCGATGTTTACGCGGATAGTCACGATTTATACCCTAAGGATGTTAAAAAGGCTCCCCAATCACCCCCCAAAACTAAATTTTATGGCCATAAGACCACCCCTAATTTGGTTCCAAGATTTACCAAAGTTCCTAGTCATTCGAAGCCAAGAAACTTCTATCCATCGGAACACTGAGACGTTAAGCCCCTAGTTTCTTCTCCCCCAGTTGTGCTGTACCAAAAGAACCCGATCGTTTGCTACACCTGCGGAGTTACCGGCCATTACCGCACGAACTGTCCTCAAAACTCCCGATTCGCAAACTTTCAATCCCACCAAGTACACCAAATCTGGGCCGCCCCTGATCCTCCTTTGTCGCCTCAGAAGACTCCCGAACCTCCCTCACCCGCCAAAGACCCGGTCCATCAGGTAAATTTTCTCTTTAATGAGAACAACCCTGGTGGATTGAAGTTCGAGAACGGAACTGTGAACGGTCGCCGAGTATCCACCCTCGTCCGTGACACCGGGTGCACCTGTATTATAGTGTCTGAGGACCTACCATCCCCTGTTGGGCCCGGCCACAAGAAATTTGCGGTTGTCCACGACTACCTTGGCCGGGCGAGTCGTTTCCCAGTAATTCGTTGTCACATCGAGTGTAACTATATGTCCGGTTGGGCCGAAGTGGTAGCGGCCCCAATCCAGTCTGCTCCGTTTTATTCGGTCAGAACCCCGTAATTCACGACCATCCTGTGGCCCAGCCCGTGATTACCCGTATACAGGCAGCCCTGGAATCCCGTGCACCTGTTCCCCTGAAAACCCCTATCGACCCGGAGTTCCAAGCCCTCTGGAGTGATAAGTTTTCCCGCGCCCAGAAGGAGTGCGCAACTCTCCCCCCCCCCTTTGGGAGAAAACTAAAGCCCTCAAGCATGAGTCCACCCGAGGCAACAAACGAGTCTCGTATCCCGTGAAGAAGGGCTTATTAAGAGGTCTGAGACCTAATTGGACCTTAAGTCACGGGAAGGAAAATTCAAGCCTGGCGCAAAGGTGCTGGTGCTACTTCCCACGGGAAGCAACAAATCCTTAACCAGTGAAAGGGACCCTACCCCGTCCTCGAGGCTAGAGGACCCGTGGATTACCTCATCCATACTCCGGCGGGAGCGAAGGTTTTCCACGTGAATTGTATATATATTATACTCATTAATGTTCCTAATTAGGATTTCTTTTTTGGGGGGTCCACTAAATTGTTGAGTTTTTTTTGTCCCATATTTATGCCTCCATTTAATTGTATCCTTTTTTTGGTTAATCTCAAATGTCACCAATGTTCTCCTGTGATTTTTATTTTTTTTAAATTGTATTAGTTAAATTCTTTATAATCGACCTGTTTAAGGCTTATGTCCGTAAATTCCCCGCTGAGCTCAGATTTACGTTTTTTTTTGTGTGTACACCTGTCGTAGAAGGTCAGAATTTCCCTAGACTTTTGATAATTCTAGTTTGACGGGTTGTGATGATCCTTTCCTACGCAACTGCTCTGTAAAGCATCATCTTTTGGTTGGAAGATGTATGAGGGAATCCCCACGTGGAAGATCTTTAGCAGAAAGGAACTCCCATGTGCAGCAAAAGGCCCGGCTAGGACTAAAGTGGTAAGCCTACCCCCCCTCCCCTTCCACAAGCGGTAGCCTCGAATCGAGTCCCCCACGATTCACCTTTATGTGGGCTAAAATAGCTCTGCCAGAAGATTCGAGGCCCTTCGAGAGTAGAGCTGTTTCCCGTTAACCCCCAACTCCGGGGAGAGCCTTGGATATAAATAACGCTCGACTCCCCGGATGACGCACAGAGTTGAGAAGTCTCGCCAGAACCAAGAAGATTTCTCTATGGTTCCAAGTCAATTGCTAGCAACAAAGCAAAGTTACACCTGGACTATTTTGTGTATTTGGAATTAGCCCCAGCCAGGCGGTAATTCCACTAAACGATCGCCCCGAGTGATTTTCACGACTTCTTTCATCAACTCCTGTCGAAGCCCAACTCATTTCGGATAGCCGAAATACTCTCCCCATGACCGGAAGTTGCCTCCCGGCCCCTTGCTTTTGGAGAACCGTCGTCACTCCAACCTCCCGCTTTGAAGTTCGAGCGGCCTCACCTCAAGAGTAGAAGACATCCGTAAGCCAACCTTCCTCCCCCCTTCAGTAACCCAATTGAGTTAATCTCCACCCCCCTTCGTTTATTGATGTGATTTTTGCCCGTTAATACTCTGAGGTACTTTTACCCTTCAATTCTCTTATTAATTTTTTTGTGTAAATAAAATTCTATTTTTATACATCTCTCTTTAAATAACCTTGAACTTTGCCATTGTCCATAATTTGCCTGACCTCGTTGCACTCTCTCGTTACTCAGCCCGTCTGAACGCGTGGTTTTCCGTCCCTTTTGTCGGTTCGCTTTTAAGTTATTGGTCCTTTCCCATAGATATAATATGGTATTGATATAATGTAATGTCATACCACGACAAGTTACAATGCTATTACCAAATCAGAAACAAAACAAAACTAGGACGAACGGACCGACCGCCTGTTTTAGTGCGACATAGAGTCACACGCGACTAATAATACAAAATTGGCTTTATTTAATAAAACACCTGTAAAATTTACTAACGACAGCGAACAATCCGCACAGACTTCAGACATGATAACAAATGGTTTTCAAAGGTCGCGTTTATAATTTAACTGTTTTTTTTTTCTAATTTAGGCCATAATTTTGTCGTTCAAATTATAGCCCGTATTTCCAATTGACGGTACTTAGTGGGGGATTTTTCTTATGCTTATTCTCGAGGAAAACTAATTCATACATTTCCTGGCAAAGCAAGATCAATCTACATATAACCCTTGAAAAAGATTGCGACTCGGAGAGATCAGGATTGTGAGCAAGCACGTGAAGCACTTTTAATATTTGTGTAATGCATATCTAAACACGATCGCGAAAACCTATTGTCTTTAACGAAGAACACGCTGAATCGGTGCGTGCCAGTTGGCAAGCCAAGTCGAGTCATCCTGAAATCTGCACAAACTACTCCAAAGCTTTGCATGATAAAACCGTATGTCAAACCGAGTGTACCTGGTTGAATGAGCGCTAATAATTCGTCCCACAATTGGCCACCGTGTTTTCTACCGTGGCAAAAGATATGTCTGGTAGCGACTCCTGTCTATACGCCAACATCCAGAAGGCGCTTTATGCCACTAAATGGACTCGGGCCAATTACCTTTCCAGAGAAGGTCTTCACTCTAATACATAAACACAAACAAAAGAGAGCTGCACTCTTCCCTACACATGTGAGCACGAACATACACCTGTACACGTCCCATTCCAGACCTATCACCACTACTCACCCAGATTCCCCCAGATCCCCCCATCCCCGGCTTCCCCCACACTCCTCTATTCTCACCCTCTCCTTTTACTATTCCTACCCCTGTCTCAACGAAACCCTCCTGTGATAGAACGGGTTGAGCAGCGTTAGTTTCAACTCCTATCACATATTATTTTAAAACCACGATGCTCCCACGTGCATCTTCGCGTCGAAGCTTGGCGCTTTATCACAGCCACCGGATGTCAATGTGTAAACAAGGAGGTTATCGTCCCCCGTTCGCTCCCATACACCGACCTCGCCAGATTGAGTTAGGCTTATGGGCAGATAAGGCATTGTTCCCAGGCTCGGCTGTTCATTCCCTCGAAGCTCCCACTCCATTGTCCCCCACGCCAAGAGAGTGTCTCGACTATTTAGATGGAAACGTTACCACTAAGATCAGATTGGAGATCCAGATTTTCGTCGCGAAACATCACCACGACCCTCTCTCACTTTGTGCACCAAGGGACCTCGACCTCGAGATTCACCATCACTTGTCCAGAAGGAGGACAAAATCCCTTGAGTGCCAAAGTTCGAGCCTTTGCGACGCCGAGTCCAAAAGGCTTCCCCCTCGTTGTTCAGGAAGAGAACAACGTTAGAACAGCCATTGTTCTTTTGAGCCCTTCGCCAAGAAACGGTTCTCACCCTTCCCCCTTGTTGTTCAGAGGAGAACAACATTAGAACAGCCATTGTTCTTGAGTCCGTAGACAAGAGACGGTTCTCACCCCCCTTTGTTCAGAAAGAGAACAACATTAGAACAGCCATTGTTCTTGACCCCGTAGACAAGAGACGGTTCTCACCCCCCCTTTGTTCAGAAAGAGAACAACATTAGAACAGCCATTGTTCTTGAGCCCGTAGACAAGAGACGGTTCTCACCCCCCCTTTGTTCAGAAGAGAACAACGTAGAACAGCCATTGTTCTTCAAGCCATTCGTCGAGAAACGGTTCTCATTCCCAAGACGCCACATCAGGATCATCTTATTCCCCCCCTTCGGCTGGAACTCGCCAGCGGACCGAAAATTCCTCCACGTCGCCTTCCACTGCAAACGTCACCTTTGAGTACTTAACCCTTTTGTCAATTCTATCCTGTTCTTTAAATGGTTTAGCGAACCATCCCATCCCTTTAACTTTATATTTGTTTTACCTTTTTTAATCGTTTAATCCTTGGATTAGCCCGAGCCCCCACAACCCTTTCCATTCTCTGTTTATGTCAATATTTTCCGTCTTGTGTTTGTTGATAGTTATTATTAATAAAACTCTATTTTATTAATGATAGCAATATTATTATCCTTGAGCTCAGTTCCACTTCTTAAGCATATCGAAGATACATAATATCGGCCCGCCAGACATTAACGCACTCTAAAGATAATTAAAGAAGTTCCCTCAACGAATAGTGATATATGGTATATCGTCGGGAGTACATTCTACGACACCTCCCTCCCTCCTCCTACCCACACTCCTTCCACAGTCCCCACTCCATCTTCTACTCTCCCTGCCCCCTCTTTCACTGTCCCCGCCCCAATTCCTCCTGCCCCCACCCCCTTCCACTGCTTTCACCCCTCTTTTAACTGTGTTCAAACCCCTGCCCTCTGCCCCCGCCCCCTTTCGATTGTCTCCAAAACCCCCCTGTTCCACTGCCTCCACCCCTCCTCCCACTGTGCCACCACCCTCTAATTGGGCACCCTGTAAGGGGCGCGGCGATTTGCCATTCTGGCTGCCGTGCTGACGAGACTCAGCAATCCGTCCGACCCCAGCTTAGCCTCTTCTCCTTCCTTCAAAACACTTGTTTCCTCGCTTTTCATACCTCTCACCACCTTTCTCTGGTCAGCCTCTAATTTCACAGGGTAGATGCTGACCTTCTTTTCAGCCAACCATCCCGGATCGGGGATGAGGGGGGAGGGGACAATGTTCCCTAACCCCTGAGCTCCGGTCTGGGGTAGTTGGTTTTTAACAACCTGCTTCATCCCCACCCATACCTTCCTCACATCTCTTTTCCTCTCCTATTCACAATCTATCTTTTTTACGACGTGTCCAAGGTGGAGCCGCCATGCCGATGGACTGCCAGGCCACCAGGCGGGAGGATGGTCCCAAATGGCGGCGCCTGGCTCTGCCGGGCCTGTAAGCACCTGTTGCAGTGCGAGCTACTGCAAGAGGTGATGCGCGATTGCATCCCGTGTAAAAAAGAGGGTCACCATGCCCATGAATGACAAAATAAAAAAAAACCCAAATCTCTCCCCAATACCCTTTGCTCATCAACGGAGCCACCCTCGGGCAGCTCCACTGAAAAAACGGAGAGGAGGCTTACTCCTCTCCTACGCCTATGGGTGTAGGGGACTCCCCCTCACTCCTTTCTCTGGAGGTGCTTTCGGGCACCTCCCTGCTTCCAGCGGCAGTCTTTCCTTTTCTTTCCAAGGGGAGTGCCAGGAAAGCCAGCAGGCAGCCTATAGTGAACCGCAACCCATCAAAGCGGCTCGGTAGGGCAAACCCCCTTAGGGGGGAGAGGGAAGTCAGGCCCCTTCGGTCGCTTCCCTTAAAAGACATACTGGCAAGAATATTAAACCTTGCCGGGGTCAAGGCCTGTGCCTCTTCACACAAGACTGGTGACGCTGCCAAGGGGACCTGCGATGTCCTGGGAAAAAATGGCCAACTGGAGGCCCCTCCTGTGATAGACATGGTCCTTGAGGAAACCCAGCCTCAGACGGTAGGGCCTTCCATGGGGGGTAATCCGGGCTCAGCGCCAAGCACCGAACCCGAATCCGCCCCTATGCAAGGTCCTCCTCAAACGGCTGAGGGCTTCGAGGCAGTACAAGGAGGGAAAGGATCTCCTCCAACCGGTGCTCCTGCGACCACCAGGACATTCTCCATTTCGGAGAAGGACCTGGTTGAGGCCAGTCCATGTGGCCTTGGGGCTCCTATCAGCGGAGGTGATAAGCGGGTTCATTCCCCGCCCTCCTCTCCAGAAAAGAAAAAGACGAAAAGGACAAAAAAGACTAAGAAGACTCGGGGCTCCTCTCCATCCGCGGGGGCTGCGAGGAAGGATGGGTCTGCTGCTACTTTGGCAAGCGACCAAGCCAGGATCGGCACATCTGGCCCCTCTGCCCCCCGGGTGCGGAGCCCCTGACTACCACAAAGACCAAATGTGCATAGGGCGGAGACTCAATGACATCGGGGCCCCTCATTCAGAGGTTACCTGCCATTTTCGAGCCCTCTGGCTTCAAACGCTTCCTCGTTATTCGATCCACTGACAGCACCATGTTGGCCAAGGGCAATATGATCCATCAGAGGAGAGGATTAGCTAGTACAATTGGTAGAGAGCCGAAGGTGACCCGTTTCTCGGACGAGAGCCTTCTGGCAAATGCGGCGAATCCCGCCGAGGTGGCCAAGATAAGTGCTCTTCAAGCACTTCATGGCACCCCGGTGAGTGTGACGCCGCACTCTACCATGAACTTTGTGAAAGGAGTAGTTTATGCGAGGGAACTCGTTGACTACTCCATTGAGGACATCACCCTAGAGCTGGCCGACCATGGGGCGGTCAAGGTCGAACAAATGATGAGAAAACAGGGAGGGGTCTCAAGACCCACCCCTACACTCTTCGTCACGTCCGACTGGGACAAGCTCCATGAGTCGGTGCGTGCCGGTTGGTAGCGCTACCGCGTGAAGGCATTCGTGCCACTGCCGTGGCGGTGCTATTACTGTCACCGATTCGGCCATACGAATCGTTCTTGTAGACCTGTGAAGTCGGGGTACCCGAAGTTTGTGTAAATTGCTCCAAGGTCGCACACGATAAGTCTGAATCGTGTGTGGCCAAGTGTATCAATTTCGGAGAGCCGCACCCCGCTTCTTCGAAGCAATGTGTTGCATATCTCCTCGAGAAAGAAATCCTGGCCGTTCAGGCCCAGGATCGACTCTCATTCCGCGAGGCTAAGGACTTGGTCCTGGCGTGCCCGGCTCTGCCTGGGACGTCATATGCCTCAATAGTTAGAAAGGCACCCTCTGCTCCTGGCCCATCCAGGCCAACGAACACGGTTGTTTCCGCGCCCATTCGGAGCCCTTCTGAGGGCTCTACTCAACCCGAGCGCTCCCCTGGTAAAGCTGGCGGCAAAAAAAGTTCACACCCAGCCCCGGCTACAACCAGGGCTTCCCCCTCTTCCCCCAGCGTGACCGTTTCCCGCAAGGCGAAACGGCCACGCGCCTCCACTGAGTCGTTAGACTCACAGGAGGCAACACCCCTGAAGTTGGTCGTTAGGCCATCTTCCGCGGTTCCTAAAGCTGTCCCCCGAAAGGAGGACAGCAACAAAGGAGCTTCGGCCCCTTCGCCCACGCCCCGAGGTGGAGCGAGTGGCTCGGAGACGGTGGTTCTTCGAAAAAAGGGCCCCCCGCCTCCGAAGTCGCAACGCCCGCCTAAGGTTTTGAGGCGGAGGGAGGAAAAGACTCGCATGGCGAGCCCAACCTCCCCCAATAAGTCCTCGAAGGCGACAGCGCCTTCAGCGCTTTTTCCGGACAACAGCTCCCGGGGTTCTGCCCCCGGGAAGCGTACGGCCATTCCTGTAAGGGTCTTCAGTTCGAGGAGGGCCCCCGCGTCTCCTCCGAGCTAGGCCTGGAGGGCATATTCCTTCAATGGAATTGCCGTGGACTTCGGGCCAACTGGGAGGAGCTGCGGAGGCTCGTCTCGTCCCGTTCCCCGTTAGCTATCTTTTTGCAAGAGACCATGCTAGGCGTGTGCCCCCTGCCTCCCCTCCCGGGGTATAAGGGTCTTGCGACCCCACTACCGCGGGATGGCCGGGCTGGGGGATGCGCGGTTTACACCCGGCATGATGTCTCCGTTCTTCCTTTCTCTTTAGATACCTCCTTTCAGGCAGTGGCTGTGCAGCTGAACCTGGATAGGAGGTATACTATCATTTCTGCGTACATTCCACCGTCAGCTGACTTCGACGCGGGGGACTTCCGCCGCGTCGTGGCACGGTTGCCAAGGCCCTTTATCTTGCTTGGAGATCTGAACGGCAGGCATCCTCTCTAAGGAGATTGCTCAATAAATCTCAGGGGAAAAGTCCATGCCGATCTGATCGAAGAGCTTGAGATGGGTGTCCTAAACGTGGATGAGTTTACGCATCACTGTCCGAGAACCACATCATTTTCTTGCCTTGACCTATCTTTGTGCTCTTCGGATGCACAGCCTGATTTTGATTAGGGGGTGATCGATGACCTCCATGGTAGTGATCACTTTCACATTCAATTATCATTTTTAGGGCAACTGCTGCCTGAAAGCCCACCTCGGTGGTGCTTGGTGCGGGCGCGGTGGCCTGCATTTCAGGAAATGACTGAATTCTCTATCTCAGTCGAGGAGTTTAGGTCGGTAGATGAGGCCGTTGAGTTTTTCTCCGGCAACCTGATTGCCATGGGCCTGAATACTATTCCTAGGATGCCTGGCCGTTTTGCACGCCGACCACTCCCATGGTGGTCGGCTGAGTGTGAGACGGCTCTCAAACAGAAGCGTTATGCCTACATGCGCTATTAGCTCCGCCCGAACGATTTCACTGTCACGGAATTTCGTCGGGCTAGGGCTAGGTTCCGGTATTTTTCGAAGCACGCCCGCCGCTCTTCTTGGCGGGCATACGTGTCTTCACTTAACGGGAAGACCCCTTTAGCAGAGGTGTGGTAGTGAGTCAAAAGGATTCGGGGCAAATTCTCGCATAACCCGCCTCCCGTTCTCCAGGAGAATGGGACCACAATCTCGGACCCTGCATCCGTGGCGGAATCCTTAGCGATCGCTTTTTCCGCATTCTCTAGCCGAGATTTTTTTTGTTATAGAGCCCATCTGGCAAATGCCCGCTAGGGCATAAGTCGCCGGAAACACGACAGCCTACAACTAGGCTATAAAATAAAAATATTAAAACATAACAATGATAAAAATATGAAAAACTTAAAAATTAGGAACCAATCTCCAGCATCGGGGGGAGGTCTCTCTCACCCCGGTACAGGGGCGTGCAACCTACAAAAAAAAAACAATAACAAAGCAAAAAAATTAGAACTTTCTTAAATAAAGGGGAAAAGCCCGGCCTCCCTAAAAGGTCAACAAGTCCACAAGTCAATGTGAACGAACTCGTCCCGAGTACAAGGGACAGGTGGTAGTGACCCCACCCATCCCGGTTCCGGGACAGTTATCGTGCGCGAAGATCACTAAGACTGGGACATTTGGCAATAATGTGCCGAACAGTCTGAGGGACGACGCAGTCATCGCAATAGGGCGCTGGCGAGCACTCCATCAGATAGCGATGCGTCACACGAGTGTGCCCAATTCGGAGACGACAGAAAGTGACCTGAAGCCGTAACGGCATTGGGGGATAGGTCCATGGGAACAGTCTTCCTTCGACCGTCTTCTATCTCCTTTGCCAAGCAGTCCGAAGAGCTGCCCGTCTTCCTGCCATGTAGTCGGTGTGAGGAAGAGCGAAACGATGGTGCGGTTGCAGAGTACTCCTG
This sequence comes from Ceratothoa steindachneri, assembly GCA_963969495.1. Lineage (NCBI taxonomy): Eukaryota > Metazoa > Arthropoda > Malacostraca > Isopoda > Cymothoidae > Ceratothoa > Ceratothoa steindachneri. Next base: position 47,508,057 of record OZ018322.1, read on the forward strand.
GACTCTTTAGCGCCCTCATCGGCGCGCTCATTTCCCGCAATTCCTACATGTCCAGAAACCCAGCAGAAGATAATCTCGACATCCGCCTGGCTTGCCAAAACCGTGGCGTCACGGATATCGCAAACCAGGGGATGCGGAGATTCCAAGTCCGTGAGAGCACTCAGGGCGCTTTGTAAGTCGTTATAGATCAAAATCCGGTCTCCGAACCGGGCACGTCGCGTAATCTTCCGTATCGAGTGGTGTATTGCCACCAGCTCGGCCGTGAAGACAGACGCAGCGCCTGGTAGAGCCCCGCTGACTTCAAACAGAGGGGATACGGCGTGGAAGCCGACCCCATCTTGGGACTTGGAGCCATCCGTATACACTGGCACGGTTCCAGCGTGACATGAGGTGTGCTCCAAAAAGGTCGAACGCAATACTCCCGGCGCCGTACAAGCTCTAAGAGCAGAGGCGTGGCGACAAATAGCCAAATGTGGTACCCTCCAGGGTTGCATCCTGGGCAGAACCAGGGGGAGCCACCGGCCCTACAACTATATATAGCACTCCAAGGAGTTTCCTGGCCCTAAACCCAAAGGACTTAGGGTATAACTGACTTCTCTCGGCGGCATAGGCACCGTCGAGATCAGCTGCGGATGCGGTAACAGCTGTTGGCGAATGAGGGAGGCGCCGGGCTCACGCGTACAGCCGAGTGATGCATTGTACCAACAGGACGCCACCCTGGAGGCTCCACATTTGCGTTAGATCTTTTTGGAGCACACATCGTGTCACGCTGGAACCATGCCAGTGTATACGGATGGCTCCAAGACCCAAGAGGGGGTCGGCTTCCACGCCGTATACCCTCTGTTTGAAGTCAGCGGGGCTCTACCAGGCGCTGCGTCTGTCTTCATGGCCGAGCTGGTGTCAATACACCACTTGGTACGGGAGATTACGCGACGTGCCTGGTTCGGAGACCGGATTGTGATCTATAGCGATTCACAAAACGCCCTGAGTGCTCTCGGGGCATTGGATTTTCCGCATCCCCTGGTTCGCGATATCCGTGAGCCACGGTTTTGGCAAGCCGGATAGATGTCAAGATTATATTCTGCTGGGTTCCTGGACATGTGGGAATTGCGGGGAATGAGCGCGCCGATAAGGGCGCTAAAGATTCCGCGAGGACTTTGCGACCGGACCATCGTTTCACTCTTCCTCACACCGACTACATGGCAGGAATACGGGCAGCTCTTCGGACTGCTTGGCAAAGAAGATCGGAGACAGAGGAAGGAAACTTAAAGTCGCGTGCTATTGCGCCGTGACTGTTTCCTTGGACCTATCCCCCAATGCCGCGACGGCTTCAGGTCGCTTTATTTCGTCTCCGAATCGGGCACACTCGGGGAACGCATCGCTATCTGATGGAGCGCTCGTCAGCGCCCTGTTGCGAAGACTGCGTCGTCCCTCAGACTGTTCGGCACATTATTGTCGAATGTTCCAGTCTGGGTGATTTTCGCACACAATAACTTTCCTGGTATCGGGATGGGCGGGGTCGCTACCGCCTGTCCCTTGTACTCGGGACGAGTTTGTTCACATTGACTTGTGGACTTGTTGACTTTTCGGGGGAGGCCAGGCTTCTCACCTATATTTAAGAAGGTTCTATTTTTTTGTTTTGTTTTGGGTTTGTTATTGTTTTTTTTTGTAGGTTGCACGCTCCTGCACCGGGGTAAGGGGGACCTTCTCCCGCTGCCGGAGATTGGTTCCTAATTGTTAAGTTTTTTCCAATTTTTATCATTATGTTTTCATATTTTTATTTTAAAGTAGCCTAGTTCTAGGCTGTCGTGTTTCCGGCGACTTATGCCTAAGTGGCAGTTGCCAGATAGGCTCTAAAAAAAAAAAAAAAATCCAATTGGGCACTTAACACCCAAAAACCAGAAATCCTACTCTTGCACTCCATCAGTCTACTCCTTCCAAAAAAGAGACTTCGCATTGCAGGCTACCTCACCTTCTTAACCCCACAGGCACCGCACCTGTGATCAGCGATCTTAGTTAATCGGTCTATACACTACTTCCTCACAAGCACAAAATATATCTCATTTTCTAGACAGAAAAGTATACACGAGCTCTGGCCCTATCTTAGTGGCCACTCACTACAGGTCACCACAACAACAACAACTACAGATAGACGTCCCACTCCGGGCTCTATCCAACCAAAGCCTCCTTCTTTTTGGGGGACCTGAACGCTTTCACCCACCACTACTTTCGAACACCACTAATGATACGGGAAGGAATCTGACCGGTGCCTTACAGCGATATTGCTGCGAGCACATCGGCCCGGCTTCCCCACATTCTATGGGCATCGAGGAGAAACCGCGTTCCCGGACGTGGTCTTCCGCAATGACCATGCTGCACGCTTTTACATCTACATTACCCCAGGCTCCTAAGTACCATCTGACGACATAGGATGATGATACTTATGCTCACACACACCCTCTTTGACCACGACAACACGAACTGGGAGGAGAGCAAAAGACATATAACTGAGAACACAGCACACAATCTCAACTTACAGAACACCAATCCTATCTACATAGACGAGCACGGTGTACACTAATTGGTACCATAAACAAGCGCAAAATCTACACACATCACATAAACATACACAAACATAAAACAATTTGCGTTCTCCATACACAAACAAAGACTCATTGCACAATACAACAACCACTACAACAGAGGCCCAAGCTAACATAAAATCACACTTTTACGTGCCCGCATCATACAATGCGTGCAGTTAGACCGGAATCGCCAGTGGCGTGAGGTGGTCCGCACTGCGGACGACGCTCGATGCACTAACCCTTTATTCTTCTGGAAGCGCGTAACGATGATGTTGGACACGGATCCACCGACACTCATCACCCTCCAACCTAACAACCGCACATTTACTTACACTTATGACATCCTAGACACATATAGGTACCACTGGGACACGGTGCACAAACAACCCACCTAAACCACACGCACAAGAGCACTTTCAGGAAGACCAGGAATTGTGCCGATCCCACGCCGATGAGCTTGGGCACGCCGTTGATCCGAATAGAGGTGCTCGAAACACTACCACATTAACCACTCATATCTCCACCAAGGAAACAAAAAAACTACATTAAATCAACACCAAAACGCGTCCCCTGCCGATCCGGCTTTCCAGCCACTAAGATTCACCATCTCCCCAAAACCATCTTCGCTACATTGACACACCCATTAAAAACTTTACTCGCCTCTGGCCATTTCCCTAAACAATTAAAAATCGCAACACACCATTCTACTACACAAGACAAAACCAAAACCCCAAGCACTTTAACAACTACAGGAATATTGCTCTGTTAGAGCACCTATGTAGGCAAGATACTAGAACGTATGGTCAACTGCCATCTCCGAAATTTTATGAAGGAGAGGGACTAGTTCTCCCCCTGCCAATATGGCTTCAGGAGTGGCCGGTCAACCCAATCTGTTGTGACCATCCTTCATGACATAATACAAAAAGCACGCCAGAAAACACTCTCCGTCAGTTAGGTCGTCAAGGAGGCCTTTGACAAGGTGTGACACGAGAAACTCCGTTGGAAACTAGCCAACAACATGGAGCTCACTCTCTGTACCAGAAGGCTTCTCTCTCAACACATTAAAGATCAGGTCTGCCACATAAAATACAACAATACAACATCACGGCCATTTACACCACGCGCAGACGTACCCTATGGTAGCGTACTGGTACCTGTACTCTATATAATGTACACAAATGACCCCCCATCGAAAACTGCAGACACACATAACAGGCCATTCTCTTCTGCGGCTAGGGATCAAACACAGTCGCCCGCCAGGCACAAATAATACTGAATGAAAAGACAGAGTATGGGCATAAGTGGTTCATAGCTATGAATTCTCAGAAGATACAGGTGACACTCTACGGCGCACGCGATCGCTACATGCACAACATACAAATATATAGACATACACCAATCTACAACCATCCAAACCCAACAAGACTCACACCAAAATCTTATGGGCAACATTCCACATGTTCCTAAGATTCCACACATACCAAAACATCATTCAAACAAGGGCAAAAAACACCAACAAGAAGCTGCACAGGCTTTATCCTTTCAGCCATAAACTACAATTACAATTATACAAAACTCTAGTCAGACCTCTTATCACATACTCTCCAATCACACTCGTAGCTGCGAGTCATACAAGGCAGAGGGAAGCAAAGCGCATTCTAAACTCCACTCTGAAACGCGCATGTCGCTCTCCCTTGTACACATGAATGGCCACACTTCATGAAAACAACAAACAAACACCACTCAACACATACAGCCACACGCGTTCTAACGCGATAACTGGAGAAACTTGCAAGATACCTCACATACATACACATGCATACAAAACAATACACTGCTATGATATTGAGAGACCTCGCACCCTCGACCACCCCCAGCAAATACCTATCTACACATAAGTTAACGGTAATATGAATAGCGCTTTCCATGAATGCGCGCCTCTCACTCCCCCCCCAATCCTCCAGCCGCTCCAGCCGTACCCAATCTCTCTACCTACATGGAGAAAAGGACCACGCATCGGTGTATAGACACCGACCTGTCAACTACTCCTATATCTTCTTAGTTTTATCCGAACCCACATGATCTTCTGTGGTCTTCCACAGTGATTCCTTTCTGTTCTTTCTATACTCACATTGATTTATTGAGTAATTCGTCTTTTTATGTACAAACTCCATTAAGTCTTCAAGCTCAGAACAATCTATTTAAAAAAAAACTACTTCCAATCAATCTAGCATCAACTGCACTGATATGTTCTAAAATATTCAACAAACTTTCAGCGCCTACGCGAATTTTCAGTGCAAAGACCCCCATGGGTATGGTGTGTCCAAAAGCCAAAAATTGATTAATAAGGCGCGTTGCTAGGCCCCCTCAGGTATGGAATGCATTCTCAGGTATAAGTGTACTCCTGAAGATGGTCTTAAGAATATATATACTTAGCCAACCCCTTCAAATTATTATGCCCGCCTTTGTTCAATGCCTCTGATGTCTTAATCGATGAGTCAGTGATAAAATAGCCAGGTGTTGCCAATAGCCAATTAAATCGCGTAAATAATCCAATGGTCAACAAACAATTAAATTAGGACAATCCCACAAGCACAATCATAAGATAAAGAAGCGGGGAGGGAAATTATTCTCACAGAATGTTTATTATTTAGGGATGATCCTCCTACAGTACAAGGATATCCACCATATGTGAAAAAAATAAGAAGTGATTTAATTACCTCTAATTCCTCCTAAGGTAGGGATACTTATAATCCTGTTATTTAGAATCCATTACGTCTATTACAGACCTATAAAAGAGTTAAAATTACTTTAAAATTCTTGTTATTTTTGTATAAAGTCGTTCAAGGAAGATCAGAAACACCTTTTGATCCCAGATATATTTCTGGCAATGTTTGCTAATAAAGTTCATTTTACCTTTACTGATTCAACATTTTACTTTCCTTCTGTTAATTTCTCCTTTTATTATTACCCTCCCCCAATTGAACATGTATTTGTTGGAGTAAACAAGTTTTCTTTCCCTTCTTAAAATAACCCACCCATCTTTTTATTGCCATGGAAAATGACCAAGAGGAGAAACTCAAGGTTTGTTTCTGGTCGCTTGGATACAAGCTCACTTTTCTTTTGACACGAATCCAGAATTAGAGAATTACTCCGGAGTTATGAACCTTCATATGTCTCTCACATTTAGTGATCATTTTCTTTTTTCCAAATTTCCATACTTCTCAAAAATACTCCTAGAAATAAATGCTATGAAATCCATACCTCTTTTGCCATTGATGGCTGTTTCCATTATTAGAAGTTCCATCTGCGCTCGCGTTGTAGACTTTACCCGATAGTTGCCGTTCGCGAGGAATTCGCGAACGGCAACTATCGCGTAAAGTCTACATCTTAGTTCATAACCTTTCGATTCTCTATCACTAAAAAATATCTATTTTCAAATGTTCCTATTATCTATTATTATCTAGTGTATCGAGCCAACTCTTCGTGAATAACGAGTCTGATCTGATCTACTCTCATGGGGTATCAGTGATTTGCATAATTCTTGCTGTATCTTAGGTAATCACATTATGAGGATAGGAGATCGGTCCTTGAAGAATGTCAGGGGTTTTCTGCTGTAGCAGTGAACAAAGTTTTGATGAACAATACTCCATTGAATACTTTAAAGTGCTTTAAACTATTAAGTTGTACACAAATCCTAACCACAGAGATCATCCGTGGGTGCGAATTATTCTAAGAAGTCACAAATTTAGTTTACAGATCACCAATTAATCGTTAACAGCTTGGTGTAATTTTATGGAAACAATAATTTAAATCCCATAAATGGCTTTGGACTAAGTTGAAGGATCATCCAGCTTTAACCTTCTGAAGGTACTCCAAGAGTATAAATCATTTTGGTGCACAGATTTGTGCCTTCCCAAAAGAAGGTAAAGTGTTAGTGTAAAATATTTAGGTCCTTTGGCTGTTGAATATGAACAGAAAAGTTTATGCTAAGATATTGGCTGCTTTGGAGATGAACAGGGAGGTTTTCGATTGGGAAGAGGCTGTATGGATCGGGTTTTTGATCTGCGATAGTTCTTTGAAAAGACTCGACACGAAATGTGCGGTGAATACCCGGTTTATGAATTTAGAATTCTTAGAAAAATGGTTTATGATGGTATTTGTAATGAGAGAGAAAAGGAGGGAAGGGAGTAAACGCGAAACTGGTGTATCGACTAATGGGAGTACACGAGTTAGAAAAGAGACCCACTTCAGCAAGTGTGAACCTCACAAGCGATGCCGTCTAAATTACTACACTTGACCCCTAGAGGAGCGGTCCCCCTTTTGAGTCGCAGTGTCTCCAATAGTCAGAAACTAAATTTGAGACTACCTGGGCTTTATTCTTCTTTAGATTTCCAATTCTTGCCATTTTCTTTATAAACCGATTATCACCTATCTTTCTTGGCTGACGGTATATCTTGCAGGCTAGTCGCTAATCAACTGGTATTCTCTAATTCCTGATTATGGCCTGGAGAGATGCGGTACACCCATTCCTTTTGCCTCGGCTGGGGGTATAGGGTATTTAAGATACCTAGTTTCTTACTACAATTTTCCCATTCTAATGCCCACATATTTCTTTTCTATTACTAACCCTCCCCCCTCCCCATCCCCAACAAAGGGATATTCAGTGTAACATTGAAACTATGCTGTATCGTATATCTGGAAGACTGTGTCCTCACTCCCGGCCCTAATACTCGCAGGAGGCATCTTTATTCCATTCATTTTCATTAAAAATCTTTTCCTCCCAAATTTCGCCGCAAAAAGACCTCGTTCGGTTTCGCCGCAAAGGGCCTCGTTCGGTCTCGCCGCAAAAAACCTCGTTTTCGGTTTCGCCGCAAAAAGGCCTCGTTCAGTTTCGCCGCAAAAAGACCGTTCGGTTTCGCCAAAATTGTGTATGGTCGGGAGCAGATGGAGACAGCCTGTAGTAGTGCATACTTGGAGTCCAGAAACTGATAGGAAAATAATACATGACATCACCATACATCTATGCACTTCCCGATTACTTTGGAAAATAAACCCATCACATAATTATGCACATTATACATCTATGTAGTTACTGATTACTTTTGAAAATAAACCAGTACGATCAACATACATTTATGTAGGTCCTGAATTTTTATTTTAAATATATGCAAGACATCACCATAAATCTATGAATTACTGGTTAGTTTTGAAAGAAAACCCATGACATCACCATGAATCTACGGATGTCCAGATCACTTCTGAAAATATACCCATGACATCAACCTACATGTATAAAATTACAGCTAACTTTAGAAAATAAGTCCATGACAACATAAATCTATGTATATCTTGCGTCCTTTTGAAAATAAAACAATGACGTCACCATATGTATGTCCTGATTACTTTTGAAAATAAAACATTGGTCTAACCAGACATCTATGTAGGTCCTGATTACTTTTGAAAATAAAACATTCGCCTAACCAGACATCTATGTAGGTCCTGATTAATTCGAAAATAAAACATTGGCCTAACCAAACATCTATGTAGGTCCTGATTACTTTTGAAAATAAAACATTGGCCTAACCAGACATCTACCTAGGTCCTGATTACTTTTGAAAATAAAACATTGGCCTAACCAGACATCTATAATGTAGGTCCTGATTACTTTTGAAAATAAAACATTGGCCTAACCAGAAATCTACGTAGGTCCTGATTACTTTTGAAAATAAAACATTGGCCTAACCAGACATCTATAATGTAGGTCCTGATTACTTTTGAAAATAAAACATTGGCCTAACCAGACATCTATGTAGGTCCTGATTGCTTTTGAAAATAAAACATTGGCCTAACCAGACATCTATGTAGGTCCTGATTAATTCGAAAATAAAACATTGGCCTAACCAAACATCTATGTAGGTCCTGATTACTTTTGAAAATAAAACATTGGCCTAACTAAACAGCTATGTAGGTCCTGATTACTTTTGAAAATAAAACATTGGCCTAACCAGACATCTACGTAGGTCCTGATTACTTTTGAAAATAAAACATTGGCCTAACCAGACATCTACGTAGGTCCTGATTACTATTGAAAATAAAACATTGGCCTAACCAGACATCTATGTAGGTCCTGATTACTTTTGAAAATAAAACATTGGCCTAACCAGACATCTATGTAGGTCCTGATTACTTTTGAAAATAAATATTGGCCTAATCAGACATCTATGATGTAGGTCCTAATTACTTTTGAAAATAAAACATTAGCCTAACCAGACATCTACGTAGGTCCTGATTACTTTTGAAAATAAAACATTGGCCTAACCAGACATCTATGATGTAGGTCCTGATTACTTTTGAAAATAAAACATTGGCCTAACCAGACATCTATGATGTAGGTCCTGATTAATTTTGAAAATAAAACATTGGCCTAACCAGACATCTATGATGTAGGTCCTGATTACTTTTGAAAATAAAACATTGGCCTAACCAGACATCTATGATGTAGGTCCTGATTAATTTTGAAAATAAAACATTGGCCTAACCAGACATCTATGATGTAGGTCCTGATTACTTTTGAAAATAAAACATTGGCCTAACCAGACATCTATGTAGGTCCTGATTACTTTTGAAAATAAATATTGGCCTAATCAGACATCTATGATGTAGGTCCTGATTACTTTTGAAAATAAAACATTGGCCTAACCAGACATCTATGTAGGTCTTAATTACTTTTGAAAATAAAACATTGGCCTAACTAGACATCTATGTAGGTCCTGATTAATTCGAAAATAAACCCCTCTTCAGATCAATATTTTTTTCAAGAATCGCTGAGTCGCTCACTACGGTCGCTCATCAGCAATTATCCGCAGACTTCCTGAACAATAAATATATATTACTTAATATATGTATCTATGGAAGTGTTTAGGCGCTATACAAATGTCTGGAGACAATATTTAAACCATTCTCTGACCGGTGGTAGCAAGAAATAAACTCTATGGGATTACAAGCCATGTTTCGACTGTAATTTTCAATGACCTCTGTCAATTTCGTCATTAAATGCAGCACTATAAAATAAATAGCGCTGTTTCATTCTTTGTAAAAACTGATTATTGAGAAGTTGTTTCAACATTTTTTAAGTTCAACCGTTTCCTATAACAAACAAATAAAGAAACTAATAAGCCATCTTTTTAAGAATTAAAATTGAATATATTTATTTATATACTTTCCTCTTTGTATAATAATGTTGTGAATTCAAAATATCACTCTTGGATTTTTTCCAAATAAAACGAATAATTTAATAATTTTATGATGAGACTGAAAAATCATGAATTTCTGAAGGAAATCGAAGTGTTACATAAAGGGTATGCACTATCTTGTTATCTATCTTCCATATCTATTTTCTTTAAGATTAAGCTATCACTTATACTACGATCGATTGTCTATCAGTACCCTTTCTAATTTAACTCCTACCCATTAATTAAGATCTCAATCTAATTAATTAAATATTCCTGATAGTCGAGATTTGGTTAGTTTAATTAATGAATTAGTCGAGTGATATAACTATTTTGCATCAGTCTAGTTCTTCCAGGCTGGGCTACATTCCTTTTCCAGAAATATATTAAACTATAAAATCAGACTTTTCTAAAATTGACTAAAAAAGTCTTAAATAAATGTATTGAAAGAGAAATTAAATCTCCGACTTTTAGTTTCCAGAACCATTAATTCCTGTTGTAAATTAGAATTTAAGAACATAAACCCAAGAGTTGAGAATTAGCCTTAATTCAATCGTTAATTAAGACTTCTTTCCATCTATTTCTAGTTTCCAATAACTGAGAGGGGAAAAAGTTGTAAGAGGAAAACATAATATACCCTATTCCTCCTCGAAAAGATATTGGGTTATAAAATTGAAGTTTAAATTCTTTTTCGAGAATAACATTTCGTAATCTCCTCTCTAAATTTCAAGCCCAATTCATTCTCGTTTCGGCTTCCAGAAGAGCCAAGGAACAGAGAACTTAGCTATTAATTGAAACTAACTTCCTCAAAGTTGCTGTAAAGTAGAAAGCTGTTCCAAATCCCTCAACGGACTTTTTTTGGTCTGCTTCCTCACTTGCAAACCTATCGTTCATCAGACATTTAAAATCCCCATTACGGTAACTTTAAAAGCACCACTATCTCTTTCCCGTAATTTAGCAATTCTTCACGTAGTAGTCCTAATAATTTCATTGCAACGAATTTAATCCCTAATCTTTACAAAGACGAACGATAAAACTAGGAACAAGTTTCTGAAACCGTCCTAAAATAAATGAAACTAAATGAAATTCTGCGTATTGCTGGCCATTTCACCATCTCGTAGACTCAGAGGAGCCATTATCATTAGTGAACCAGAATCACGGCCTCCATATTGGTTCCAACATTAATTTGTCTTAAATCCCTTGTCGATCCGAAGCTCTTCTAAGCCTACCTTCGACTGAGGGTAGAAGGGTAGGAGACATGACTTTGGTGTAAGGGGAACATTTATAAAGATTTATAGGAAAAATTCACTGGATTTCTTTTCTAATTTTGTTCCAAAAACGAGAATAAAAACAAATGTTTAATAAAACGGCCATAAAAAGTGAGAAGCGAATATACCTAAGTAACTATTTTGTAATGTAATGTAATAAATTTATGACTTTTCTTGAGAGATATGATTAAAGTCTTTGTGAAATGAAACTTTGGAACGATAAATAAGAATTTCACATAACATAAATTACTTCATAAATTTATAAACTTATAACTAAGATAGAGAACAAAAAAGAACTTGTATTTATGGACCCACTTTGAAACATTTCATTTTGGGCATATATGACGAATTTACAACTGCACTAAAGGAATAACATGTTTTTTTTCTTAGATATTTAAACATAAGTGCATATATTCGCTGTTATCGGATATATTCGCTGGTAGCTCATATATTTGCTAATACAGCATATATTCGTTGTTAGTGAATATATTAGTTCGTAGTACATATATTCACTGGTAGCACATATATCCGCTGGTAGCGCATATATTCGTTGGTAGCGCATATATTTGCCGGTAGCATATATATTCGCTGAAACTTATTGAATATATGTAGTAGAATTCCTGCGAACAATGAATTTACCTACATTTATATTATGAGGTGTTCGTATAAAAATGTCTGCACTGATTAGCTATGAATAGTATGTTTATTCATTTATTGAACATTTGAATGGACAAGAAACGAAAAGATATTTACCACACAGTTTGTTAAAAATGTTTCGTGAAGAAACAGGTGAAGTTAGGAGCACTGAAAACTACACACCCTAAATATGTGCCTGTTTTGCTTTTAAGTAAATGAGAGGCTCACAACTCTCCTGAGCTTGTTTTCACTTTGCCACAAAGGCAAGTCCCTCGCCTAGGAACTTGATGATCTCTCGGCAATTATCAAGTAAGACAACAAGGATGGCAGATAATTATTTGTGGAAAGAGGAAACTGGGTCGCCCAACGTAGATCACGGATTTTATCATTATTATAAAACTCTCTGGGCACAGTTCGAATCACGGTTCGCTCTTCTAATGTCATAAGTTAAAGACACCAATCAGAACTCCTTATTTTTCTGTCCTTGTTACGCCCTTACTTTTATTCTTGTGCCGAGGACAGATGATCTTGACACAGTGGTTCCGAGTCGATGTTAAATCGTTCGTCTCCTATGACAATGAACGTGACGTTGGTTTTCTCGAGATTAAAAACTCGCCTCCATTTTCAAATCGTGACTTTTATCTCTCGAGAAACTGGGATTTTTGTCTGGTCTCTTTTCATTCAGGTTCTTCTCAGGATACATCGAATTTCTCTTCATTCCTACTGCAATATTTTTTTTAAATCATCTCAGGTATCTGATTTCCATTGTTGGAAGTTTTTGTAAACAACAAAAGCAACTACTCTTTCTCCTACTACATCTGTGTGACTGTTTACAACTGAGTAATCTTTTCGAAATACATCAATGAGCACAAAATCTTTCTCAAGGACCACCCGAAACTTCTTTTGGACCATCCGAAACTTCATTTGAAACATACTACTTGGAAGAATGAGATAGTGAAAGATGTTGATGAAATTCAGTATCAATTTTATGTGCCTTCTGTCATTTACTTTGTGTATAGAGTAGACGAAAGGGTTAATTCGGCATTTGACACTCAACTACCTTTCATCATTTAACAATTGCTTAAATTTAACCCCTACCAGAGAAAAACATAGATTATTGGAAGATGTCCTTACAAAGGCGTTTGAAGATAATACTTTTCAGTGTGTTTTTTTGTACGAACTTAGTTTTGTAGCTGAGCAATACATCTTACCCTTCCCATTTGTTTGTTTTTTCACTATTCTTGTGTTTGCTGTTCATCGGCGTTCTTTCTTTGTCTGTTCCTCGCCCCATGCATAACTGCTCCCGATGGTTACAGCACTTTGCTTTCTTAATCCAATAGAAAAATAGTGGCAGAAGTGGCTGTCTGCAAATTGATCTACCCTAACCTTATACTTAACAAAACGGATCCTCATCCGACCTAGATCACCGACCGTATCATGAAACCTAGATCACTTAAAGATCATTAAATTACCTTAGATGCACGCAAGAGAGAGGAAAAATGCGCAACCTTGGTAATTCCGACAATTTAATTTCCTATAATTTTCAAAGTATTTTGACATTTCTTATGGTTGTGTCTAAAATTTCTGGTCCTCCAAATTTCCGGCTTGGTTACCTCAATAGTGGTTAATAGTGTGGAGGTGAAAAATAAATGCGCACACCGTTCTCCGATATAAATATAACATGCTTAATAAATTATAATGGAAATGTATGTTTTGATTGGTTTAACCAATCAACTAATTTTTCTCCCGAGGATGAGGGGGGGGGGGGGAATTCAGGCAAATAGAAGGGGGCAACAAATTTTCGCTAACCACCTTTTGCTCGTCCTTGCATTCAACAACCAAATTCACATATAGAGGGAGTGTTTTAAGTTCCGTAATGTTTATTATTTAAGCCAACTATTAATGTTGAATCACAGAGCGCATAAGATGACATTTGTGAGTAAATACCTCAGAATATTTCTTGAACGTCATTTCTTGACTATAAGAACGATAGTTAAAATTTAGCCTCAAATAGACTTTTTGAATTGAGATCCCTAAACCTTGAATCCTGTGTTTTTAATGTGGAAATGTGCAAACATATCTTTCATTGATGCACAAAATGCATTTTTGGAGACAAGTAAAAACACTGATGTTGCAAAGTAAAGATATCGAATTTATGCTTTAGGGAATCACGCGAATACATTTCCCATGTTAAAGTGTGATTTGTTTATGTGACAAATTTGATACATTAATCTGACATACAACCGAGTAGTAATATATAATGCGTTATTTCTACAATGTTTTCATGTTTCCAATTCCAAAATATTGAAGAAGGAAAATTCAGTCAAAAAGTCATATACAAATCCAAAGTTTCTTAATCCTTCCACACTAAATAGTGCATTATATATTTACGAAATTTCACTCTCTTAACAAGATAGAAGCTTCGTTTATTTTTTAATTTTAAAAAATTTCAAGAGAATGCGAAAGCCTATTTTGTCTTTGGGTGTTTAATGAATTTTTTCAGTCAAGGATTTTCATTAAATATGACATCGAAAAACACTTCTATCAATAACAATTAAGAAAACAATTCATTTTATAAATATAAAAGATGTGCAAAAATGGTTATAAAAAATATTTAAGATAATTTTATTATTTTATATAACCAAGTAATAATTAAATAAGAAATTCTTTTATATAAAAATAAAACAGGCCTAAAAGGAAATATAAAAAATGAAAAAATACAAGAGACATTCCATTCTGTCACATGAGGTACCTTACTTTGGCCAACAAAAATAAAAAGAGTAAAAAATTGTAAAAAGAATCTTGATATTTCGTTTTATTTAGAGTTGTATGAATAACGTTCTAAAAATTGGCCTATTTGTAGTGCAAAAAGGTTAAAACATCATACACAGTATGGAAAAAAGTGTAACCACATTTTTGGAATAACTTTGACTGATTATATGTACAGGGTGTCCCTAAAGTCAGGATAGATACGCAACATGCATACTTTTAATAAAAAAAATAAAACCTTTTATTAAATTAAAATATTAATAAATAACATCTTTAATGAGATTTCTACGATTTGCAATACGAACTACGATGCGCTTTGCGAGATTCATCCGATGAACTCGATTCATTAACTCCAAATTGGCGTCAATTTGAATGCATTCATTTATGATGCGCTGTTCCCACGGGGGGGGGGGGGGGGTAAGGTCTAGTGAACGAGAGGACCATTCACGACACATTCTCTTTAAGCATACCCCAGAAAAAGAAGTCAAGGGGGATGGGGTAAGGTCTGGTGAACTAGAGGACCATTGAGGACACCTCTTTAAGCATACCCCCGAAAAAGAAGTCAAGGGGGATGGGGTAAGGCCTGGTGAACGAGATGACCATTGAGGACAACTTCTCTTTAAGCAGACCCCAGAAAAAAAAGTCAAGGGGGGTGGGGTAAGGTCTAGTTAACAAGAGGGCCATTGAGGACACCTTCTCTTTAAGCAAACCCCAGAAAAAGGAGTCAAGGGAGGTAGGGTAAGGTCTGGTGAACGAGAGGACCATTGGGGACACCTCTTTAGGCGTACTGCAGAAAAAGAAGTCAAGAAGGGGTGGGGTAAGGTCTGGTAAACGAGAGGACCATTGAGGACACCTTCTCTTTGAGCATACCCCAGAAAAAAAAGTAAAGAGGGGTGAGGTAAGGTCTGGCGAACGAGAGGAGCATTGAGGACATCTTCTCTTTAAGCATACCCCAGAAAAAGAAGTCTAGGGCGGATAAGTAAGGTCTAGGTGAACGAGAGAAACATTGAGGACACCTTTTCTTTAAGCGTACCTCAGAAAAAGAAGTCAAGTGGGGTGGGGTAAGGTCTGGTCAACGAGAGGACCATTGAGGACACCTTCTCTTTAAGCATACCCCAGAAAAAGGAGTCAAGGGAGGTAGGGTAAGGTCTGGTGAACGAGAGGACCATTGGGGACACCTTCTCTTTAGGCGTACCGCAGAAAAAGAAGTCAAGAGGGGTGGGGTAAGGTCTAGTGAACGAGAAGACCATTGAGCACACCTTCTCTTTAAGTATACCCCAGAAAAAGATAGCCAGGGGGGGTGAAGTAAGGTCTGGTGAACGAAAGGACCAATGAGGATACCTTCTCTTTAAGCATACCCCAGCAAAAAAAGTCAAGGGCTGTGGGGTAAGGTCTGGTGAACCAGAGGACCATTGAGGATACCTTCTCTTTCAGCAGACCCCAGAAAAAGGAGTCAAGGGCGGTGGAGTAAGGTCTGCTGAACGAGAAGACCGTTGAGGACACCTTCTCTTAAAGCATACCCCCGAAAAAGAAGTCAAGGGCAATGGGGTAAGGTTTGGCGAACGAGAGGACCATTAAGGACACCTTATCTTTAAGCATACCTCGGAAAAAGAGGTCAAGAGGGGTGGGGTAAAGTCTGGTGAACGAGATGACCATTGAGGACAACTTCTCTTTAAGCAGACCCCATAAAAAAAAGTCAAGGGGGGTGGGGTAAGGTCTAGGAAACAAGAGGGCCATTGAGGACACCTTCTCTTTAAGCAAACCCCAGAAAAAGGAGTCAAGGGAGGTAGGGTAAGGTCTGGTGAACGAGAGGACCATTGGGGACACCTCTTTAGGCGTACCGCAGAAAAAGAAGTCAAGAGGGGGTGGAGTAAGGTCTGGTGAACGAGAGGACCATTGAGGACACCTTCTCTTTGAGCATACCCCAGAAAAAAAGTAAAGAGGGGTGAGGTAAGGTCTGGCGAACGAGAGGAGCATGCAGGACATCTTCTCTTTAAGCATACCCCAGAAAAAGAAGTCTAGGGCGTTTAAGTAAGGTCTAGGTGAACGAGAGAAACATTGAGGACACCTTTTCTTTAAGCATACCTCAGAAAAGGAAGTCAAGGGGGGTGGGGTAAGGTCTGGTCAACGAGAGGACCATTAAGGACACCTTATCTTTAAGCATACCCCAGAAAAGGAAGGCAAGAGGGGTGGGGTAAGGTCTGGTGAACGAAAGGACGATTGAGGACAACTTCTTTTTAAGCGTACCCCAGAAATAGAAGTCAATAGGGGTGGGGTAAGGTCTGGTGAACGACAGGATCATTCAGGACACTTTCTCTTTAAGCAGAACCCAGAAAAAGAAGTCGAGAGGGGTGGGGTAAGGTCTGTTGAACAATAGTTCCACTGAGGAAACCTTCTCTGTAAGGATACTCCAGAAAAAGAGGTCAAGGGGGATGAAGTAAGGTCTGGTGATCGAGATGACCATTAAGGATACCTCTTTAAGCATACCCTAGAAAAAGAAGTTAAGGGCAGTGGGGTAAGGTATAGTGAACGAGAGGACCATTGAGGACACCTTCTTTTCATGCATACGCCAGAAAAACAAGTCAAGGGGAGTGGGGTAAGGTCTGGTGAACGAGAGTACCATTGAGGACACGTCCTCTTTAAGCATACCCCAGAAACAGAAGTAAAGAGGAATGGGGTAAGGCCTGGTGAACGAGATGACTATTGAGGACAACTTCTCTTTAAGCAGACCCCCTAAAAAAAAGTCAAGGGGGGGTGGGGTAAGGTCTGGTAAACAAGAGGGCCATTGAAAACACCTTATATTTAAGCATACCCCAGAAAAAGAGAGAAAGGGGGGAAGAGGTAAGGTCTGGTGAACGAGAGGACCATTGAGGACACATTCTCTTTAAGCATACCCCAGAAAAAGGAGTCAAGGGAGGTAGGGTAAGGTCTGGTGAACGAGAGGACCATTGGGGACACCTTCTCTTTAGTCGTACCGCAGAAAAAGAAGTCAAGAGGGGTGGGGTAAGGTCTAGTGAACGAGAAGACCATTGAGCACACCTTCTCTTTAAGTATACCCCAGAAAAAGATAGCGAGGGGGGTGAAGTAAGGTCTGGTGAACGAGAGGACCAATGAGGATACCTTCTCTTTAAGCATACCCCAGCAAAAAAAGTCGAGGGCGGTGGGGTAAGGTCTGGTGAACCAGAAGACCATTGAGGATACCTTCTTTTTCAGCAGACCCTAGAAAAAGGAGTTAAGGGCGCTGGGGTAAGGTCTGCTGAACGAGAAGACCATTGAGGACACCTTCTCTTAAAGCATACCCCAGAAAAAGAAGTCAAGGGCAATGAGGTAAGGTTTGGTGAACGAGAGGATACCTTCTCTTTCAGCAGACCCCAGATTAAGAAGTCAAGGGCGGTGGGGTAAGGTCTGGTGAACGAGAAGACCATTGAGGACACCTTCTCTTAAAGCATATCCCCGAAAACAAGTCAAGGGCAATGGGGTAAGGTTTGGCGAACGAGAGGACCATCAAGGACACCTTATCTTTAAGCATACCTCAGAAAAAGAGGTCAAGAGTGGTGGGGTAAAGTCTGGTGAACGAGAGGACCATTGAGGACAACTTCTCTTTAAGCATACCGCAGAAAAGGAAGTCAAGGGGGGTGGGATGAGGTTCGGTGAACGAAAGGACCATTAAGGACACCTTCTTTTTAAGCACACCCCAGAAAAAGAAGTGAAAGCCGGTGGGGTAAGGTCTGGTGAACGAGAGAACCATTGAGCACACCTTCTCTTTAAGCATACCAGAAAAAAAGAAGGCAAGAAAGGGGGGTAAAGTCTGGTGAACGAGAGGACCAATGAGGACACCTTCTCTTTGAGCATACCCGAGAAAAAGAATTCAAGGGGGTGGGTTAAAGTCTGATGAACGAAAAGACAATGGAGGACAAATTCTCCTTATGCATACTCCAATAAAAGAAGTCAAGAGGGGTGGAGTAAGGTCTGGTGAACGAGAGCACAACTCAGGACACCTTTTCTTTCAGCATACATAGAAAAATAAGGCAAGAGGGTGGTGTAAGGTCTGGTTTAACGAGAGGACCATTGAGGACACCTTCTCTTTAAGCATACCCCAGAAAAAGAAGTTAAGGGAGGAGGGGTGAGGTCTGGTGATGAGAGGAACATTGAGGAAACCTTCTCTTTAAGCGTACAGCAGAAAAAGAAGTCTAGAGGGGTGGGGTAAGGTCTGGTAAACGAGAGGACCATTAAGGACACCTTCTCTTTAAGCACACAACAGAAAAAGAAGTCAATGGCGTTGGAGTAAGGTCTAGTGAACGAGAGGACCATTGAGGTCACCTTCTCTTTAAGCATTACCCAGAAAAAGAAGTCAAGATGGGTGGGGTAAGGTCTGGTGAACGAGAAAACCATTGAGCAAACCTTCTCTTCAAGCTTACCCCAGAGTAAGAAGGCAAGGGGGGGGTGAGGTAAGGTCTGGTGAACAAGAGGACCATTCAGGACATCTTCTCTTTAAGCAGAACCCAGAAAAAAAGTCAAGTGAGGTGGGGTAAGGTCTGGTGAACGAGAGGACCATTAATGATACCTTCTCTATAAGCATACCCCAGAAAAAAAGAAGTCAAGGGCGGTGAGGTAAGGTCTAATGAACGAGAGGACAATTGAGAATACCTTCTCTTTCAGCATGCCTCATAAAAATAAGTCAAGGGCGGTGGGGTAAGGTCAGTTGAACGACAGGACCATTGAGGACACCTTTTCTTAAAACATACCCCAGAAAAAGAACTCAAGAGGGGTGGGGTAAAGTCTGGTGAACGAGAGGACCATTGAGGACATCTTCTTTTCAAGCTTACCACAGAAAAAGAAGTCAAGGGGGTGGGGTAAGGTCTGGTGAACGAGAGGGCCATTAAGGACACCTTCTCTTTAAGCAAACCCCAGAAAAAGAAGTCAAGAGGGGTGATGTAAGGTCTGGTGAACGAAAGAAACGTTGGGACACTTTCTCTTGGAGCATAACCCAGAAAAAAAGTTAAGGGGGTAGGGTAAGGTCTGGTAAACGATAGGACCAATGAGGACACCTTCTTGTTAAACATACCCCAGAAAAAGAAGTTAAGAGGGTGGGGGAGCTACTGATGAACGAAAGGACAATGAAGGACAACTTTCCTTTAAGCATACCCCAGAAAAAGAAGTCAAGAGGGGTGGCGTAAGGTCTGGTGAACGAGAGGACCATTGAGGACAACTTCTCTTTAAGCATACCGCAAAAAAGGAAGTCAAGGGGGGTGGGATGAGGTCTGGTGAACGAAAGGACCATTAAGGACACCTTCTTTTTAAGCACACCCCAGAAAAAGAAGTGAAAGCCGGTGGGGTAAGGTCTGGTGAACGAGAGAACCATTGAGCACACCTTCTCTTTAAGCATACCAGAAAAAAAGAAGGCAAGAAAGGGGGGTAAAGTCTGGTGAACGAGAGGACCAATGAGGACACCTTCTCTTTGAGCATACCCGAGAAAAAGAATTCAAGGGGGTGGGTTAAGGTCTGATGAACGAAAAGACAATGGAGGACAAATTCTCCTTATGCATACCCCAGTAAAAGAAGTCAAGAGGGGTGGAGTAAGGTCTGGTGAACGAGAGCACAACTCAGGACACCTTATCTTTCAGCATACATAGAAAAATAAGGCAAGAGGGTGGTGTAAGGTCTGGTAAACGAGAGGACCATTGAGGACACCTTCTCTTTAAACATACCCCAGAAAAAGAAGTTAAGGGAGGAGGGGTGAGGTCTGGTGATGAGAGGAACATTGAGGAAACCTTCTCTTTAAGCGTACAGCAGAAAAAGAAGTCTAGAGGGGTGGGGTAAGGTCTGGTAAACGAGAGGAACATTGAGGACACCTTCTCTTTAAGCACACCACAGAAAAAAAAGTCAATGGCGTTGGAGTAAGGTCTAGTGAACGAGAGGACCATTGAGGACACCTTCTCTTTAAGCATTACCCAGAAAAAGAAGTCAAGATGGGTGGGGTAAGGTCTGGTGAACGAGAAAACCATTGAGCAAACCTTCTCTTCAAGCTTACCCCAGAGTAAGAAGGCAAGGGGGGGGTGAGGTAAGGTCTGGTGAACAAGAGGACCATTCAGGACATCTTCTCTTTAAGCAGAACCCAGAAAAAAAAGTCAAGTGAGGTGGGGGTAAGGTCTGGTGAACGAGAGGACCATTAATGATACCTTCTCTTTAAGCATACGCCAGAAAAAAAGAAGTCAAGGGCGGTGAGGTAAGGTCTAATGAACGAGAGGACAATTGAAAATACCTTCTCTTTCAGCATACCTCATAAAAATAAGTCAAGGGCGGTGGGGTAAGTTCAGGTGAACGACAGGACCATTGAGGACACCTTTTCTTTAAGCATACCCCAGAAAAAGAAGTCAAGAGGGGTGGGGTAAAGTCTGGTGAACGAGAGGACCATTGATGACATCTTCTCTTCAAGCTTACCACAGAAAAAGAAGTCAAGAGGGTAGGGTAAGGTCTGGTAAACGATAGGACCAATGAGGACACCTTCTTGTTAAACATACCCCAAAAAAAAGAAGTTAAGGGGGTGGGGGAGCTACTGATGAACGAAAGGACAATGAAGGACAACTTTCCTTTAAGCATACCCCAGAAAAAGAAGTCAAGAGGGGTGGCGTAAGGTTTGGTGAACGAGAGGAAAATTGTGGACACCTTATATTTAAGTATACACCAGAAAAACAAGTCAAGGTTGGTGGGGTAAGGTCTGAGGAACTCGAGGACGATTGAAGACACCTTCTCCTCAACGATACCCCAGAAACAGAATTCAAAGGGGTGGGGTAAGGTAGGATGAACGAAAGGACAATGGAGAACACCATTTATGTAAGCATATCCCAGAAGAAAAAGACAAGAGGGGTGGGAAAAGGTCTGGTGAACGAGAAGACAATTGAGGACACCTATCTTTAAGCTTTCCATAGAAAAAAAGTCAAGGGGGGTGAGGTAAGGTCTGGTAAACGAGAGGACCATTGAGGACAACTTATCTTCAAGCATACCCCAGAAAAAAAGTGAAGAGGAGGGTGGTAAGGTCTAGTGAACGAGAGGACCATTGAGGACACCTTCTCTTCAAGCATACCACAGAAAATGAAGTCAAGGCGGTAGAATAAGATCTGGTGAACAAGAGGACCATTAAGAACACATTCTCTTTAAGCATATCCCAGAAGAAGAAGACAAGAGGGATGGGATAAGATCTGGTAAACGAGAAGACAATTGAGGACACCTTATCTTTAAGCATACACCTGAAAAAGAAGTCAAGTGGGGTGGGGTAAGGTCTGGTGAACGAGAGGACCATTGAGGACAACATATCTTTAAGCATACCCCAGAAAAAAAGTCAAGAGGAGGGTGATAAGGTCTAGTGAACGAAAGGACCATTGAGGACACCTTCTCTTTAAGCACACCGCAGAAAAAAATTAATATCGGTGGGTTAAGGTCTGGGTGAATATAGGACCATTAAGGACATCTTCTCTTCATGCATACCCCAGAAAAAGAAGTAAAGAGGGGTGGGGTAAGGTCTAGGAAACGAGAGGACCATTGAGGACACCTTCTCTTTGCGCATACACCAGAAAAAAAGTCAAGGGGGTGGGATAAGGTCTGATGAACCAAAGGACAATAGAGGATACCTTCCCTTCAAGCATACCCCAGAAAAAGAAGTTAAGAGGGGTAGGGTAATGTCTGGTGAACAAAAGGAAAATTGAAGACACCTTATCTTTCAGCATACACCAGAAAAACAAGTCAAGGGGAGTGGGGTAAGGTCTGGTCAACGAGAGGACCATTGAGGACACTTTCTTTTTAAGCATACCCTAGAAAAAGAAGTAAATATGGGTGAAATAAGGTCTGGTGAACGTCTGGACCATTGAGGACAACTTTTCTTCAAGCATTCCCCCCAAAAAGAAGTCAAGAGGGGTATAGTTAGGTCTGGTAAACGAGGGGACCATTGAGGACACCTTCTCTTTAAGCATACCCCAGAAAAAGAAGTAAAGGGGGTGGGGTAAGGTCTGATGAACGAAAGGACAATGGAGGACACCTTCTCTTTAAGAACACCCCAGAAAAAGAAGTCAAGGGCGGTAGGGTAAGGTCTGGTGAACGAGAGGACCATAGAGAACACCTTCTCATTAAGCATAGCGGAGAAAAAGAAGGCACTACGGCGGAGGGGGTAAAGTCTGTTGAACGAGAGGAGCATTGAGGACACCTTCTCTTTAAGCCTCCCCCTGAAAAATAAGGCAAGGGAGGTGGGGTAAGGTCTGGTGAACGAGAGGAGCATTGAGGACACCTTTTTTTTAAACATACCCAAGAAAAATAAGGCAAGGGGGTCTGAAGTAAGGTCTGGTGAACGAGAGGAGCATTGAGGACACCTATTCCTTAAGCATACCTCAGTAAAAAAAGTCAAGAGGGGTGGGGTAAGGTCTGGTTAATGAAAGGACCATTGAGGACACCTTTTCTTTAAGCACACCCCAGAAAAAGAAGTCAATATCGGTGGGGTAAGGTCAAGTGAATGAGTGAACCATTGAGCACACCTTCTCCTTAAGCATACCCCAGAAAAAGAAGGCAAGGGGGGTGGGTTATGGTCTGCTGAACGAGAGGACCATTTAGGACACCTTTTCTTTAAGCATACCCCAGAAAAAGAAGTCAAGAGGGGTGGGGTAATGTCTGGTGAACGAGAGGACCATTAAGGACAACTTCTCTTCAAGCATACCGCAAAAAAAGAAGTCAGGGAAGGTGGGGTAAGGTCTGGTGAACGAGAGGATTATTGAGGAAACCTTCGCTTTAAGCATACCGCAGAAAAAGAAGTCAAGGGAGGTGGGGTAAGGTCTGGTGAACGAAAGGACCATTGAGGAAACCTTCTCTTTAAGCATACCCCAGAAAAAGAACTCAAGGGGACGATAATAAGTTCTGGTGAACGAGAGGAACATTGAGGACACCTTTTCTTACAGCATACCACAGAAAAAGAAGTCAAGAGGGGTGGGGTAATGTCTGGTGAACGAAAGGACCATTGAGGACACCTTCTCTTTAAGCATACCCCAGAAAAAGAAGTCAAGAGGGTTGGGGTAAGGTCTGGTGAACGAGAGAACAATTGAACACACCTTTTCTCTTAAGCATAACCCCAGAAAAAAAAGTAAAGAGGGGTGAAGTAAGGTCTGGTGAACTAGAGGACCATTGAGGACACCCTTTTTTTGAGCGTGCCCCAGAAAAAGAAGTCAAAAGGGGTGGGGTAAGGTCTGGTGAACGAGAGGACCATTGAGGACACTTTCTTTTTAAGCCTTACCTAGAAAAAGAAGTCAAGATGGGTGGGGTAAGGTCTGGTGAACGAGAGAACCATTGAGGACACCTTCTCTTTAAGCATACCCCAGAAAAAGAAGGCAAGGGGGGAGGGTAAGGTCTGGTGAGCGAGAGGACCATTGAGGACACCTTATCTTTAAGCATACCCCAGAAAAAGAAGGCAAGGGTGGGGGGATAAGGTCTGGTGAACGAGAAGACAATTGAGGACACCTTCTTTTTATGCATAACCCAGAAGAACAAGTCAAGGGCGGAGGGGTAAGGTCATGTGAACAAGAGTACCACTGAGGACACCTTCTCTCTAAGATACTCAAGAAAAAGAAGTGAAGAATGGTGAAGTAAGGTCTGGTGAACTAGAGGACCATTGAGGACACCTTCTCTGTAAGCGTACCCCAGGAAAAGAAGTCAAGGGCGGTGGGGTAAGATCTGGTGAACAAGAGGACTATTAATGACACCTTCTCGTAAGCATACGTCAGTATAAAAAGGCAAGCGGGGTGGAGTAATTTCGGTGAACGAGAGGACTATTAATTGCACCTTCTCTTTAAGCATACACCAGAAAAAGAAGTCAAGGGCTGTGAGGGAAGGTCTGGTGAACGAGAGGACCATTGAGGACACCTTCTTTTCATGCATACCCCAGTAGAACAAGTCAAGGGCGGTGGGGTAAGGTCTGGTAAACGAGAGTACCATTGAGGACACCTCCTCTTTAAGCAAACCCCCAAAAAAGAAGTAAAGAGGGGTGAAGTAAGGTCTGGTGAACTAGAGGACCATTGAGGACACCGTCTCTTTAAGCCTACTCCAGAAAAAGAAGTCAAGGGCGTTGGGTAAGGTCTGGTGTACGAAAGTACCACTGAGGACACCTTCTCTTTAAGCATACCCCAGAAAAAGAATGCAAGGGTGGGGGAATAAGGTCTGGTGAACGAGAAGACAATTGAGGACACCTTCTCTTCAAGCATCCCCCAGAAAAAGAAGGCAAGAGGGTTGGGGTAAGGTCTGGTAAACGAGAGGACGATTGAGGGAACCTTCTCTTTAAGCGTACTCCAGAAATAGAAGTCAATAGGGGTGGGGTAAGGTCTGGTGAACGACTGGACCATTCAGGACACCTTCTCTTCAAGCATACCTCAGAAAAAGAAGTCAAGAGGGGTGGGGTAAGGTCGAGTGAACGATAGTTCCACTGAGGACACCTTCTTTGTAAGGATACTCTAGAAAAAGAAGTCAAGGGGCGATGAAGTAAGGTCTGGTGAACGAAATCACCATTGAGGACCCCTCTTTAAGCATACCTCAGAAAAAGAAGTTAAGCGCGGTGTGGTAAGGTATGGTGAACGAGAGGACCATTGAGGACACCTTCTTTTCATGCATACCATAGAAAAGAATTCAAGAGGGGTGGGGTAAGGTCTGGTGAACGAGACGACCATTGACGACACCTTCAATTTAAGCATACCCCAGAAAAAGAAGTCAAGAGGGTGGGGTAAGGTCTGGTAAACGAGAGGACCATTGAAGGCACCTTCTCTTTAAGCAAACCCTAGAAAAAGAAGTGAAGAGGGGTGAGGTAAGATCTGGCGAACAAGAGGAGCATTAAGAACACCTTCTCTTTAGGGTACCCCAGAAAAAAAAGTCTAGGGCGGTGAATTAAGGTCTGGTGAGCGAGAGGACCATTGAGGACACCTTATCTTTAAGCGTATTAAGAAAAAGAAGTCAAGGGATGTAGGGTAAGGTCTGGTGAACAAGACGACCATTGAGGACACCTTCTTTTCAAGCATACCCAAGAAAAAGAAGTCAAGGGAGGTGAGGTAAGGTTTAGTGAACGAGAGGACAATTGAGCACACCTTCTCTTTAAGCATACCCCCAGAAAAGAATTCAAGGTGGATTAGGTAAGGTCTGGTGAACGAGATGACTATTGAGGACACCTCTTTAAGCATACCCCAGAAAAGGAAGTTAAGTCGGTGGTGTAAGGTCTGGTGAACGAGAGGACCATTGAGGACACCTTCTTTTTATGCATACCCCAGAAGAAGAAGTCAAGGGCGGAGGGGTAAGGTCACGTGAACAAGAGTACCACTGAGGACACCTTCTCTCTAAGATACTCAAGAAAAAGAAGTGAAGAATGGTGAATTAAGGTCTGGTGAACTAGAGGACCATTGAGGACACCTTCTCTGTAAGCGTACCCCAGAAAAAGAAGTCAAGGGCGGTGGGGTAAGATCTGGTAAACAAGAGGACCATTGATGACACCTTCTCTTTAAGCATACGTCAGTATAAAAAGGCAAGCGGGGTGGAGTAATTTTCGGTGAACGAGAGGACTATTAATTGCACCTTCTCTTTAAGCATATACCAGAAAAAGAAGTCAAGGGCTGTGAGGGAAGGTCTGGTGAACGAGAGAACCATTGAGGACACCTTCTCTTTAAGTATAACCCAGAAAAAGAATTCCAGGGGGTGGGGTAAGGTCGGATAAACGAAAGGACAATGGAGGACACCATTTCTGTAAGCATACCCCAGAAAAAGAAGACAAGAGGGGTGGGGTAAGGTCTGGTGAACGAGAGGAAAATTGAGGACACCATATTTTTAAGCATACACCAGAAAAAAAGTCAAAGGTGGTGAGGTAAGGTCTGGTGAACGAGAGGACCATTGAGCACACCTTTTCTTTAAGCATACCCCAAAAAAAGCAGTCAAGGGCGTATGGTAAGGTCGGATGAACGAAAGGACAATGGAGGACACCTTTTCTGTAAGCATACCCCAGAAAAAGAAGACAAGAGGGGTGGGGTAAGGTCTGGTGAACGAGAGGACAATTGAGGACACGATATCTTTAAGCATACACCAGAAACATAAGTCAAGGGGGGTGTAGTAAGGTCTGGAGAACAATAGGACCATTAAAGAAACCTTCTCTTTAAGCATACACCAGAAAATAAAGTAAAGGGCGTTGGAGTAAGATCTGGTGAACGAGAGGACCATTAAGGACACATTCTCTCTAAGCATTACCCAGTAAAAAAAGTTAAGGGAGGTGGAAAAAGGTCTGGTGAACGAGAGAACCATTGAAGACACATTTTCTTAAAGCATACCTCAGAAAAAGAAGTCAAGGGGGTGGGGTAAGGTCTGGTGAACGAGAGGACACTTGATGACACCTTCTCTTTAAGCGCCACAAGAAAAAGAAGTCAAGAGGGGTGGGTTATGGTCCTCTGAACGAGAGGATCATTGAGGACACCTTCTCTTTAAGCATACCCAAGAAAATGAAGTCACGGGCGGTGGGGTAAGGTCTGGTGAACGAGACGACCATTGACGACACTTTATATTTTAAGCATACTCCAAAAAAAGAAGTCAAGAGGGGTGGGTTATGGTCTGCTGAACGAGAGGACCATTGAGGACAACCTCTCTTTAAGCATATCTCAGAAAAAGAAGTAAAGAGGGGTGGGTTATGGTCGGCTGAACGAGAGAACCATTGAGGACACCTTATCTTTAAGCATACCCCAGAAAAAAAGTCAATGGCGGTGGTGTAAGGTCTGGTGAACGAGACGACTATTGACGACACCTTCTATTTAAGCATTCCCTAGAAAAAGAAGTCAAACGGGGTGGGGTAAGGTCTGGTGAACGAGAGGACCATTGAGGACACCTTCTCTTCAAGCATACCCCAAAAAAAGAAGTAAAGAGGGGTGAGGTAAGGTCTGGCGAACGAGAAGAGCATTGAGAACATCTTCTCTTTAAGCATACCCCAGAAAAAGAAGTCTAGGGCGGTTAAGTAAGGTCTGGGTGAACGAAAAGACCATTGAGGACACCTTCTCTTCAAGCGTACCTCAGAAAAAGAAGTCAAGGGGGGTGGGGTAAGGTCTGGTCAACGAGAGGAGCATTGAGGACACCTTATCTTTAAGCATCCCCCCAAAAAAGAAGGCAAGAGGGTTGGGGTAAGGTCTGGTGAATGAGAGGACGATTGAGGACATCTTCTCTTAAAGCGTACTCTAGAAATAGAAGTCAATAAGGGTGGGGTAAGGTCTGGTGAACGACAGGACCATTCAGGACACCTTCTCTTTAAGCATACCCAAGAAAAAGAAGTCAAGGGGGGTAGGGTTAGGTCTGTTGAACGATAGTTCCACTGAGGACACCTTCTCTGTATGAATACTCCAGAAAAAGAAGTCAAGGGGGATGAAGTAAGGTCTGGTGAACGAGATGACCATTGAGGACACCTCTTTAAGCATACCCCAGAAAAAAAAGGTAAGAGTGGTGTGGTAAGGTATTGTGAACGAGAGGACCATTGAGGACACCTTCTTTTCATGCATACTTCAGAAGAACAAGTCAAGGGCGGTGGGGTAAGGTCTGGTAAACGAGAGTACCATTGAGGACACCTCCTCTTTAAGCATACCCCAGAAAAAGAAGTAAAGAGGGGTGAAGTAGGGTCTGGTGAACTAGAGGACCATTGAGGACACCGTCTCTTTAAGCCTACTCCAGAAAAAGAAGTCAAGGGCGGTGGGGTAAGGTCTGGTGAACGAAAGTACCACTGAGGACACCTTCTCTTTAAGCATACCCCAGAAAAAGAAGTAAAGAGGGGTGAAGTAAGGTCTGGTGAACTAGAGGACCATTGCTGACACCTTCTCTTTAAGCATACCCCAGAAAAAGAAGGCAAGGGGGGAGGGTAAGGTCTGGTGAACGAGAGGACCATTGAGGACACCTTATCTTTAAGCATACCCCAGAAAAAGAAGGCAAGGGTGGGGGGATAAGGTCTGGTGAACGAGAAGACAATTGAGGACACCTTCTTTTTATGCATAACCCAGAAGAACAAGTCAAGGGCGGAGGGGTAAGGTCATGTGAACAAGAGTACCACTGAGGACACCTTCTCTCTAAGATACTCAAGAAAAAGAAGTGAAGAATGGTGAAGTAAGGTCTGGTGAACTAGAGGACCATTGAGGACACCTTCTCTGTAAGCGTACCCCAGGAAAAGAAGTCAAGGGCGGTGGGGTAAGATCTGGTGAACAAGAGGACTATTGATGACACCTTCTCGTAAGCATACGTCAGTATAAAAAGGCAAGCGGGGTGGAGTAATTTCGGTGAACGAGAGGACTATTAATTGCACCTTCTCTTTAAGCATACACCAGAAAAAGAAGTCAAGGGCTGTGAGGGAAGGTCTGGTGAACGAGAGAACCATTGAGGACACCTTCTCTTTAAGTATAACCCAGAAAAAGAATTCCAGGGGGGGGGTAAGGTCGGATAAACGAAAGGACAATGGAGGACACCTTTTCTGTAAGCGAACCCCAGAAAAAGTAGACAAGAGGAGTGGGGTAAGGTCTGGTGAACGAGAGGAAAATTGAGGACACCATATTTTTAAGCATACACCAGAAAAAAAAGTCAATGGTGTTGGGGTAAGGTCTGGTGAACGAGAGGACCATTGAGCACACCTTTTCTTTAAGCATACCCAAGAAAAAGCAGTCAAGGGCGTATGGTAAGGTCGGATGAACGAAAGGACAATGGAGGACACCTTTTCTGTAAGCATACCCCAGAAAAAGAAGACAAGAGGGGTGGGGTAAGGTCTGGTGAACGAGAGGACAATTGAGGACACGATATCTTTAAGCATACACCAAAAACATAAGTCAAGGGGGGTGTAGTAAGGTCTGGTGAACAATAGGACCATTGAAGACACCTTCTCTTTAAGCTTACCCCAGAAAATGAAGTAAAGGGCGTTGGAGTAAGATCTGGTGAACGAGAGGACCATTAAGGACACATTCTCTCTAAGCATTACCCAGTAAAAAAGTTAAGGGAGGTGGAAAAAGGTCTGGTGAACGAGAGAACCATTGAAGACACCTTTTCTTAAAGCATACCTCAGAAAAAGAAGTTAAGGGGGTGGGGTAAGGTCTGGTGAACGAGAGGACACTTGATGACACCTTCTCTTTAAGCGCCACAAGAAAAAGAAGTCAAGAGGGGTGGGTTATGGTCCTCTGAACGAGAGGATCATTGAGGACACCTTCTCTTTAAGCATACCCAAGAAAAAGAAGTCACGGGCGGTGGGGTAAGGTCTGGTAAACGAGACGACCATTGACGACACTTTATATTTTAAGCATACTCCAAAAAAAGAAGTCAAGAGGGGTGGGTTATGGTCTGCTGAACGAGAGGACCATTGAGGACAACCTCTCTTTAAGTATACCTCAGAAAAAGAAGTCAAGAGGGGTGGGTTATGGTCGGCTGAACGAAAGAACCATTGAGGACACCTTATCTTTAAGCATACCCCAGAAAAAAGTCAATGGCGGTGGTGTAAGGTCTGGTGAACGAGACGACTATTGACGACACCTTCTATTTAAGCATTCCCTAGAAAAAGAAGTCAAACGGGGTGGGGTAAGGTCTGGTGAACGAGAGGACCATTGAGGACACCTTCTCTTCAAGCATACTCTAAAAAAAGAAGTAAAGAGGGGTGAGGTAAGGTCTGGAGAACGAGAAGAGCATTGAGGACATCTTCTCTTTAAGCATACCCCAGAAAAAGAAGTCTAGGGCGGTTAAGTAAGGTCTGGGTGAACGAAAAGACCATTGAGGACACCTTCTCTTCAAGCGTACCTCAGAAAAAGAAGTCAAGGGGGGTGGGGTAAGGTCTGGTCAACGAGAGGAGCATTGAGGACACCTTATCTTTAAGCATCCCCCCAAAAAAGAAGGCAAGAGGGTTGGGGTAAGGTCTGGTGAATGAGAGGACGATTGAGGACATCTTCTCTTAAAGCGTACTCTAGAAATAGAAGTCAATAGGGGTGGGGTAAGGTCTGGTGAACGACAGGACCATTCAGGACACCTTCTCTTTAAGCATACCCAAGAAAAAGAAGTCAAGGGGGTTAGGGTTAGGTCTGTTGAACGATAGTTCCACTGAGGACACCTTCTCTGTATGGATACTCCAGAAAAAGAAGTCAAGGGGGATGAAGTAAGGTCTGGTGAACGAGATGACCATTGAGGACACCTCTTTAAGCATACCCCAGAAAAAAAAGGTAAGAGTGGTGTGGTAAGGTATTGTGAACGAGAGGACCATTGAGGACACCTTCTTTTCATGCATACTTCAGAAGAACAAGTCAAGGGCGGTGGGGTAAGGTCTGGTAAACGAGAGTACCATTGAGGACACCTCCTCTTTAAGCATACCCCAGAAAAAGAAGTAAAGAGGGGTGAAGTAGGGTCTGGTGAACTAGAGGACCATTGAGGACACCGTCTCTTTAAGCCTACTCCAGAAAAAGAAGTCAAGGGCGGTGGGGTAAGGTCTGGTGAACGAAAGTACCACTGAGGACACCTTCTCTTTAAGCATACCCCAGAAAAAGAAGTAAAGAGGGGTGAAGTAAGGTCTGGTGAACTAGAGGACCATTGCTGACACCTTCTCTTTAAGCATACCCCAGAAAAAGAAGGCAAGGGGGGAGGGTAAGGTCTGGTAAACGAGAGGCCGATTGAGGGAACCTTCTCCTTAAGCGTACTCCAGAAATAGAAGTCAATAGGGGTGGGGTTAGGTCTGGAGAACGACTGGACCATTCAGGACACCTTCTCTTTAAGCATACCTCAGAAAAAGAAGTCAAGAGGGGTGGGGTAAGGTCGAGTGAACGATAGTTCCACTGAGGACACCTTCTTTGTAAGGATACTCCAGAAAAAGAAGTCAAGGGGGATGAAGTAAGGTCTGGTAAAATAGATGACCATTGAGGACCCCTCTTTAAGCATACCTCAGAAAAAGAAGTTAAGCGCGGTGTGGTAAGGTATGGTGAACGAGAGGACCATTGAGGACACCTTCTTTTCATGCATACCCCAGAAAAACAGGTCAAGGGCGGTGGAATAAGGTCTGGTGAACGAGAGTACCATTGAAGACACCTCCTTTTTAAGCATAGCCCAGAAAAAGAAGTAAAGAGGGGTGAAGTAAGGTCTGGTGAACTAGAGGACCATTGAGGACACCTTCTCTTTAAGTTTCCTCTAGAAATAGAAGTCAAGGGAGGTGGGGTAAGGTCTGTTGAACGAGAGTACCACTGAGCACACCTTCTATTTGAGCAGACCCCAGAAAAAGAAGTAAAGAGGGGTGAAGTAAGGTCTGGTGAACGAGAGGACCATAGCTGACATCTTCTCTTTAAGTTTCCTCTAGAAATAGAAGTCAAGGGTGGTGGGGTAAGGTCTGGTGAACGAGAGTACCACTGAGGACACCTTCTCTTTAAGCATACCCCAGAAAAAGAAGGCAAGAGGGGTGTGGTAAGGTCTGGTGAACGAAAGGACGATTGAGGACTTCTTTTTAAGCGTACCCCAGAAATAGAAGTCAATAGGGGTGGGGTAAGGTCTGGTGAACGACAGGATCATTCAGGACACCTTCTCTTTAAGCATACCCCAGAAAAAGAAGTCGAGAGGGGTGGGGTAAGGTCTGTTGAATAATAGTTCCACTGAGGACACCTTCTCTGTAAGGATACTCCAGAAAAAGAGATCAAGGGGGATGAAGTAAGGTCTGGTGAAATAGATGACCATTGAGGACACCTCTTTAAGCATACCCCAGAAAAAGAAGTTAAGGGCAGTGGGGTAAGGTATGGTGAACGAGAGGACCATTGAGGACACCTTCTTTTCATGCATACCCCAGAAAAACAAGTCAAGGGGGGTGGGGTAAGGTCTGCTGAACGAGAGTACCATTGAGGACACCTCCTCTTTAAGCATACCCCAGAAAGAAAAGTAAAGAGGGATGGGGTAAGGCCTGGTGAACGAGATGACCATTGAGGACAACTTCTCTTTAACCAGACCCCAGAAAAAAAAGTCAAGGGGGGGTGGGGTGAGGTCTGGTGAACAAGAGGGCCATTGAAAACACCTTATATTTAAGCATACCCCAGAATAAGAGAGCAAGGGGGGAAGAGGTAAGGTCTGGTGAACGAGAGGACCATTGAGCACACCTTCTCTTTAAGCATACCCCAGAAAAAGGAGTCAAGGGATGTAGGGTAAGGTCTGGTGAACGAGAGGACCATTGGGGACACCCTCTCCTTAGGCGTACCGCAGAAAAAGAAGTCAAGAGGGGTGGGGTAAGGTCTAGTGAACGAGAAGACCATTGAGCACACCTTCTCTTTAAGTATACCCCAGAAAAAGATAGCGAGGGGGGGTGAAGTAAGGTCTGGTGAACGAGAGGACCAATGAGGATACCTTCTCTTTAAGCATACCCCAGCAAAAAAAGTCAAGGGCGGTGGGGTAAAGTCTGGTGAACCAGAGGACCATTGAGGATACCTTCTCTTTCAGCAGACCCCAGAAAAAGGAGTCAAGGGCGGTGGGGTAAGGTCTGCTGAACGAGAAGACCATTGAGGACACCTTCTATTAAAGCATACCCCAGAAATAGAAGCCAAGGGCTATGAGGTAAGGTTTGGTCAACGAGAGGATACCTTCTCTTTAGCAGACCCCAGAAAAAGAAGTCAAGGGCGGTGGGGTAAGGTCTGGTGAACGAGAAGACCATTGAGGACACCTTCTCTTAAAGTATACCCCAGAAAAAGAAGTCAATGGCAATGAGGTAAGGTTTGGTGAACGAGAGGACCATTGAGGACACCTTCTCTTTCACCAGACCCCAGAAAAAAAGGTCAAGGGCGGTAGGGTGAGGTCTGGTGAACGAGAAGACCATTAAGGACACCTTCTTTTAAAGCATACCCCAGAAAAAGAAGTCAAGGGCAATAGGGTAAGGTTTGGCGAACGAGAGGACCATTAAGGACACCTTATCTTTAAGTATACCTCAGAAAAAGAGGTCAAGAGGGGTGGGGTAAAGTCTGGTGAACGAGAGGACCATTGAGGACAACTTCTCTTTAAGCATACTGCAGAAAAGGAAGTCAAGGGCGGTGGGTGAAGTCTGGTGAACGAAAGGACCATTAAAGACATCTTCTTTTTAAGCACACCCCAGAAAAAGAAGTGAAAGCCGGTGGGGTAAGGTCTGGTAAACGAGAGAACCACTGAGCACACCTTCTCTTTAAGCATACCAGAAATAAGAAGGCAAGGAAGAGGGGGAAAGTCTGGTGAACGAGAGGACCAATGAGGACACCTTCTCTTTAAGCATACCCGAGAAAAAGAATTCAAGGGGGTGGGTTAAGGTCTGATGAACGAAAAGACAATGGAGGACAAATTCTCTTTATGCATACCCCAGTAAAAGAAGTCAAGAAGGGTGGAGTAAGGTCTGGTGAACGAGAGCACAACTCAGGACACCTTATCTTTCAGCATACATAGAAAAATAAGGCAAGAGGGTGGGGTAAGGTCTGGTGAACGAGAGGACCATTGAGGACAGCTTCTTTGTAAGCATACCCCAGAAAAAGAAGTCAAGGAAGGAGGCGTAAGGTCTGGTGATGAGAGGAACATTGAGGAAATCTTCTCTTTAAGCGTAAAGCAGAAAAAGAAGTCTAGAGGGGTGGGGTAAGGTCTGGTAAACGAGAGGATCATTAAAGACACCTTCTCTTTAAGCACACCACAGAAAAAGAAGTCAATGGCGTTGGAGTAAGGTCTAGTGAACGAGAGACCATTGAGGACACCTTCTCTTTAAGCATACCCCAGAAAAAGAACTCAAGGGGACGATAATAAGTTCTGGTGAACGAGAGGAACATTGAGGACACCTTTTCTTACAGCATACCACAGAAAAAGAAGTCATGAGGGGTGGGGTAATGTCTGGTGAACGAAAGGACCATTGAGGACACCTTCTCTTTAAGCATACCCCAGAAAAAGAAGTCAAGAGGGTTGGGGTAAGGTCTGGTGAACGAGAGGACAATTGAAGACACCTTATCTTCAAAAATACACCAGAAAAAGAAGTCAAGGGAGGTGCGGTAAGGTCTGGTGAACGAGAGGACCATTGACGACACCTTTTCTTTTAAGCATAACCCCAGAAAAAAAAGTAAAGAGGGGTGAAGTAAGGTCTGGTGAACTAGACGACCATTGAGGACACCCTTTTTTTGAGCGTACCCCAGAAAAAGAAGTCAAAAGGGGTGGGGTAAGGTCTGGTGAACGAGAGGACCATTGAGGACACTTTCTTTTTAAGCCTAACCTAGAAAAAGAAGTCAAGATGGGTGGGGTAAGGTCTAATGAACGAGAGGACCATTGAGGACACCTTCTTTTTAAGCGTACCCCAGAAGAAGAATTCAAGAGGGGTGGGTTATGGTCTGCTGAACGAAAGGACCATTGAGGACACCTTCTCTTTAAGCATACCCCAGAAAAAGAAGTCAAGGGCGGTGGGGTAAGGTCTGGTGAACGGGACGACCATTGACGTCACCTTCTATTTAAGCATACCCCAGAAAAAGAAGTCAAGAGGGTGGGGTTAGGTCTGGTAAACGAGAGGACCATTGAAGGCACCTTCTCTTTAAGCAAACCCTAGAAAAAGAAGTGAAGAGGGGTGAGGTAAGATCTGGCGAACGAGAGGAGCATTAAGAACACCTTCTCTTTAAGGATACCCCAGAAAAAAAAAGTCTAGGGCGGTGAATTAAGGTCTGGTGAGCGAGAGGACCATTGAGGACACCTTATCTTTAAGCGTATTCAGAAAAAGAAGTCAAGGGATGTAGGGTAAGGTCTGGTGAACAAGACGACCATTGAGGACACCTTCTTTTCAAGCATACCCAAGAAAAAGAAGTCAAGGGAGGTGAGGTAAGGTTTAGTGAACGAGAGGACCATTGAGCACACCTTCTCTTTAAGCATACCCCCAAAAAAGAATTCAAGGTGAATTGGGTAAGGTCTGGTGAACGAGATGACTATTGAGGACACCTCTTTAAGCATACCCCAGAAAAAGAAGTTAAGGGCGGTGGGGTAAGGTCTGGTGAACTAGAGGACCATTGAGGACACCTTCTTTTTATGCATACCCCAGAAGAAAAAGTCAAGGGCGGAGGGGTAAGGTCACGTGAACAAGAGTACCACTGAGGACACCTTCTCTTTAGGATACTCAAGAAAAAGAAGTGAAGAATGGTGAAGTAAGGTTTGGTGAACTAGAGGACCATTGAGGACACCTTCTCTGTAAGCATACCCTAGAAAATGAAGTCAAGGGCGGTGGGGTAAGATCTGGTGAACAAGAGGACCATTGAGGACACCTTCTCTTTAAGCATACGTCAGTATAAAAAGGCAAGCGGGGTGGAGAAATTTCGGTGAACGAGAGGACCATTGATTTCACCTTCTCTTTAAGCATATACCAAGAAAAAGAAGTCAAGGGTTGTGAGGAAAGGTCTGGTGAACGAGAGAACCATTGAGGACACCTTCTCTTTAAGTATAACCCAGAAAAAGAAATCCAGGGGGTGGGGTAAGGTCGGATAAACGAAAGGACAATGGAGGACACCTTTTCTGTAAGCATACCCCAGAAAAAGAAGATAAGAGGGGTGGGGTAAGGTCTGGTGAACGAGAGGAAAATTGAGGACACCATATTTTTAAGCATACACCAGAAAAAAAGTCAAAGGTGGTGGGGTAAGGTCTGGTGAACGAGAGGACCATTGAGCACACCTTTTCTTTGAGCATACCCAAGAAAAAGCAGTCAAGGGCGTATGGTAAGGTCGGAGGAACGAAAGGACAATGGAGGACACCTTTTCTGTAAGCATACCCCAGAAAAAAAAGACAAGAGGGGTGGGGTTAGGTCTGGTGAACGAGAGGACAATTGAGGACAAGATATCTTTAAGCATACACCAGCAACATAAGTCAAGGGGGGTGTAGTAAGGTCTGGTGAACAATAGGACCATTGAAGACACCTTCTCTTTAAGCATACCCCAGAAAATGAAGTAAAGGGCGTTGGAGTAAGATCTGGTGAACGAGAGGACCATTAAGGACACATTCTCTCTAAGCATTACCCAGTAAAAAAGTTAAGGGAGGTGGAAAAAGGTGTGGTGAACGAGAGAACCATTGAAGACACCTTTTCTTTAAGCATACCCCAGAAAAAGAAGTCAAGGGGGTGGGGTAAGGTCTGGTGAACGAGAGGACACTTGATGACACCTTCTCTTTAAGCGCCACAAGAAAAAGAAGTCACGGGCGGCGGGGTTACGTCTGGTGAACGAGATGACCATTGACGACACTTTATATTTTAAGCATACCCCAAAAAAAGAAGTCAAGAGCGGTGGGTTATGGTCTGCTGAACGAGAGGACCATTGAGGACAACCTCTCTTTAAGCATACCTCAGAAAAAGAAGTCAAGAGGGGTGGGTTATGGTCGGTTGAACGAGAGAACCATTGAGGACACCTTCTCTTTAAGCATACCCCAGAAAAAAGTCAAGGGCGGTGGTGTAAGGTCTGGTGAACGAGACGACTATTGACGACACCTTCTATTTAAGCATTCCCTAGAAAAAGAAGTCAAACGGGGTGGGCTAAGGTCTGGTGAACGAGAGGACCATTGAGGACACCTTCTCTTCAAGCATCCCCCAGAAAAAGAAGTAAAGAGGGGTGAGGTAAGGTCTGGCGAACGAGAAGAGCATTGAGGACATCTTCTCTTTAAGCATACCCCAGAAAAAGAAGTCTAGGGCGGTTAAGTAAGGTCTGGGTGAACGAAAGGACCATTGAGGACACCTTCTCTTTAAGCGTACCTCAGAAAAAGAAGTCAAGGGGGGTGGGGTAAGGTCTGGTCAACGAGAGGACCATTGAGGACACCTTCTCTTTAAGCATCCCCCAAAAAGAAGGCAAGAGGGTTGGGGTAAGGTCTAGTGAATGAGAGGACGATTGAGGACATCTTCTCTTTAAGCGTACTCCAGAAATAGAAGTCAATAGGGGTGGGGTAAGGTCTCGTGAACGACAGGACCATTCAGGACACCTTCTCTTTAAGCATACCCCAGAAAAAGAAGTCAAGGGGGGTGGGGTTAGGTCTGTTGAACGATAGTTCCACTGAGGACACCTTCTCTGTATGGATACTCCAGAAAAAGAAGTCAAGGGGGATGAAGTACGGTCTGGTGAACGAGATGACCATTGAGGACACCTCTTTAAGCATACCCCAGAAAAAGAAGTTAAGGGCGGTGTGGTAAGGTATGGTGAACGAGAGGACCATTGAGGACACCTTCTTTTCATGCATACCCCAGAAGAACAAGTCAAGGGCGGTGGGGTAAGGTCTGGTAAACGAGAGTACCATTGAGGACACCTCCTCTTTAAGCATACCCCAGAAAAAGAAGTAAAGAGGGGTGAAGTAAGGTCTGGTGAACTAGAGGACCATTGAGGACACCTTCTCTTTAAGCCTCCTTCAGAAAAAGAAGTCAAGGGCGGTGGGGTAAGGTCTGGTGAACGAAAGTACCACTGAGGACACCTTCTCTTTAAGCATACCCCAGAAAAAGAAGTAAAGAGGGGTGAAGTAAGGTCTGGTGAACTAGAGGACCATTGCTGACACCTTCTCTTTAACCATACCCCAGAAAAAGAAGGCAAGGGGAGAGGGTATGGTCTGGTGAACGACAGGACCATTGAGGACACCTTATCTTTAAGCATACCCCAGAAAAAGGAGGCAAGGGTGGGGGGATAAGGTCTGGTGAACGAGAAGACCATTGAGGACACCTTCTCTTCAAGCATCCCCCAGAAAAAGAAGGCAAGAGGGTTGGGGTAAGGTCTGGTAAACGAGAGGACGATTGAGGGCACCTTCTCTTTAAGCGTACTCCAGAAATAGAAGTCAATAGGGGTGGGGTAAGGTCTGGTGAACGACAGGACCATTCAAGACACCTTCTCTTTAAGCATACCTCAGAAAAAGAAGTCAAGAGGGGTGGGGTAAGGTCTGTTGAACGATAGTTCCACTGAGGACACGTTCTTTGTAAGGATACTCCAGAAAAAGAAGTCAAGGGGGATAAGGTAAGGTCTAGGGAACGAAATCACCATTGAGGACCCCTCTTTAAGCATACCTTAGAAAAAGAAGTTAAGGGCGGTGTGGTAAGGTATGGTGAACGAGAGGACCATTGAGGACACCTTCTTTTCATGCATACCCCAGAAGAACAAGTCAAGGGCGGTGGGGTAAGGTCTGGTGAACGAGAGTACCATTGAGGACACCTCCTCTTTAAGCATACCCCAGAAAAAGAAGTAAAGAGGGGTGAAGTAAGGTCTGGTGAACTAGAGGACCATTGAGGACACCTTCTCTTTAAGTTTCCTCTAGAAATAGAAGTCAAGGGCGGTGGGGTAAGGTTTGGTGAACGAGAGTACCACTGAGGACACCTTCTCTTTAAGCTTACCCCAGAAAAAGAATTAAAGAGGGGTGAAGTAAGGTCTGGTGAACGAGAGGACCATTGCTGACACCTTCTCTTTAAGCATACCCCAGAAAAAGAAGTCTAGGTCGGTTAAGTAAGGTCTGGGTGAACGTGAGGACCATTGAGGACACCTTCTCTTTAAGCATACCCCAGAAAAAGGAGGCATGGGTGGGGGGATAAGGTCTGGTGAACGAGAAGACCATTGAAGACACCTTCTCTTCAAGCATACCCGAGAAAAAGAAGGGAAGAAGGGTGAGATAAAGTTTGATGAATGAGAGGACCTTTGAGGACACCTTCTCTTTAATACTACCCAAGAAATAGAAGTCAAGGGCGGTGAGGTAAGGTCTGGTGAACGAGAGGACTATTAAGGACACCTTCTTTTTAAGCATACCCCTTGAAAAGGAGGCAAGGGTGGGGGGTAAGGTCTGGTGAACGAGAGGACAATTGAGGACACCTTCTCTTTAACCATACCCTAGAAGTCAGGGGAGTAATGTCTAGTAAACGAGGAGACCATCAGACCATTGTGATATTTCCTGTGTCTATAGGGTCACCCTGTGTTTCATTTTTCTCAAACCTTAAAGGAGATGCTGAAAAATACAATCTTGATTTTTCTCTTTGTCTTTTATCTGTCTATTGTACCCCTAGTTTTTAAACAACGACAGATCGTAAAGGTATTATCTCAACAAAGTAGGCTCCCAAATGTCGCAATTGGTACCTACATATGTTTATCTTTGAACGTAATAAGAATGGATAGCCCTTAATTTTCATCTAAATCTGACTTTAAAATAATATTTTTATATCATATCTTTATTGCTGGCCCTTTGCAATTTTTCTTTATTATGGAGGTTTCTTTTTATTTTCCTTACGTTTATGCATTTGTGAAACGTATTTATAGTTCGAGAAATCGTATCTTAAAGTTTAAAAATATCGCATACTGCATAAGTGATTTTCGACTTCATGCAATTCACATCGCAAATGCCAACTGTGATTTTTCCATAGGTTGCAATAAGAACCCTTAGGCATCGGTTCTTTTAGGTAAAGTTTCTATTTTTCTTTGATAGCCTCTCCTACTTTCTGAGTTTCTACTAAACTTATTGTTACTTGGGAATTGCAGCCATATTTCTTTCATATCAGTATCCAGGTTCTTTCAAGATTTATCTTTAACTCTCATGTATCTATATTAGAAGTTAATTAAATTATGATTGGAAATTGGCCGATAACTAATTTCAAGAAGAGGGAATTCGTTTCTGGAGTCAAAGATGAAGTGATTCTCTTTGATAAATGTTAGCCACGTTTCTAAGTCGATCAATTCTTGGCTCGTTCCCAGTTAACATCGATCTGCTTCCCTTTTTACTTCCTATAAAAAAGGAGTTGGGTTTTGGAAGTTTATCATCAGTGGATGGAGGCTTGTTTAAAATTTTAGTTCATTTAATACTTTAATTAGACGCTTGAACAATTCGGTCGCAAAATAGGAAAAGAAAATCAATTTAACCTAACCTATTTTTTATTTTGGTATGGAAACTTCTAGGGTATAAAAAAGTTAATAAAAAGTTAATATTTTTCATATATTAATTTTATTTTATCATAAATAATTTGTATATATTTATCGCGTCATTTTTTTTAACCCTTTTCCGAACCAATAAAATTTCAAGGGGCCATAGTAAAACGATGTGCTCAATATTAAATAGATACCACAATACTTCACTATAGTACCACAGCGGTTCAACTGACAAATATTTTTAGATTAGAGTTGCCAGATGTATTCTCAGATCAGAGTTACCAGACACATCCATGATCTAATGCATCCAAATAACCATAATAAAAAAAATATCTTTTAACGGTACCAAGTTCTCCGGGTAACGAATTGTATAAGGCTCAATTATCCGGACACCATTCAATTCAACCATGTGTGTTTTCTTTTTCTTTCCTGTGCTCGTTGAAACTCAAAACACATAACTTCCCTTTATGTCTATTTTTCCATTCCAAAAGCATTCAGAGACGTATTTACCCAGATGAACGTACGAACTCGAACTTAAGAAATGAAATTAACAAAGAAAGCGTTAATAAAATGAATCCAATGTTTTTCCTCCCGGATTGCCAATGCCCAGAATTTCTGGTCTGTTTTTAGTGTTCATTAATCTCGAATCAATAAATAAAAAGCCACTGAGCCTTTGATTTCGAGCCTTGCCTGGCTAGACACACTGTTGACATATGTAAACTACCGCGTCTAAAGCAGACCATCAGATTGTGTGGCGTCCTTCCAGCAACTCCTGAAAGGGTCATCCTGACGAATGGGCAACCAAAAACTCACAATCACTTTCTCCGGCTTGAGGCCACTCTTGGCCTAAACTCCTTTGCCTTCAGAAACAGACAGATGCCAATATCAAGTTTAGGCAAGGCAAGATCACACACACATGCACACAAAGGTCGGCTGATAAAGAAACAGCGTAAACAGATACCGATGGTAGGTTTGATTTGGTTATGTTAGGTTAAAACAATCTTCGTTACTCCATTTATGTGTACTAACCCACTCCTTGGATTCTATAACTCTCGAGTAGCACTACACTCCTTCAATCACGCTCCCATCGGTTTACCTATTCTCCCAACTTAGGTTAACACAGTGACGTGAAACTGGGTTCTCCGACGTTGCGTTTTTTACAATTTAAACTAATTGGTGAGGTTAAAGGTGGTGAAAATGTGTGAAAGATACCCTAGCACTAGTAGACAAAAGAAGAGACAACTTGGTGGATAAAAATAAGATAATTCTAATGATTTCAAGCATAAAACTAGTTGAAATCACTTTTTTTAAGCTCATATTTATTACTGTACTTATAATTAGAGTTATATAATACTGTTCGCTGGCTCTGTATATAATACCGTACACCGTCCCTGTATTAAGGTTTGACCAGGTGTGTTTGAGCAGTTGTCGTCTAGATTCTTGTTCAAAATTACTTTCACTCCTATTTTCCTCTCTCTACCACATCACATCATTCCCTATTAAATGAACCCTCCTCCGTTACATTACACCACACTTGCCAGCTAAACTGCAATGTGCACAGGAGTTGTATGCAGTTAGTTTAGGCATGAGAAACCACCATCACACATGACTCCTCAACCACGCAAAGCAAGTGACTATCCAAACTACAAATTTAACAATCCACCAAAGAACGTTTTCCATAGGCTAATTTAACATTAATTCTTTCCCTTACACGACACGGGGGGTTTCACCCACGAGTGGGTGAAAGCCTCCGTGTACTACGATGGCAATAGTAAAGGTTAAATCCATTGAGAATGAATAAAGTCTGAAAAGAATTAATAGAAAAAAGATAGTTTTACCACCCTGTCTGAGCTCTATTTTGATCTAAGCTTAACGGGTGGTTCGAAACATGGGTATCTATAGCATATGGTTGCTACCGGGAAGGCGACCCAAATCGGCACTCCATCCATCAACTAGCCACAACTTAACTACGCTGTACTCAGAAGCGGTGTTTCCAAAGAGCTAGAAATGTAAATGAATGAAAATATTCATAAATTAGTAACAAGTCTGTTTGTATATATATATATATATATATATGACCGTTATAGAAGGCCACTTAGAGCGATCTTGAAGGCCAACAAAAGTTACCATTGGGGGTGACTTGATCCGGGAAGTAACATAGGCTAACTCAGATTTGGCAAAAGTGACGCCACCTGGTTGTCAAAATGTAAACTATTACTTGATAAGAGCTGCATATGCTTCAGTGCTTTAAAATGCTACTTTTATTATTTAATCTTTAAGGCCACAATCGGGCAAGACAATTCCTATTTAACTTTTGAGTAACGCAAACTCTCAATTACACAATAAACAGAGATATTGTTTATGTTTGGCAACTCTGTTCAGAAGTGTTTTGCTTTGCAGCC
Source organism: Ceratothoa steindachneri (assembly GCA_963969495.1). Lineage (NCBI taxonomy): Eukaryota > Metazoa > Arthropoda > Malacostraca > Isopoda > Cymothoidae > Ceratothoa > Ceratothoa steindachneri. The sequence continues at coordinate 47,550,799 of OZ018322.1, forward strand.
CTGTGCAGCAAAGAGAAATGCTTATATTTGAGCAAGAGACAGAGAGTACTATTGAGCAAGAGAAAGTACTCTGAGAAACAGTTTAGAAAATTACAGAACATTCCAGATAATTCCTGAAAATTCCGAATTGGATCTGAAACCTTCCATTAGAACTTTCTAAAGCTTTTTAGGCCCTTCTATTGGAACATTCTTGAGCAAGAGACAGAGAGTACTTTTGAGCAAGAGAAAGTACTCTGAGAAACACAGTTTAGAAAATTACAGAACATTCCAGATAATTCCTGAAAATTCCGAATTGCATCTGAAACTTTTCACTAGAACATTCTAGAACTTTTTAGACCTTTCTATTGGAACATTTTTGATCATTCCAGGATACACAGCTGGCACAAGTATAAAAGACAGGAGGTTCTTCTCGGATCCTCAGTTTCAATTTGACCTCCAAGTGAACCACATCACCAAACCAAAAGCAAAGTGAACAGTCGAGCCAATCAGTGACACATGATTCCAGTAGTGTTCAGTACAGACCAGTGTTAAAGAGAAGCAAGGAAGTGTGCACCACAACCAACCGTCCAAACTTTGCAATGGCTCACAGCTTGCTATAAAAAGGTTAATGCTACATGTGATTAAGGCAACTATCCTCACTGAATGTGGAAAGGGAGAGGATGTCTTCATACCAAGGATACCCCTCATTCCATCAGGATCTGATACCCCCATTTATATTCCGAAGATTAGAATTTCCCATTCGTGTAAGCTTTGTCATGTCAATCAACAAAGCACAAGGACAGACACTCTCTGTGTCAGGTTTGAAATTGGTATAAAATTGCTTTACTCATCGTCAATTGTATGTTGGTTGTTCACAAGTTGGAAGCAAAAGTAACCTATATGGCTATGCTCCTCAAGAAAAAACTAAAGAGAATGTCTACCAAGAAGTTTTGTAGTATTGACGAGCAGGATTGAAAGCTCATACTGGAAATACTTTGATGTATCTGTACGTACAATTAATAATTTGTGCTCAATAGAATTAGTAAAAAATTGAAACATGACTTCTGCCTTTATTTGTGTACGTATTTTCTTTTGTTCCAGGCAAGGCCGGGTACCTCTGCTAGTACTAAATAAATCTTCATACGTAATGAAATTAAAATGAATAGCCATGGTTTCTTCACAGATATAAAATTTGCGCTCTCATACAAATATACGGTATAATGTGTGCTATTTTCGATATATTCTCCTATGACACATGGGAATTGCGATTGGCTTGTTTTAAATTCACCTGATTTCATATTCTGCAAACTTTTCTAAAGCTATTTTCCCTCAACGCAACCCAATTACTATGCAAACTATGCCAGGTTCCATTAGGATTTTCTATTTTCGACTTTAAGTATTAAGAAATTTGAGTAATTTTTCGTCTGAATTTTCCTCACCGCCGTGTTTTTACTTCTCAGCGTGTTTATCTTAATTAAGGACTAAAATTAAATTTAAAATTGGATATTAAATTAAATATTGGATTTTACAATTAATTATTTATGGAATTACGGTCGGTATAGCATATATTTTTTACTACTAGAACATTTATTAGGATTTTTTTATTTTAAAACAAACACTTTAAAGTTTAATGATTGTTGAAAGGCCTCTATGATGAAAAATGAGTCTTTGTGGCACCACTGAGAAGGCACGGTATACTTTTTTTTAAATGGTCCTCACCTGTCCAGCAGGTTACACATTTTGTCTCGTTTCTGAACACTTAGTGATGCTAAGGACTTCGTAGAGAGAGGGTCTGTGCTACTTTTTTCTGATTAGCAACAATTTATTTGCATTTATAAGTAATTATTTCATTATATTTTCAATTTTCTAGCAAAATATTTTCTTAGTTTTGATTTAAGAGGCATTCCTGAAATGAGAATGAATGAAGGTTTAAGACCTAGAAAAGCGGCACAAATCAAGGTTTTATGGCAGCAAATATGTATGAAACAGAAAGAAAATGCCTCCCCCCCAATAAAAACCCCTCCTGAATATTTTACTAAAAGCTGTTAGTATTATTGAGTAAAAACAATAAAATTGTTTAGAAAATTGGACAGACAAAAGAAAAACTACACCGAGAGTGGATAGAGTGAAAGTAAATATGGCTTTTAAGAAAAGAAGACTATCGTGCAGAAATGTCGCAAGCCTTTTGACTTAAGAAATTAGTCTGCACCCTGAAACAATGAATAACAGGCTCTGGAAGTTGAATTACCAACATATCTTCTAAGGAAAGAACTACAGCTTACGAAAACCATGATGTAACCTGTTATGAATGAGCTAAGCAACCTACCTATTGGACTTCAGATACCTGACACAAGGTAAGAAGTCTTACTTACTATTCTAAAGTGTAAATATCAGCTATAAAAATAAAAACATGATATTTATTAGTATTAAGCGACACTTAGAAAAAAATAATGCCTAATGTCAAGTTTTAGGTGGTGCGCCTCTGGTTCTGCGTAGGATACTACCCTATAGGGTACCACCTTTGAATGTTTGTCACTACTTGTCTGCTACCAAAGCTTATACAGCACCGGGAGTAGTTGGTTTGAGTTTTTTTTTTTAGCATACACCGTGTCACGCTGGGGCTGTTCCAGGGTACACGGATGGCTCTAAATCAGAAGAGCGGGTCGGTTTTTACGCCTGGCCACGTCAAAGTCCCGATCTCATACCAATAGAAAACGTTTGGAAGATTACACTGGTCAACACACATTTTTCATCAGATACCTTACTATACTTTTCTAAATGCATTTTCCATGTTGAATCCGAATCTGCCTTCGGTTTTGCTCTAGTACGTATCGTTTTTAAGATATGCCAAAAATTCAAAATGGCCTCCTGCGATTATAAAATGTAGTATATTATTGGTATTGCTCTATTGCATGCATCATTATTGTACTGCTAAGATGAGAAAGTTAGATGCTTCCTGAGTTATTGCTGGTTAAATGGGGTATAGAGAAGAATTCATTTCCATTTGTAACTCGCATGCATATTTTGCGCAATTATTTATAATTCTGTTTTATGCTTTCAGGTTCCTCATGTGATGTGCATCTTCTAAGCTGCTCCTTCTGAATTGATCATAAGAGGCTTCCAAATATTTCCACAAAGCAGTAACAATGCCTCGAGAGTGCAAAAATCATCCAGATAAATTCTGCTATGTATGTGGGCATTTTACAACAAAATCTCACCAGCAAACTATCACAAATGATATAAAGAAAATGTACAAACTCTAATTCGGTTGCCCTCTGGGTGACCAAGATAAAGCATGGGCACCAAAAAAAATTTGTACTTCCTGCTCTAATGGATTACGTGACTGGATTAACAAAATGAAAGCTTCAATGCCCTTCGACGTTCCTATGATATGGAGAGAGCCCAGAGATCATCTCGAAGATTGCTATTTTTGCAGTGTGACCAAAAAAGGGGTTTCTGCAAAGAACTGGCACAAAATTGTTTATCCAACCATGGATTCGGCGTGCAGAGCAGTTCCACATGATGTATCTTTGGCAATTCCAGTTCCACCTGATGATAGCCTTGTACCTGATGATATCAGTGATGATAGCAGTACTGAAGGTGCATGCACATTAGATGCGGATGTTGAATATGAGGATGCTAACTCTGAGCCAAAGTTATTTACTAGGGAAGATTTGAATGATCTTGTGAGAGATCTGTCACTGCCAAAGGAGAAAGCAGAACTTCTAGCATCTCGACTACAGGAAAAATTTTTACTCGAGAAAAATGTGCATGTGAGTTACTTTAGAAAGCGTAATCCTGATTTAACTTCATTCTTTACAGTTAATGGACGTCTCTGCTACTGCCATGATATAACTGGATTGTTCGAAGCCTTATTACAGACATATTAGGCGTCTGACTGGCGTCTCTTTATTGATGCTTCTAAGACAAGTAAGTCTGAAAGCTGTCCTCTTGCACAATGACAATGTAAAGCCTTCCATTCCTATTGGCCCTTTTGTCCACCATATGAAAATATGGATATTATTCTTAAAGCTATAAACTACCAAGCCCATCAGTGATACATCTGTGGTGATTTAAAGGTCATAGGCATGCTAATGGGTATGCAAGGAGGATTCACGAAGTACTGTTGCTTCCGTTGCCTGTGGGATAGCCGTGCCATTGTAAAACATTATGACAAGCGTGACTAGCCACTTCGATCTACATATGAGCCTGGAATAAACAGTGTTCAGTCAATCCCCCTGGTAGAGCCTCAGAAAATATATCTGCCACCTCTTAATTTGAAACTAGGTCTAATGAAAAACTTCGTAAAAGCAATGACTAAGGACAATTCTCAGGGATTCCAATATATGTGCAAAAAAATTCCACAAGTGAGCGCTGCAAAACTAAAAAAACTAAAAGAAGGCATATTTGTGGGACCACACATGAGGGAGGTTTTAGCAGACCCTGACTTCGAGAAGACCCTCACTTCTCTTGAACTAAATGCATGGTTAGCCTTCAAGTGATTATGTGCAAACTTTCTGGGCATCAACAAGTCACCTGCATACAGAGATGGCGTGGAAAGCCTTATTCAGTCTTATAAAGAAATGGGATGCCGTATGTCACTTAAAATACATTTCCTGCATTCGCACCTAGACTTTTTCCCCCAAAATCTTGGAGCCGTAAGTGACGAGCAAGGTGACCGTTTTCACCAGGATATCAAGACCATGGAAACTCGCTATCAAGGATTTTGGAATGAGAGCATGATGGGAGATCATTGTTGGATGTTGTATGGTGATAATCCTGAGAAAATATTCAAACGCAAATCCCATGCACAACGTTTATGAATTCGAGTTTTGACTTATTAGCCCTTCAATCATTGTTTACCATTCTTATACATGCAATATAAGTACCATTAACTTTATGATGCTTGTGGAATAAACAAAACAAGGCTATTTATCTTTATCACTTGTTTACGCCTAAAGAGAATGATAAATTTTAGAGTTTCTATATGTTAAATGCATCATTTTGTGTCAGCTCAACTTCTCGATGCACATGGAGATATACAGAAGGCAATTTTTTTCTAGCAATGGCGCTATGCAACCATATATCACCAGTTTCGGCAAAGAAATCAGAGTAAAACGCTACATTCTATCAGCGACGGCGGTCATATTGCATTTTCTAATATCTCGAAAACCTGATGTGCTAAAGAAAAACTAAAGTCAGATTTGAAATCAGCGAAGAAAATACCATAAGAAAAGTTTGCTCAGGTCTCGGATGATTAAAAATAGTTTAAATTTGTTGGCCAGTGTTATTGGAGATGGGGCGCGAAGGAGAAATCCAAGGAACCGAGATGAACTCTGGGAATTATTGAAAAACGAATGGAACAATTTTACCCCATTATTTTGCAAGAAATTAATTCAGTCGTGTGGTAACAGATGGCGGGAGGTCATTGCTAGTAAAGGGATGTTTCCAAAATATTAATAGTAAGGGTTTATTTTTCGTCCTTGTTCCATTTTACATTGTTTTTCTAAGTGACTCTTAACTTTTGGCCGCTGCAATTCGGAAGATAGTTTGTTTATTTCCTCATAACTTAGGAAATATTTATTCCTTTCACTTAAAATTTTCAGGAAAGATAGATATTAGATATATCTAAATATGTGTTTAATATATAGTCAACGTTTTGTTAAACTTTTAAAATAAATATTTAAATACATTTGTTCTTACTTACCCTTATATTATGGCCGCTAGTATACATACATATATATATATATATATATATATATATATATATATATATATATATATATATATATATATAGTCATATGAATTGCTTCTGACCAGTCTGATCTTCAATTTAATTTCACGGCGAAGGTAAGGACACACAGGAGGCTCAGGTACATGTGATTTATTTGGTATTAAGGAACGACGTTTCGGGCGTATCGCCCATCTTCAGGTTTCAAAAATCATAAAACAATAAAAATAAAGTAAGATATGATTAAATTGTTATAGTCAGTAAACTTCATAAGAAGTCATAAAATTTGTTAAAACAAGGAAAAGTTGAAATATTTTCATAGGGAAGAGGCGTAAAAAAAATTAAAGGCTAAATTAATGCAATTTCATTAAACTAGAAAAATTAAGACTAAAATAAATTAGGCGAGTAAAAATATAAAAAAACCCAAAAATTAGGAACCAACTAACATTATAGAAACGACATATATTAAGATCTAATTAGGATAAAAAATATGCTTAAGTAAAAGATCCATATGGTAAAAATGATATAATATAAACCATGTAGATAAATGAAAATATTAATAGATAACTCAGGGATTTAAAAGACAAGAGTATCAAACAAAAAAGTGTTTCAAAGAATCTATCAAATGTAACCACTAATGAAACTAAAAAACAAAAAATGAAACAAAAGTAAATTACTAAAGTATAATGTTGCTCACCGATGAAGTTGAGGTGAAATCACGAAGTGAAGAAATTATGATGGCAGTGGCTTGAAGAAGGATAAGTTTTTGATTGGTTGGTTGGTGAATAAGAGAAAGTTAGTTGGTTGTTGACTGAGGTAATTATAATTAAGAAATAAAAAGGAAGATAGCGGTATTATCCATTTTGAGTGCAGGAGATTTTGTCTTTATCAGTAGACTATACTCATTGTTATTGCGACCAATTATTTTGAAATTCTCGATAAAACATTCTGTCTTGCATTCTATAATATGATTTCTAATTACAGAAGCTTCCTTCCTTCCTAGACAAATTTCTTCCAGTGCATTGGCTTATTCCCATGTGAGAACAAAACCTCTCTTTCAATGAGCGAACCGTTCAACTAATATAAGTTCCTTGCAGACAACAAGGACAAGTAAAAACGTAAACAATACGGCTGCTCATTATATATATATATATATATATATATATATATATATATATATATATATATATATATATATATATATATATATATATATATATATTATACGAATATTTTCCTAGACGGATATATTTATAGACGAATAGATTTCTATACAAATATATATATCTAGAATAATAGATTTTGAAACAAATAGATCCGGGGCAGAGATTTCTAGACGAATCTATTTCTAGATGAATAGATTTATAGACGAAAATATTTCTAGATCAATAGAAGAATATAATTTTAGACGAATATATTTCTAGTGCATCGGTGAAGATGAAGCACCACTGCCTCAAGGATGATGAAGCACCACTGCTTCCGTGATGATGAAGCAATAGTGCCTCGCTGATGATAAAGCAACAGTGACCTTTAGATGATGAAACAACAGTGTCTCAGTGATGATAATGATCCATTGCCACGGTGATGAGGTGATGAAGTTACACTGGCTCGTTGAGAATGAAATAACAGTGCTTCGGTGGTGATTATACAACAGTGCCTTGATGATGATGAAGCATCAGTGCATCGGTGATGATAAAGCAACAGTGCTTAGGTGCTGATGAAGCACCAGTGCCTCGATGAAGATGAAGGTCCAGTGCCTCGGTGATAAAGATGCAGAAGTGGCTCGGTGATGATGAAGATCCAGTGCCTGGGAGATGATGAACCACCAATGCTTCGGTGAAGAGGAAGCAACAATGCATCGATGATCATGACACAACAGTGCCTCGGTAATAATGATGTAACACTGCCTCGTTGAGGATGAACAACAGTGCCTCAATGATTATGAACTGTCTGTGCCTATATGTTGATGAAGCACCAGTGCATCGTTGATGAGAGGTAAATGGAAATATGAACGTCAGCTCGTCCTTAAATAAAAATGGAATTACTAACGTCATGGATAACATCATAATTATAACGTCCTGTGCAACATCATAACTATAACGTACTGAGTAACATAACTATAACATCCTGAGTAACATCATAACTATAACGTCTTGGATAACATCATAGCTATAACGTTCTGGTTAATATAATTATAACGTCCTGGATAACATCATCACTATAACGTCCTGGGTACCATCATGACTATAACCTTTACTTACACATCATTACAAAATATTTAATTCAATTTTATGAGAATTAACAACGAAAATGACAAAAGAGGACAGATTAGTTTTTTTCAGTATCTGCTTTTTATTCGGTGTTTGACTTCTATCACAAAGGGTGTGCCACCGAAGACCCTCAGGAGGGGGCAGAAGCTGTAGCTCTTGCACCTGTAGCGGAGCCAGAATCAGGTACTTGTGTGCGGAGGGGTGGGGGTATAGTAGAATCCATGTCGAATGTCAATTTTGACTGCGTGGAAATTCGGTGTGGCTTCTTTAAGGAATATACCCAGGCTCGGGAGCTTTAAGGAGGAAAGGGTGTAGGCCGTCGACGCGGTCAAGAGGCTCATGTCGTAGACGGTTATACACTACCCTCGTCATTGTGCACCACAAGGAGATAATGGTCACACCGTAGTTCTATTTGGTCATAAGAGGTCAGGTCGTATCCTAGGGGAAGGAGATTCTTTATCTGAGTCTCTTTTTATCGTACCAAAAGGCAGGTGGGGACGAAGCCTTCATACACCTTTCAAGGGTAAAGAATGAGCCCATTTTTGTCATGGTCCTTCGACTTGAAGTGCAATAACACCGAAGGCATATCAGGCAGAAAGTTAGTGAGGGGAGATTTGTAGAGAACATGAAGCTAGAGAAAGTGTAGTGTGTGGAAGGCAGTCGCAGATCCTACTGCAGATATTGAGACAGGAGAGCAAACTGCGGGTATTGGAACCGAGATGGCACACAATCCTGCTTCTTGCCTATTCCTCTACCCAGCCTCTCTTTTGACATCCTTTCTTTAGGATTCCTGTAACAAACGACCGTTGTCGGTCGAAGGATTAGGAACTTATGACCATTTTCCCACCTCTCAAACATCCTACGATCAAGAAGGGCTGCCTTAAACTTTGCCCCTTACTTGCCTTCTTTTATTTGTATTTAATATCTCTTAGCCTTTTCTGGAGCCTTCTTTCTATATAAATAAACGCAAGTTCCGTTCGTAGGTCACATTTTTTGGTTTCTTAAACCCTCACTTAGTTCTAAGATATAATAGGGGGTTCTTTTGACCCTGGGCCTGTTTCTTATATTCGAGTGGGTTTCTTAGACACACAATGTGTTTCTGGGGATTTTTTATACCCCTAAAGGGGAAGAGGGGAAGGGGGAATATGGGATAGGGGGGATCAGGAGAGGAAGTGGTTATTCTTCGAATTCCTCTTATTTCAAATGATCTTCCATTTGATTTTAAACGAGCCCAGTTTTCATTGAAGCCATGTTTTGCAATGACTCTCAACAAATCGCCAGGTGGAAGACCCAGGCTTCTCACATGGACAACTGGGCGTGGCAGGCTCCAGGGTTGGTAGTGCAAGAAACTTATACTTTAACGCACCAGGAGGAAAAACTAAAAATGTGGTTTACACAGAAGTTCTGAAATAACTTTATAGTATTTTTTTTTACAACGTGCCTCTACGTGAATAAGTCATTATTTACTAGAAATACAGGCCATGTCAATCGAACAATTTGGCAGTTCCTTTTTATTGCCATAGAAAAATAGCAGGTGAGAGAGAAGGAGGGGGGAGATGGGGGAGGAGGATATGAGGGAGAGGAGGAGGAGAAGAGAGATGGAGATACGGGATAGGGAGAGAGGGAGTGTGGGAGAGGGGAGACGGAGAGAGAGGGGGAGATGGGGAGACGGATGACAGAGAGAAGGGAGATAGCTATTTTGGCAGGTAGCGTTTTGAGCAAATTATCGGCCTGCCCATGGGCGGGTAATTTCAACTAGTTCCCAATAAAGGCAATTGATCAAGATGGGGCTGCCTAAACCTTCGCCCTTTACTTGCCTTCTTTTATTTGATTTAAGTATCTCTCAGCCTTTTCTATGGTCTTCTTTTCCGATAAAGGCAATCAACCAAGTTCGGGCTACCTAGAACTTTCCCCTTAATTGCCTCTTATTCTTTTCGTATTAAATATCTCCTATAGCCTTTTCTGGGGCCTTCTTTTCCTTATTGTGCATTTGGCAGCAGGCGGTGTCATTTATTTCTTTAAACTAACCACACCTTTCTTATAGTTGTAAAAAGTTAAGTGATTTTTTAAATAAATGAAAATAAGCTAAGAGAAACGTGTGTTTATGTGCATTTATTTCTATTTAAATTTAAAAGAATTCCATACAAGTGATCCCTTTTTAGATGTCCTCATTAATAAAGATCACCATGAATTAAAACTTGACGTGTATGGTAAACCAACCCACTCGAATGCCTATATACATTATTTTTCGTTTCACGATAATACTGTTAAAAAATCAGTAATTTCTAACCTTTTCCTTAGAGCATACAAAATATGTCATCCTTCCTATTTAGATGAAGAAATTGTCATTATCAGGACCATTTTTTCTAATTTGTATTACCCCGATTGGTTCATATCGTCTGCCCATTTTGCAGCTAGGAAAACATTCTATGGTAATAAGCCTTCCCGCACTAACGACTTCAACAAATGTATAACATTACCATTTAATAATAAATTAAATAGTTTAAAGGACATATTTGGAAAAGCGGGTATTAATCTAGCCTTTAAATATAATAATTCCTTAAACCAATTGATGATGGCCAGGAAACCCAAAGAACATCATAACATAGGAGTATATGCAATACCATGCAACGATTGCCATAAAGTTTATATAGGGAAAACGGGGAGAAATCTAGACAAGAGATTGTACGAACACAAAAGAGATATTAGAGTGGGCAGCGAAAGCAGTGGAATATTTTGCCATGTTAGAGACAAGAATCATACGATCGATTTCAATGGAAGTAAAATGGTATTTAAATCGGCTAACTATGTTAAGAGAAGAATCTTAGAATCGAGCTTGATATCGTCAGTTCCTAATTTAAATCTATCTGAGGGGCAATTTTATTTTAATCCTGTAATAAGAAAGCATATAAACAAAATAGTTAAATGTCAGCCCTTCAATATGTATAGGCCTACCCCCCCCCCCCGTCCAGATTAGCCACAAGTAGGGGATTAGGGGAAAAAAGAGGGGATCTTGTGTTATGCTTATATGCACTTCTCTTATATTTTCTACCCAGGGTCAGTTGAAAAAGGGTGTGAAATACACCGAAACTGTTCTGAATTAAATTGTCTTCGGAGAATGTGGTTTAATTCCTCATATATATATATATATATATATATATATATATATATATATATATATATATATAATAAAAAAACTCACAAAGTGGCACGTGAGTAAAGCAATAATATGAAAATTAACCCACAGGAAAATGAAAAGATGACTCCAAGCACTTTCGAACTATATTTGCAAGTAAATCTTTATCTACTAGAATTTACCAACATAAGTATAATATTAGAAGAGGTGAACTAAACAGCGCTTTATTTTTCCATTTATCCGAAAATAACCACCCCATTGACTGGAACTCTGCAAAATTCCTTTATCATTCCGCTGATTTCACAAAAAGAAATATTGTCGAGTGTTCATTAATTGGCATGTCGCCTAATATAAATATCTCCCCTGGCTTATTTAAACTCGACTCTGTTTTTAAAAAACCTTGTACTAAATGACATAACTTCATAATGCAGCCTGTTGTCACTCTTTATTAGTGTAATATCATTCGCATTGCCTCCCCCACCACGTGTCTCTGCTATGGTCGTGGATTAACTCTTAGCCCTAAATGTTTTCGTTCTAATGATAATCTTTTAAATGTTTTTGTTTTTTCACTCACCATTTCTATTCATATACACGGTGTTGGTGTGTGTATATCGTTTTGGGGATGCATATGTCTGTTATTAGTTGCCTAATGATCTTTTTATTGGTATTTCTCTGTCTTGTTACTTTGTTTTTCCATTTGTTTGTACTATGTGATGGGCGTTCCCTTCGTATCTCTGTACCCTATATAAGGTTGTCTTCTTCATTTTCATGCTATTCCTTGAAAATGAACTTGCAAATATAGTTCGAAAGTGCCTGGATTCATCTTTTCATTTTCCTGTGGGTTAATATTCATATATATATATATATATATATATATATATATATATATATATATATATATATATATATATATATATATATATATATATATATATATATATGAAGGAGATAAACAACAGTATTTTGGACTGATTTATTGTTTATTGCAAAAACAGGTTTCGATGGAGACATCCGTCATCTTCAAATGCTTGCAAAATAATGAATACAGCCAGTCGCTTAAACTAAGGACACAAATTTACAAGTCAGAAATTAATCAGGAAAGCTGAGCAGCGCTGGTATGGAGCGACATTTTCGAGCAAAGGCTGGATGAGTCTTCTGCTTATCAAGGGATTAGTGTTCTATTGACCACCAGAAGAATAAAAGTTTGGAATTTCTTCTATGAGGGCTGATTCTATTAGGCGGCTATGTATATTATTGTAGGAATTATAATTTATTTTGGCATTATCAATGTCAATTGAATGGTTTTTATTTGACATGTGTAGGAATAGGCTAGACCAACGATACTCTTAATCAAGAAAGAACAATGAACAAATTTCGGTACTGAACGAATGTATGATAAAATTTTCGTACTTGTGACACAATAAAGTGTCCTGCCGTAACAGGGTCCTACCACATCCATAGTTGTCAGATTTTTATTAATATCAATAAATTCGTTTTCTATCAATATCTCAATAGTTTTTTTTGGGGGGGGCTTTAGGCCCCCTCCATGCCAGGAAGAACAAAATGATGCATCGCACTTGCAAGACAGAAAAAAACTAGCATTGTTTTTACACATTGTTTCCTGCATAGACAGGCCCTTATTTCAAAATCAGTAGTACTTGAGCTTCAGCAAGTATTAGATGAGGCGATCAAAATAGTTAATTATATCTAAAGTAGGCCATTAAAATCGAGGCTATTTTCAACTCTGTGTTCTGCCATAGAATCTGCTCACGTGCACCTTCTATTACATATAGAAGTAAGGTGGCTATCTCGAAGGCGAGTTCTTTCAAGATTTTATGAACTAGGGGAGGAGATTCTTATATTTTCAACATCAGAAGAATCCAACCTGGAGGACCTACTTAGCAATGAATCCTGGTGCATTCTTGGCTAAAATTTTTCAAGCCTTGAACATTCTTAATAAGAGTATGCAAGGAAAGAAGGAAAACATTCTTACTTGTACAGACAAAATTAGCTCATTTAAGGAAAAACTAACATTGTGGAGATCTAGAATAAAAAAAGAGAGCAAAGTTGAAATGTTTGAATTAACCTAAGATTGCAGATTGAACAAAAGTTTTCTTAGTTTAATTCTACAAAGCTTGTCGCTCCTGAGTAAGGACATTGGAAAGTATTTTCCATCATTTGAAACATCGTCCTTGGACTGGCTGAGAAATCCGTTTGAGGCAAATGTTTGCGAGTCAGCAGAGTTAACTGTTACCGAAGAGGATGAGCTGACCAAAATCAGGAACGACAGAAGACTAAAACCGAAGCACGAATCCACAAATATGATTGATTTTTGGTTGTCCATTCAAGACGAATACCCCGCAATTACAAAGAAAGCAATTGAATCTCTTCTTCCTTTCTCAACTTCATAGCTGTGTGAGGCTGGATTCTCTGCAATGAACACACTAAAAAATAAGAACAGGTCGCGGCTTCAGACACTGGAGGAGGACTTGCGGGTATGCCTATCCACCATTCGCCCTCAGATAAGGGATATTATGAAGCAACGCCAAGGACAAATTTCTCATTGATATTTTTAGGTATGTATGAGAAGGCTTTTAAATTTTACTCATGTTCGTACTATAATACGTTTAGCTACTAAATTAATAAATGATTAGTATGCATAACTTATGAACATTTGTTAGCATTTATTATTATAGGATTAAATATATTCTTAAATACTGATGATGTTGAAAAACTCTGGGCTAGATGATAGACTTCCACGGCGCATGTCGCATTTGTGTTCCTTCATTCTCTTGGAGAATCTGCTGCTTTCGCCAATGTATACTTGATTGCAAATTTTGCATGGGATATAATAAACCCCCTGTTCTTTATCGGTGAATCTATTTTGGGGCAAAATACTTTGTAGCGTGCTTTTTAATAATAATTAATTGGAGTAAGTATGGAAGTATAATATAATCATTATTACACGCTTTTTTAGGATTAGATGATGAATAAAAATTGGTTCTGGCTTTATAATGACATTTTTTCTATAAACCGAAAGAGATACTGGAGCTCATTGAATATTTGGATGAAAAGGGAAGAAACTACGGACCTTTTAACAGATTCGTCGTGGAAGAGAAATAATAAATATAGGCATTAGAGTTGGTTGGTTTCCGGTAAACGGAACAATATATTTTATTGATAAATTTAGATATTTTCACATCAATTAAACAATAAAGCTCCTTGTTCTGTTTAGATTCCTCGTGTAGTTAAAAATAATTCATTCTTCTTCACGTTTCTCCCGTCTTTCGATTTCAGCTGACATCCTCACAAGAATCCGCATATGTTGTTACCTGCATAAAAGCTAATCTCTTCTTGAGCGTGTCCAAGGTTAAGTAACATACATTGGTTCAGTCATTAGCTCTTAGGCACAGGTGTTTTAATCGTAACCGTAATTTACCTGTTTAGAATGATCGTTCACTGCTCATTCTTACATCATTAGTAAACAAGTGTGCATTATAATTTAAACTAAAATATCATTAGCTAAAAAGGAGAGACTAAAAGTGTACATTCGATATGTGATGTTATGGGAGTTTAAAAATGACAAAATCGCTTAAAACAGCAAATAATATTTGTAGTGTTATGGCCAAGGTGCCATTACTGAGCGCCATTTCCGAAATTGATTTTCAAAGGTTCGTTCTGGGGATCAATCATTGATGGAGGAACCAAGACCAGGACGATTATCAGACTTCAATGAAGATGTTTTAAGAGAACTGGTGGAATGCAAACTTATACTGTTAACAGATGAAACGTGTCCATGAAAATCTTTTAAGCAAACGACCGGCACTCGTCACAGGAAACACGTTGTCCCCCTTTCATATAACACAAGACCACATACAGCGATAATCACGCAGAAAAAAATATCGGATTTATGCTGGTATGTTCTACCTCAACCATGATACTCACCAGGCTTTGCACCAAGTGATTTACATCATTTTTGTTCACTACAAAATGCTCTGAATAGTAAAAAGAAAAATCTGAGGAAGACCAGGTAAAAATGTCCGTGGACAGCGTTTTTTAACTCAAAACCGGCTGAATTTTACTTTAGAGGAATCAACAAGCTACCTGCTAAATGGCAAAAGGAGATTGACAAAAATGGCCAATATACTATTAATTAAAATTATTAACTTGTTCAGCTATTCATGAATAAATATATTTCCCCGAAATGGAAATTACTGATGACTCAACCTGATAGTTACTCTAAAAGGCGGGCCTTCAGAAATCTCCTCATTAAAATATAATTTACGTTCCAAACATTTTTACCCTAACTTAAACACTTTCTTGGTGAATTTCTCTTAAATAAAGCATCTCGTCGGGGTCTTTTGATGTCTGAAAGGGGCTACTGTCCCGTCGCTTAGCAAGCAATTCAGATCCCGCTTTGATAACGTCGTTTTCGAGGCGACTTGCTCAGACGACCTCCTGACCAAAATAGCCGTCACCATCGAGGTATAGCGCAAGTCACTGAAAGATATAAAGGACAAGAGAGAAAGAATCTACAGGGAGAATAAAGGAGGAATAGCAATGAAAAAGTGAGGGATGGAAAGTTTAGGTTTTTGCCGCCAAGTCTAATCATAAAGGTATGAATGGCTAGAAAACTGCATTTCAAAACCTTGAAGAACCAGCACCAACATACCCTCCGTAGACTCCGATTCACGCATCCCACTCATCCAAATCCTACTAGGATTACCACGGGACTAGGAAACTAGGTAAGGCCAGGTTTTTAACCCAAGGTTGCGTAGGTGCTTTCGAACTCTACTCATCGCTATGGTAACTCACTGCCTCGAGTCTGCCACCATACTCTCCCAACACATGTCCACGAAACAACACAAGGGCATACAAATAAAAACGTAGGTCTTCGTCATGGCCGCATGTCACAATGACGTCTCTCCTCACTTTCGATTGATGCCCCCGTCATCTTCTGCACTTTAATTTAGCATTCCACTCGCCACGCCCCTCTCTTTAACATTAGCATATCATCGGACCTCTGAGTGTACACAAGAATCCCGAAATATTGCCATTAAATTGCATTCGTCTGTTCCTTTTTACATTCTTACTTATCCTATTACATCCTCTTATATTTCCTCTAGTCACTTTTAGAATGTTATTATCCTTTTAATATTACATTCAAACTCTTGGCTGAAATACGAAATACTTGTCAGAATTCTTGTCACGGAGTGCTGATCATCCCCACTGTTATGAGGGATAGCTAGAAAAACCCATTTTCCTTCCATTTGATTGTCCCACAGGGGACAATCCCCTTTGTCTGCTCCTTATTTCTCCGTTAGCTCCTAGTAGTCTCTTCTAAATGCCCCTTTTAATTGCTCCTGGAGTAATATTTTGATGGCGGAGAGAGTCTAGAACACAGTATAAAGTCACAAAACGTCAAAGTTTTCGTCGCATTTTAGCTTAGCCCAACTTTATCATTTTATCTAAGAAACCCCGCAAGTGGGCCCCTTTCATTGTAAAATGGAGGCGATTCAAGAGAGTTGCGCGCACCCCTCTGTCATCAGCGCTATGTTCAATCTACTTGCACCTGGACAAAATCATTCGGGCGGAGATGTTCTCGTTAGTTTTACCTTTATATCTTTAATAAATGAAAATATATTTAACTGCTTTGTGATAGACGCATGCGTTGGTTTTCTCAATTTTAAGATATAATAAATAAATAAATAATAATTTCCTGTGTTTAACTCTAATAGCTACGCTTCTAGCAGCACGACTAGCGACGTGCTGGTAAAACTACTAGTTCCTTGCTAGCGAAAACGACTATCTAGCACCTGTATTAGCGACTGGTTAGTGCCTCCACAAAACTTGCTAACGACAACTAAACACTTTTAGCACCTATCTAATGTCTTCTAAATTTATAGGGGCAAATTGTTCACAACTCTACTAACTACAACTAGACATTTCTAGCACCTCTTCTAGTGACTTCTATAATTTTTACTGGCAACATGTTCACAACTCTACTACTACAGAAACTTGACACTTCTAGCATCTCTGCTAGTGACTTCTATAATTTCTAATGGCAACTTGTTTGGAACTCTGTAATTTTGAATAAGAGTGGCGCACCCGTTTTAGACTACTAAAGCCTGTAATATTGGTTTTTATCATTGTAATAGTGTTCCTAGAGTAATATTCCGATGGCGGAGAAAGTCTAGCACCCTTTATAAAGTCACAAAACGTCAAAAATTTTAACTCGATTTTGCAACTCACTAATTTTTCCACGACACCATCTTTAATTAATTATCATGAGATGTCTAATTTACGCTTGCTCGTTTTTTTTAATGTTAATTTTTATTTTCCACGCTTTTTAGACTACTACAGCCTGTAATATTGCTTCGTATCGTTGTAATACTATCCTAAGTGTAATATTTCGATGACGGAGAGGATCTATCACACTTATAAAGTCATAAGATAGACAATATTTTAACTCGATGCTGAAACAATAATTTTTTCACACGCCACCTTGAAGTGCTAACGCTCGCGCGCGCAAATCACTATTTGTTTGAAAGTCGGACTAAGTTACGCTCGCGCGCGCGTTTACGGAAAATTTGTAGAATACCCCTACCACGATTTTGGGGTACAAAATATATTTTGCTATGACTTTTTAGGCTTACCATCGAGTGAGCTTCATATTTATGGGAGCACATCTAACACGAAAAGTAAGCAATTTTCGGCGAAAATAAGCGATCTGTGGAGACAGACGATCGTGAATCGCTAACCTAACCTAACCTTACTTAACCAAACTTTACCTAACCTATCCTAAACTAACCTAACCTTACCTAACCTAACCTTTTTATGACGAGTTAGATTTTGTTAGGTTAGGTTAGCGATTTATGATAGTCATTGTCTTCACCAATTGCTTATTTTCGCAGAAAATTGCTTACTTTTCGTAGTAGCTGTGCTCACATAAATGTGAAACTAACTCAATGGTAAGAGTAAAAAGGTCAGGAAAAAACATTTTGCAAGCAACAAAATTATGGTGGGGATGTTCTGGATATTTACCACTACTTTTGGTATTTCTATTCATCTTCGTTAGGAAATAAAAATAATAACTAATATTAACAGTAAAAATGAACACGGGAGCGTAATCTAAGCCGTCAGATGGAAGTTCAAATACACATAATAGGGTAGAGTAGGGCAATAATCCACCCTAAGAAAGAAATATCCACAAAAAATAAACTGTTTATTCAAAATGTGTGTAATTTTGTAATGATGCAGTTACAGTATTTCCTCATCTTATAACAAAGTAATATTCTTTTACAGTTTAAAGAAAGTTGCGAAAAATACAAAATTCACAAAATGTGTAAATAGGCCTTATGCCCCATTGCTGGGGCAAGAAGCCTACATATGGGCCTTTTGCCCCCACCACAAAAATTAAACAAATTACTTTCCAGTTGAATTAAAAATCACATTGGTAACTAGCTACAAAAATATTTATGAAAACATAGGCAATGGCTCATAATTAAATGACCAAATCAGTAGCCTACATGGGGCTAATATGTTCCTTTTGCTCCAACCCCCCAAAAAAACAAAAAACAAACAAACTGAGATCACTTTCCAAATGAAACAAACATCTCGTTGGTACGTAGCTACAAAAATATATATGGAAACATAGGCCATTCCCCATAATAAAAATGACTAAAATAATATCCTTCATATGGGCCTTTTGCCCTAACCACATAAAACAAACAGAAGCTAATTTTCAATTGAAACAAAACTCACTTTGGTACCTAACTACCAAAATATTTATGAAAACATAGACCATTCCCCATTATAAAAATTACCAAAAATAGTAGCCTAATTATGGCCTTTTGCACTAGCCACACACACACACACACAAAATAATTTTCAATTCAAACAAAACTCACGTTGATACTTAGCTACAAAAAATATGTAAGATAACATAGGCCATGTTTCATGATAAAAATTACAAAAATAGTTCAGTCCTCATCACGGTAATCGGACAGGCAATTCGGGCAGTAGTAACTAGGATCTCCTGATGAACACTTTACATGAACCCACTTACGGGCAGGCCAAACACTGGACTAACTCTTGTCCTGGACGACTTGTCTTGTACGTCTTGAGACAAATAAGGCAAGGCCATTCTTCTTCCTAGTTACTGAGGTCATCCGGCTTTCTTTTCCTTAACTTCTTCGTTTTTAAGAGCTGTTTCTTGACTTCTTTTCTTTCTTGATTCTTCATTTTCGATGTTGATGCATTCTTCAAGGCTGATTTGGCCTTCTTTTTTTGAGAGAGTAATTCAGTTTGCCTTTTGAAAGGACTTAAGGTAATTATTTGAGCTTGCTCCTGTTTTCTTGTGCCTGTTATTGGGTGGTTTGAAGTGGGGCTTGATATCAAGCTTTTTAATACCTTAGGTGGAGACTTTGGTGGACTGCTTGGCTCTTGGTCATTTTCCTCTACAGCAAGAGGGTAATGTTCAGAGATAGGCCTAGATGGAGCCTGAAGGCCAGATGGTGCTTCCAAAGGATCTTCGTTGTTGCCACCTGCTTGAATCATATTTGATGAAACAAAGTCATCATCAGAGAATATGTTTTAGTCCAGTGGCCACAACCCACAAACTTTAAAACCATTCACTGAATTTTCAATTGTTGCAACTCTGTTATAGGCAGTTGAGAAAATTTCTTTGTTCCTTTATCTGAAAACATAAAGGAGTCACAGGCTTGACTGTGTGCTGCTTTAAGTGATTTGAAGAATGTCCTATCTAAAGGTTGCATCCTATGGGTGCAATGGGGAGGAAGTGTGATCATAATTATACCATTTTCCCTGGCTGAATCGATTGCAGCTAGTGTTTCATGGGAATGATGGCCATCAAGGATTAAAATGTGTGGGTATTCTTTGGATGGCTTTGCCACAGTGATAAGATAAGTCAACCATTTTATAAAATAGTCCTCCTCAATCCACCCAGAGTCAGTGCAATCAGCAATAGATCCAGATGGATAATTTTTCATAAGCGTCTGGACCATTCTTTTTCTTGGGAAAATGAACATTGGTGGGATGTAAGTCCTAGCGGCATTAGTAGCACAAACAACTGTAATATTCTGACCTTTTTCTGCAGTGGTGATTTTCCCAACACATCTTTTGCATTTTGATGCTCCTATCTTGAGTTTTTCGTCCATCCCTGTTTTGAATATTCCATATTCAAAATCTTGCAAAACATTTTCAAATGTAGAAAAAATTATTGACTTGTTCTTTATTGAACCCTGTGGCTCTAGCCATGCTTGTCCCTTCTGGCTTTCTAATTTAAAGATAGTTTCTCTTCAGAAAACTCTGAATCCAATTAGACCCAGACATTTTGGTTTTCTTGGAGAACTGGTGTTCAATTTTGAGTTTTGCAGCATAATCATAGGCCAAACGCCTCAATTGTTTTGCCGAAAATCCATAGAGAGAACTTTCTTATTTTTTTATGAGATTCACAAGTTGATGTTCCTGCTCCTCACTGAAAGTTTTCTTGAATGATCCAAATGTAGTAAACCCTGGATTTTTCACTTTTTCATCTCTGTGACGACGCAGGTTTCTGGCCGAAACTTTGTACTCTCTGGATGTTACAATAACAGAAGCTCCATTTGCGATGGCTACAACAGCATTTCTTAGGTCAGCGTCACTGTAGGATGTCCTATTTTTTTCCGCTTGTATTTCCGTACCATCTTGCATTAAGCCTAATTTAAAAAGAAAGAAACAAAGCTTGGTTACTATGTACCTCAATTTATATCTTAATCAATAGGCCTTTTTTATAGCCTACAATTACAGCGCTGCAAAAAGCCCACCCTGGGCCTTTTGCCTCTACAAGTAGGTAGGCCTCTCACCCCTGACTTTCATGTAGCATTCAAGAAGCCATTGTGAAAAAATATTGCAAATAGATCACTAAAAGCTCTGTAAATTTTAAGAGATACTAGGCTACTTGTATAAACTACAACATTATGGACAGATTGCAGACAAAGAACCATCTCATTTCATGAATTAAATTTTATGAAATATTAGATGATTATCAACAAAAATCATAATTGTACATAGCTTTTGGCTAAGTTGAACTGATGACACACCCTCTTCACACAAGGACTTCCCTTACACTGAGTTAATGTTGCCATACTCAGTTGATCATTTTTTGCGCATGTGCAGTAGGTGAGCCAGAAAGGCTTTTGCCCATATCTACCCTATACCTTAGTCCGATTCATAGGATTTCAAGATGGCGTCATAGAAGAATAATTGTTTTGGCATTGGGTTGAAATATTGTCTATTTTTGACTTTATAATGTGTGATAGACCCTCTCCGCCATCGAAATATTACTCTTAGAACACTATTACAACGAAACGAAGCAATATTACAGGCTTTAGTAGCCTAAAACACGTGCGCTACTCTTATTCAAAATTACCCACAACTCTACAATTAGAACTTGACACTTCTAGTATCTCTATTTGTGACTTGCATAATTTCTACTGGTAACTTATTCGCAAATTTACCAGCTACAACTAGACACTTCTAGCTGCTCTACTAGTGACTTCTATAATTTCTACTGGCAACTCTACAACTACAACTAGACAATTCTATCATTTCTACGAGCGACTTATATATTTTCACCGCAACTCTATTATAGCTACAACTAGAAAATTCTAGCATCTCTATTAGCGACTACAACTAGGCACTTCTAGCTCCTCTGCTATCGACTTCTATAATTTCTACTAGCATTTGGTGAAGGGAAGAAAGGAGAGATAATACGAAGTAAAGGACTAGAGCACCCTACTTCTCTTCGCAGCCCTACCTAAGGTAACATGGTGACAAACGTTTTGGACATTTATTTTCTTTCTGAAGACGGTTCTCAAATACATACACTTACACACACAAACATACACCCACACCTCGGTTTTTACAACCAACCTCCCCAATTCTACCCTCGAGTGAAACAAAGGATAGATGAAGGTAACCCGGCGCAGTGCCCTTAGAAACCGGGCAGTGGTAAGGTCTTTGAAAAAGTATACAGTGAATTGAATACTACGCTTGTCAGACCTCATAGACACACCCAATGGATACTTAGCGATCTGTGCAAGGGAGGAAGAAACGGAAGCCCTCGCCTCCCCGCGTCCCACAGAGACACTTAAATTCATCAATCTACGACCTCAAACATCACTTCAAATACGCTCGCAGAGAAGCGTGATTTGCCGACGCCTCGACCCTTGGGGTGGAGGCTACACGATGGAAAAAATCACGGAGGAGATTCTTAGGAATCACTCGTGGAAAAAAATAGCTGAAGTGACTAAGTTACATAGTTACACCGACACGTTCAAAGTGTCTTTTACAGAAACATCGATGGTAATAAAAGCTAAAGAAAATGGCATCCTCTTTAATGTGCACGTCTGCCCTGAGCAGATCTAGCGTGAAGAGTTCGTTGACCTGCAAATGTGTTTCAAATGCTCTACAAGTCCACGTCTGGCGTGACTGTAAGAGTAACTACTAAAAGTGTCTGAATTGTGGTGGTCCACACAGATCGATATCGATGAGCTTTCCGGCTAAAAAGGACATGATTCTTCAGATAAAACAACGGGGAAAAAAGAGGAGAAAAAAAGCTAACGCCACCTATGCGAAGGTTGCCAAAGGAGCGGTCTCGGAAAGTGGTCGGGCATCCAAGCCTACATTCTTACAAATTGAAAAGAGAAAATACACGAAAATAATGTGTTGCATTTATTATGCACACATCGCCAACCTAACACGACCAGGCGCATGAAAGTAATGGCATTTCCTGAGAACCCTCCCCCCGATGAGATTCTACGTATTAGCCTCTAACTCCAGAGCGAGAAGAGCTGCTGAAAGTCCCGGCCCTATCACGAAGTCCTCGAGTCCAGGCTATGGCAGCCAGGCAATAAACAAACTAACTCTCAAACACAGCCACAGAAACGACAACAACACCCACTGAATCATGCGTCGACCAGATGGAAATCACGGCAGTGAGGCCTATAGAGGTAGAACATACGTCCCCCCCCCCCAAAGACTCACAATCGCATCACTCGAGTAGGTCTTCCTCATCATATAAGCAGGCGCCCTAGTACATGTATTACTCGAAGATGATAAACCTCAGGATATATGCTGCTGAAGAGAGCCCGTTTCCTGACGGGGGTGGACCACAGGAAATTGTCGATGGGCTAAAGACCGGGCAATTCAAATGGGACTACTCGGACGACACACCAGAAAAACTGGTCGAAAGGGACCTCTTCCACGGACTCATAAAATTATCCTTCGATTGCTCTGTAATGCTTACGGATGCTGAATTCTGTAAAAAGAGGCCCGTCAAGAGGATACCGCCATCCACCCACAAGGAGCTAAAATCGAGAGATATTAAAACGCACTAACACAAACACCTACGTTACATAGCGAGCATAGTGTCAAAATGTTAGCCGCATATTGAAAAAAACTTTGACCAACTAAGTAACCAAACCTAACTTGACAAAAACTCCCAATTTGAAATTATAATCCAGATTAACATAACCAATTCTGATTTACCGTAGTGGCGGAAATAACCCGTTGCTACAAAGGCTCGAATGCAACTGACTGTGATACAACATAGATTATAAAAATAAATAATATATGTCAGAGATACCATTTCACTAGGGAACCCTCTATCTACCGACCAAAAATGTGTAAGTCTATTTTCAAAGCCAGAGCTACCCTTTCACCAAGGACCTATATATATTTATTGCTATTATTTTCGTCAAATTATCTTTTTAAAAGCCAGAGCTCCCCTTTCACCAGCGAAAAAATTTTGAAACTTTATCTAAACTTTCTCTTTTCTATATTTTCAAAAATTTCTCCACTATACCCTCTCTCACTATATAACCTACTCTACTATCCATTTTTCACCTTAATATGTCTAATGTCAAATGACCTTCAAACGATCTTTACCGTATTTCCATGACGCTTGAACAAGAAACCGAAAAGAACCAACCTCACCAACAGAAGAGCAGACCGACAGCGATACCATGATCACTGAAGAAGAAGAAGAAATAGAAGTCAGTGAACATATAAAATTACTCCAACAAAAGCTAGAAAAAGCAATGGAAAGAGAAGTGGCCAAAAATAATACCAAAAAGACGACATAAAATATTACGAATCTCACTCTGCCCCACTAACATCAATTACCAAACATAAAAATATATTCAAAGGATTGACCAAAGTAAAATTCAAATGAGATTAGGACTCTGACTACGATGAACATGAGATAAACAATGCCCTTGAACAAAGACTCATTGGAATGTTAGCAAACTCATGCATCAAACTGCTCACTGAACAATTCAGAAAGAAACCTCATGTCAGATAAGGTCACCTTCCTCCTACATTGGGATGATATCAACAACCCTCTCTCGGCGGCTAACAGCATACCTCCAATTCAGAAAGAAACCTCATGTCGGATAAGGTCACCTTCCAAATGTGACAAAATTCAAAACAGGAAAGACATCAAAAGAATAAGATGGGCCAAGTCCTACGTTACCTAAATAATCTCAAGATCATTACCATGAACTTCGACACATGGCGAATCAAGAAACTAATATTCAGCAATATCATGAGCAAAATAGACCAAGACATCGTAATAATAACCAAAAACGGGATTAATACATACTTAGAAAGCATAAAAATCCCAAACTACACAATAATAGCAACAAACCCTTCCCAAACACGCTATGACGAAACAACTATGGGGATCAGAGGAGGAATAGCTTTCTCCAAAATAAAAGACCTAGAAGAGTTATATTTAGCTATCAAGCTAAAAATGATAACTGGGGATCTAGTGATAGCCGAGGCATATCAACCGCCTCGGCGCTCTTACCTCCCAACCCCTAACTTGATTAGAATCTTCCGCCGCCCTTCATCAACAATCCTTCTAAGAGACTTGAATGCAAGGTTCCGGTCAACAGGATATACGGTTGGTATTAATGGCAACGGCAAGATCCTGAAACTCACCTTGAGGAAAATAGTGCATAGCAGGGCCGGACTTACCTATACACCAATCACGCCATGGCGTAGAGCTCCAATCACTAAGGGGCCCACAAAACCTAATAGACCCGACCCATAATGGCCCCCACATTATGGTAAATGCCTGTAGCCTCAGGTTGTCAAGTTGCCAATTACTACAAGTATGATTTTGTGTATTTAAATGCTGATGAAACTGTAACTTCGGACTAAATTTTAAACTTCTACTATAACTATACAACTATCACTCAAAACAGTAATATATCATTTCATATTTTTCTCTCTTGGGAACCCGGTCCCGAGGTAAGACAGACGGCTCCCAAGGTCCCGTCCAGTAGTCAACCCATCAAGAAGAAATATTTATTGTGTTCCAGTCAACTGCTAGGATTTGTATCTAAGAAGTTTTAAAATATTTGTACTTTTGAGGATTCCCAAATGAATATTTGTTTTGTGAGATTATTGTTATTAGCCCTCCTGTTTAATGGGTAACTCTTCCTAACTTCGTAAGTATTGCACCCTCCTTTATTTTGTATTTATTTATTGCTTTTACCCCTGTGAAAGGTTTTATTAATTATAGCCTAGGAAAGTGAGGAAACCTAAACTAGAACACCTCAGCCTAACTTAACTAGGCTAACACCTAACCTAACCCAAGTATCAACCTAACCTATCCTGGCCTAACTAAGCTAGGTTAGCTGGTTAGGGATATGTTAGATTGGTTAAGCTGCATTATATGTGATGTCAATTGAAAATGATGTCACTTACTCAATTACATTTGGAACCATCATGAACGGTTTTCACAGGGAAAATCAAGAAAACGTTCATTGGTGTAGCTATATTTATGTAAATATGTATGTATGCTGCTGCCAGTTCGGGAGTTATCACGAGTTCTTCCCTTGTGGTTAAGGACCCATTACTTACCCCTTTCACTCAAACATCAGGCTATCCATAGCACAGTTGCATGTAATACAAAGCTAGATTGATAACCAGTGTACCAGTGTTTGAGAATGGATAATAATCGTAAGATTGTACTGTATGTTTAACTGTCTTGGTGGCGTCATGCTTAAGGTGCGCTATGCGCTGTATGTAGCCTATGAGGTGTCCCGGCTTCGATCCCCAGACTATCACATGCAAACTTTAATTTCATGTAATTAATTTCTTTTTATGGTGAATTAATTTTAATTTGTGTGTTGAAGTTAGAAACTAATAGTAGATAATACTGGAAGTACTTTATTCCCAATCGCAGTATAACTTGAGAATAAAAAGATGATGACAATTTGTATAAATTTACCTGATCATTAATTCATTCGGATGTTTCAATAAAACACCAAATTGTTCAGATCTTGCATAACTTATTTAAGGGTGGAGGAAACAGTGGGTAGAGTGGGGCCTAATATAAGCTTATTTTTTTGAGGGAGTTCATCTGGTGACTGCCTACTGTAAGCTAAGTCCAGCCCTGGTGCAGAGGGAAAGACCCGACTTCCCAACATTCTGATAAACCCGAATTTCACTCTCAACCTCCACACCTTCCCCACCCCCACAATACTATCAGATCTCACCGGGTTTGTCTCAATGATCTGCACCTGCCTATGCAAATTAAAAAACCCAGAAGAAAAGCACTAACTGGTATACATACAAAGCCATCTTGTCGAGCACAGCATCACCTCCATTGACCCTTCCCCTAGAAGAAAGAGATTTCCACCTAAAGAAACATCTCAACCCTAATTATAGAAGCTGATTCACTCCATACTCCCCCAAACAAATTATAGAACAATCCCCGCCCCTTCATGGACCGAAGATATTAAGTAAAAATGCAAGATATCTACACCACGTTCGAGGAAATCCATCAATACAGAAACAACAGGGATAGGTACATACGAGTGAGAATCTACGAGCTCAAGTAAACGAACTGATAAAAAAATACGCACACAACCTAGAACAATCGAATCGAAAGAGATCCCATAAGGTTCAGAAACCAAAAGGGAAAGTTAGAAGGTTGCAAACCAAAAGAGAAAATGCATTTAAAAAGAAGAAGGGGCTACGATAGACACTAACAGAGAGATAGAGGATAGTTTCAAGAAGCACTGGTCGAAGATTTTCTCCATCACCCAAGAGGTTAACCAGAACTACGAGGTGACTTTCGAAAAAACAAGTAATAGAACAACTAGAGGTTCGTTTCCACGTTAACGAAGAAATTAACCAGTCAAAGATCGTCCTCTCTTCCCTGTGCTGGTTCAGTAATTTCACAGAGAAGAACAAAAAGAACAAAGGAAAGCTCTACCTGGCACTAGTAGACCCAATAATGACATACCTGATTATTCCGATTCATACCTTATAAAAGATAAAGACCCTATAAATGCAGAGGGTCCAAAACCAAGCGACCCGCTTCATAACTAACACATCGAGAAGAGATAGAATCAAAGGTCAAGACTAAAACCAATTTACCAATTCATCCATGAACGCGCCCAGAAAATATAGCACAAAATAGAAGAGAATTTCCCAAACGAAGTTCTAAACAAAATCAAACTGACGGATAGAGAAAACAGAACAATAAACTTCTAGCAAAATTTCAAAAAAGATCAAGAAATGATGAAAAAGAAGCATACAAACGAGGAAAAAATAAAAGCACGAGAATGCATCCAAGCTCTTTTGAAAAAAAAACAAAACAAAGAATAAAAGAAACTTCAAAGCTTAAAAGAGATCAAAATCTGAGAATAGAGTCTCGAATGCTAACTAAAAAGCAAGACATCTTTGAAGGAAAATAAACAAATAAACAAAAACCCAAGAGAACAAAGGCTCCTATGCTCAAATAAAAACATAATATAAATATAGGTAAATCAAAAGCAAAATGAAATCGTTAACCATGCAACCTAGCTCTAGTCGCCATCACCCTTATTCTAATCATTTATCATAATTCCCCCATCTTCTCATCCATATCATTAACATTACTCATCTCTTCAATTACATAATGATTTCTACCTATCCAATATCTCTCTCTCTCTCTCACACAATCACTTCTTTTACTATCCCGATCCCGATCTCAACAGAATGCTCAGTCAAAATTGGAAAAATCAACGCTGCCTCTCAAAAGCATTTCTCCGGTAGAGAAGGTCCGGCCAAATGAAAGTTACATCGAAAAACGTGAAGTTTTTCATTCTTCCCGACGGCGAATTTAACTAAAGATAATGTAATTGATGCCACATATAGATGACTTATGTCAACCTAAAGCCCACTGCAACCCCCTCAACGAGGTGAAGAAGCGGAAATCAACTGGACTGCCACTCATCTCACCTCGTTCCAACTATGCCGTTCTATGTGAAAAACATCATTGGAAGCACCCGGGAAAGCAGGTTTGAGGGCTAGTCCACTGTAGTACTCAGCACCAGAGGCGTTTGGACAAGGGACAGAATTGCAACCTCTGGAGAGGGGGGGGGAGGGAGTGGGTCCGCCCCTCTCTACCCTATCCCATTTGGAAGCTCACGTTCATGGACGCTTTGTTACAACAAAGAGGAGCTTAAACCCCGACTAAGCTTAAAAACCGAAAAATATACAGCCTCGAAAGATAAAAGTTGAGAGACACTTCATCTTGTAGCTAGCCGCCTTCTAACTCGGAAACAGAAGTAGATTGAGCCCGTGGGGCTTCTGGGAAAAAGTGACACAAGAAAACACCACGAGGATCCCCCTGCGCATGATCAGCGGGCAGAACAAGCCTAGCAGTGAGTTTTCGAGGTGATGTATGGAAAATTAAACATCGCCATAATAAGGCTTCTAAACGTGTCCTCTGGACATGTTGCGATAGGTGAAAAAGAAGGATGTAGAGGCAATAACCAAGGAAGAGGCAGCAAAGATCCTACAAACACTCGGGCTACAGCCCGCCATTCCTTCGTTAATCTTGGCTCATAGAAGCATAGTATGTCGGAGGCTCGACCCATTGTTCGGCCAAAATACGAAAGAAGAGATAAAAGAAGAAATTGGGCTGAGACAGAAAAAAGCTAAAGTAGTTGATGTTATCAAGTTCAAAAACAAAAGAGATAACAGTGACTACTCCTATGTGTTCAAGGTTGTATTCACGGACATCAAAACCAAGGCGTATGAATGGGAATTCGACGCAACAGTGGATGGGGAAATAGTCAATGAGACATTAATCTGCCAAAACGTCACTCTATACGAGGACATGTGTGAGCAAATCTCAAACGCATACTTTAAAAATGAGAGAACTTCACCTGAAACACTAGAAGAAGACCAACATGGAGAAGGTAAACAGTACACTAATGATTCTGACACTCAACGATGATGGATGAGGGGAAAAAGCAACGGCATATGGAAACATATTCCGGGTGCTAGACCCCGACATCGTTCTGTTAACGGAGCACGGTATTGACTCAACATCTGCTCAAATATATATTCCGGGCTACAGAGTGCTCATGAAGAATCACTCACAGCTATATAGCTATCAGAGGGAATATCTCGTTCAGTCACCCCCCCCCCCGGAGCTGGACAAGTTTTTGTGGCTGTTAAACTTCCCACATTGGTAGGTAACCTCGTCATAGCTTCAATATATCAACCCACTTGCTGAACCTATGTGCCCGTCAACAACTTCTACACCCCGTTCGAGCACCGCAGAAAGGTATTCTTAGAGAGGACCTCAATACAAGATGCCTATCGGCCGACTATGTTAGCACAGATAAAAGTGTCCCAAACTTGGAAATAAGTATGAGGAGAAAAGATATTCCAAAGATAAGGCAGGACTTTCCGACCTATATCACTTTCAGGTCAGCTACTAAACCTAACATAATCATGACAAGTGATAGCTTTTCCTTCAATTGCCATATCAAACGGAGCCCAGCAGTATCCATTGACCACATAGCAAGTCTAACTACCATCTCACTCGCAGCAATCCAGTTACCAGTCACTCCACAAAAAATACGCCTCTGCCAACTGTGAGCGTTACCAAAGATTACTCAGTCAATACGTTCCAGTTGAACTAAGTGTTGAAACGTTGGAATAGATTCAAGAAGAGCTGGAGAGAATAACTGAATAACTACGTTTATCATAGAAGTAGACCGCGAGTGCGCACTTAAATCAATGTAAAAAAACCCTTCCCCAACCTAGATGGACAGTGGAGATGAAAGAGATCTCTTGTGTGCACAGGGAAGTGTATGAAGAAATCAGACTGGTAGGTCCGAGCCAGGAAAGAAGCTCGTTGCTACGTCGTCTAAGTACCGAACTTCAAAGGATATTTTCGTTCAACAGGCTGAAATCTATGGCAGCCTAATAGCCAGAGTAGACAGCGAGTTGAGCCCGGCTAAGTTCTGGAACTAGATCAGAAGGTTGATACGACTGTCGAGATAAGAAAAGGCTCGGAAAAAGAGAACCAGTGGTCCTGGAAAGAAATTTAGAACATACTGATAAATGTCCTCTATCACTCCAGAGGACAACGAAGAATTCGACCAAGACTTCGAAGATCAACTGATTGAAGATTTGAATCAGATAATACATCGCTTGCACACACATAACCACGCTGACAAAGGGAGGGAAATGAGAGACCATGGCCGTCCAATAATAAGAGAGGATGTACTGGCAACTATGAAATCCTTTGAACAAAGGGCACTAGGCTGGACGGGCATCACCCAAAACAACCTGGTTAACGCTCCCCAGCAGATCATTCAGATAAATCACTAAATCTACAGTGCTTCCCTGAACACGGGATACTTTCCTGACGGTCTAAAGATGGCCAAAATAATCTTTATACCCGAGGGAAATAAACCCCCTGATCAATTTGTAAATTACTCTCTACTTGAGTTCGTGGGCAAAGCCTAGCGAGAAGCTCCTGGTTAACCGGCTCCAAGACCAAGTAGCTGAGCAGGAAATACACAACTCTCAGCAGACGGGTTTCGTAGGAGATGGGGTATGAAACCGCCCTCGCCCTCTTAACAGAAATACTGGCACACTGCAGAACTGAGCGGAAGTATGTAGATGTGGTACTGCGAGGTGTGTAAAAGGCCTTCGATAATGTTGGGCTGAGACACTTTCAATACAAGACCTTGAACTTTCAGCTTAACTCAGTCCTGGAAAGGGTCCTCTGTGATTACATCATGGAGAGGAGAGCCCGAATCATAATTGAGGGCTATATAGGATCCAAATTTGAACTCGAGGCGAGAGTTCCACAAGGCAGCTGTCTGAGTCCGCTGCTGTGCCAAGTGTACACACTAGACCTCCCTGCTCCAATACAGGAGGATGTCATGTATCAGCAATTTACAGACGACATCACACAAATCGTCCTCGGTTCCTATAGGAACGCTTAAGTTCAAGTAAGACAGACGGCTGACAAAATAGACAATATCAATTGATACGAGAAAAAGTGGAAAGTAAAGACCAACCACCAGAAATTCCAGATCCTGTCAATAAACTAACGGATACTAGACGAGGGAAAAGTCCTGGGCTTACGGGTCATCAAGACTGGATATAAGACCCACAGCAACACCAGGGTTTCCCTAGCCAAAAGAGAGCTGATGAAACTTTACAGGTTCTGAAGCCTCAACGCGTCGAGCAAAAAGAAGCTATTCACTGCCTTGGTACGCTCCGTCCTAGTGTCCAGCAGTAGTAACATAGACGAATATTTGTACGTCTCTCAGGACGATGCAGAGTGTACAGAACAAAGACACTCTGCTAATAGCTTACGCGAGAAGGATCGACCATATTAGGCAAGCAGTCCTGCACGAAACCGAAAGAGCCGTTTAATATGGAGGTCCATGGGAAAAAGTAAAAGGAAAAATTCTCCCTACACTTTAAAAATAACAATGTGACAAGAGCGCGAGTTTCCCTTGACCTATAATAAATTACTTGTCATAAAAAATAGATACATGCAATATACATGCCACGTCGGTGACTGTGAGCATCCCACTTCCTCTTACATTGGGATGATATAAACAACCATCTCTCTGCGGCTAACAGCATACCTCCAAAACGGAGCCATCAAATGCCACATTGCAAAGCATTAGACAACCCTCACCCGAGAAATGGTAAATAGCAAAACAACCATCATTCTCCGGGAGGTTGGTCGACGACGACTGCGCATGGCTGAAGCAGTCACAATATGGAAATGAAAGACTCCAAGTAAACATCCAGCTCCAGCTAGAAACCAGCTTGACCACCCCACGCAGTCTTAATAACAACCGCATTGCATCATAAATACTTAATCTTTATAAATTTTCTCGCATCTGATTGTTCCAAACAAATATTCTTATGTTAAGATAATATAGTATGCATAAACAGCACCCATTTTCTGTAATTTTTCACTGTTTGCTCAGGAGATGACCCTAGAAAAGAGTGAAAGGCGTCTTGGCTAATAAAGAAATGCCTCTTGGCAGCATTTTTACTCACCTTTCGCTTTCTGAAAAGAGTTTTTGAAAAGGTTGAAAAGCTGCAAGCGCAAAGTTAAACCAGGCAGCCATCGCTGTCGTCTTCAACAAATCAAAATCATGCATACAGCATGGTCCTACTACCACTTTATATATATATATATATATATAATTTCCTTTTGTTTTTCGAATCTATTTGATTCCGATTAGGCTTATTAACTGTTGTTATATTCTGATTAGCATTTCATTGAAATTGATTGAATTTATTTATGTACTTACTGGTTCCTATCACCACCAAGAAATAAAAGGCATAAAATAGGGATCTACTTTGTAGGTAAAACCCATATCAAGTCATTATTTCCCTCTGCATAGCAAAGCACCGATTTCTACACGTTTACCAAACTAAATCCTTTGGTTGACCAAAAGGAAATAGGAAAAAAACAAAAGAGAAATTAAGTAAGAAGCCAGAAAAATAATGTATTGCATTTTTGTGTATAATTTTGAGATTATGCGAACGGTTTAAATGTTTTAATAATATAATTACATTAGAGTGCCAAAGGTTATGCGATAGGTACCTATTATTGTGTAGGGTCACTCTATCTCGGCGAAGGGCAGCAATTTTACGTGGCATCGATTGCACAATTGGGCGTTAGACCTGTGGATAGATGGTGACCCATGTCTCGATAATGTCCACACCCGAACCCTACCATTATCCCGAAACAATTGAAACCGTGATTTATAGGACCACGCCATATGCTGCGAGTCATCCAGGGTCAAATTAGTGAGTTCACGAGTCCAGGTGCCGCGGTGAGTCCGATGTCGTGGTGCTAACATAGGCACTCGAGTGCGTCTTCTACTCTAAATTCCTATAGTCGATTAAGAACGCTGCACTGACCTATTATGCGTCTGGTACCTCCACATTGGAGGTATGTGTGCGTGTGTTTAAAGATCGGCATATTTGCACGTGCGTTTAGAGACCTTCATATGTAGAGCCAATTTTAGGCCAGTGATGCTTCTCTGTTACCTTGGGCAATTTTAGCCCGATGCCGTAGGTCACGATCATTATGTCCCTGTGGTAGGACACTGCGCTGTCCACGGTGGGTAATAATGGCTTCCATAAGGTATTCTTGGAAGGATGTTAAAGGTCCGCATAATTTCAGAAATGGAATCTCCCATCCGCTTGGCACCCACTATCCTGCAATATTTAAACTCGGATAATTCACATCACCTTGCCATTGTTTACACTGCCCCACAATATCTCAGATTACAATTGATAGGTCTGGTAATTTCAATGACATCGCGGTACGCTCGCGTTGCCCACCATTGTATTATTATCTCATGACTTTTGCCACTTCAGCCTATATTCTTTATAAAAATATCCTTTTTAAATGTTATTATTAAGACGATGAAGTCTATGTAATCCACGAAGGTTCAATCATTTAAAGATATAGGGGAGGGCAGACAGGAAAAGAGTAAGTGAACAACGAATCGAATCATAACGAAGGAGATTAGGCTGAAATGGAGCGTGGTACTAATTCTCTTTAATACCCAAGAATTTGGTTCTTTTCGCTTTGTATGTATTTATAGATGTATGTATGCATGTATGTGTATATATGTATGGTTGTATATATGTGCACGCATGTATGTATACACTCACGCCTAGTTTAAAACTGAATTCCTCCTATATTCAGCTATGCCGGTTGTAGCATAAACTTGAAATGTTTGTTAATTTATGAATTATACCCATAATTAAATGCAAATTTGTAATGTTTAAATAGTCGAAAGCTAACTCCATAATTCGCATTCGTTGCGGGTTGCCCTCTGTAAACGCTTTGGTAGCGTGGCGGTTTCATCGACGGAAAGCTCATCTACCATCAGGATGGTAATGAAGGGTGGTTGCATAAAGGGGTCTTGTCGACTCCCTCTCAATTTTCGGTTTTCGCTTGGCGCCCATCGCCAGTTGGAGGTAGCTTCCATCCCGCAATTCGGCGCCAATTAACCAAAACGATTCGATTGTTCGCACCCTGATTTAATATGTTAAGAGAAAACGGAGGGGTTGTTTGCGAACCTTCAGAGGTCTGTCTATGTTCGCGTGTGTTTATAAACCTGCATATGTGCACGTGTGTTTAGAGACTTGCATATGTGCGCTTGTGTTTAGAGGACTGCATATGTGTGCGTGTGTTTTTAGAGACCTGCATATGCGCGCTTGTGTTTAGAGGACTGCATATGTGCGCGTGTGTTTAGAGATTTGCATATGTGCGCGTGCGTTAGAGACTTGCATATGTGCGCTTGTGTTTAGAGGACTGGATATGTGCGCGTGTGTTTAGAGACTTGCATATGTGCGCTTGTGTTTAGAGGACTGGATATGTGCGCGTGTGTTTAGAGACTTGCATATGTGCACTTGTGTTTAGAGGACTGGATATGTGCGCGTGTGTTTAGAGACCTGCATATGTGCGCAGGTTTGGAGACTTTCATATGTACGCGTTCGTTTAAAGACCTCCATATGGGCGCGTGATTAGGTTGAAAGTTATTTCAGATACAAGTTGAAGATGCTATGCAGTAAAATAGCGATTGTAGGATCATGGCAATTTAGGATTACAAAACATGTTATTTATGCTAACTATAATTATTACTGAAGTAAACATAGAAATACCCCACTCCCCCCATAATAATAATAATAAAAAGATGTCAGAGGGCATTATAAAATTTAGTGCAAATGAAATAAATGAATGTCTAATTTAATGAATAAAGTTATGATCTTTAATTCTAGGGGTATCACATGTATTTTCATTTGGCTACTGGATTATTAGTGGTTTAAATGAAAAAAAAACCTACATCTCATCTGATCCCAATTAACTGAGGATGTAAATCTTTACTTAACTTCATTCGATACTTTAATTAGTAGGATGCGTTCATACTGTTGCTTTAAGCGGCTTCCGGCTGGGCCTTTTTTGCCTTCATACTATTACTAATAAGCGCCATACCATATAATTAAGAAAAATAATAGCCTGATAGAAGGAAACAAGGTTTCATCTTCAAACTAGGGCGAAAGGCGGTCTTTAAACATATCAATGATTCTACGCGGACGGAATTAATGAGTCGAAATGATTCAACCTCGTTACAAAGACCTCTTCTCACTATTTAAATATAGCCGTTATGGAATTAAAAGTTATGTTTTTAATCAAGTTTTAATAACTTGAAACATTTTTTTTTCTCGCCGGTGATAAATTTGTTTATGCTTATTCTTGGAGTTTTAATTGAGTTTTGATTCATAACAGGGTACGTGCCGGGAATTGTTAGGTAAAGCTCCTTTATTTGATATGTATGATTTAATTATATTAATTTTGTGTTTATTTGCGCATGGTTTCTCCTTGTTTGAGAATTGATTTTCATTGTGATTTATTTGGTTAATTGGAATTGCTTTATTTTAAGGGCGAGGCGTAAAGGTCGGAACATGAGCTCGACTTGTCTTTTGGAAAAATTAAATTAATGGGATGTTAAGAATTGCTGCGACAAAGGACCGCATCGATCAAAATTGATTGGGTTAGTGGGGAACATTTCAGAACACACATAAAACATATTTGCATTTTAGCTTCAGGAAACAAGAGGCTTAATTTGTAGCATTTTTCCTCCCATCAGTAGGTAAACCTTGGAAGACAGCAAAAGACAGGATAGTTGTAACGTTAGTTTTAATGAGGATGGCACAAACAAAGAGGAATTTAATGAAGATGGCACAAACCAAGAGGGATTTAATGAAGGGGGCACAAACTAAGAGGAATTTAATGATGGCAAAAATTAAGAGGAATTTAATAAGGATGGCCCAAATCAGGAAGTATTTAATAAAGATGGCACAAACCAAGAGAAATTTAAAGATGATGGCACAAACTAAGAGGAATTTCATAAAGATGTCATATACCATGAGGGATTTAATGAAGATGTCACAAAAAGAGGGATTTAATGAGACACAAACCATGAGGGATTTAATGAAAATGTCACAAAGTAAGAGAAATTTAATTAAGATGACACAAACTAAGAGGAATTTAATTAAGATGGCGCAAATCAAGAGGGATTTAATGAAGATGGCACAAATTAAGAGGGATTTAACGTTAAAACGATCGTTTTTACGTTTAACGAGACACTCTATATTATTATGTATCCACTTTATCGATTTATAAATTATCAATTACCCATCATTCCCCTCTCCCCCCCTAGAAATGGGGTGTCAGGTATAGCAATGAAAACCATGCCGCACCTGACATCTGGATGACTGGGTACTCCCCCACCCAACGCTTGCAGGTGAACTTGCGGCTATATATCTTGCCCACATTTTCACTTCCACCATTTTCACCACTTTCTTTACCGATCTCTCCTTATAAACTTTCTGGTGGATATGCCTTCGTTGGTTGTCGCTTTTTAATTTGAAATAAGAGTAACACCTCTCCCCCTGCTTCCAGTCCGTGAAGATGTGGCAAGTATCAGTTTAAGCCCCTCAAGTGCGTCTGTGCCACAGTTTCAACATAATAACCTCCCCCCCACCCTTTCCCTTGGGTGCCTTCAAGCGTGCCTCAAAGACCGGCTTCATCTCTCAAGGCTTTCCTTAGTTTGTAGATAGGTGCTCTACGAATGCCTATGGCCTTAGAGAGCGCCCTACATAATCATTATTTTTATTATTATCATGCGATGAAATACTAAGTATGGGTCTAGGACGTTCTGCGCAGCCGGTAGGGCGCAACCCTATTCGGCGCGAGCGTTTCGGCGCAGACCCTATTCGGCGCGAGCCTTTCGGCGCAGACCCTATTCGGCACGGACTGTTTTCGGCGCAGACCCTATTCAGCACGGACTGTTTTTGACGCAGACCCTTTTCGGCATACACCCTTTTCGGCGCACACCCTTTTCTGTGCACACCCTTTTCGGGGCACACCCTTTTCTGTGCACACCCTTTTCGGCGCACACCCTTTTTGGTGCACACCCTTTTCGGCGCACATCCTTTTCGGCGCACACTCTTTTTGGCGCGGACCCTATTCAGTGCAACCATTGTTAAAAATTATAAGTTCAATCCGATTAACTTTTTTTTAAAATATTGAAAAGAAATGTTAGTGTTAAGAATTTCTGACAAGGAAGTCGAAATTATGTGATCGACGGCGTTCGTTCTAGTTCAAACTTACTCAAAATCTAGTGGATTGAGCTCTACCAAATTTGGTGAAGCACTAGAGCCTTAAGCTAGAAGTTAACTATTAATTTCTTTACCAAGATCCGGTTAGGTTTTTTTTTGTACTTACTAATATATTAACTGAAAATTATATCTTTGAAGCTGCATGTGTTAATATTGAGTTTCTAAATGCTTGAAAGAGCTTTTGCGCC
Organism: Ceratothoa steindachneri; assembly: GCA_963969495.1. Taxonomy (NCBI): domain Eukaryota; kingdom Metazoa; phylum Arthropoda; class Malacostraca; order Isopoda; family Cymothoidae; genus Ceratothoa; species Ceratothoa steindachneri. The sequence goes on from OZ018322.1 coordinate 47,588,651, forward strand.
AAGTTAACTTTGTGGAGATTATGTAATCGCCAACAAAATTGCCCGAAAACTAATTACTCATCTTACTAAATTTGGTTAACCACTAGAGCTTTAGCCTAAAAGAAAACCACTAGTTTTTGACCAAGATCTGGTATTAAGATTCGGTTTTATCCGTTTATGAAATATTTTTCTTACTACTTTTTTCATTCAAAATTATATCTTTGAAGCTGAAAACGTTAATGTCGAGTTTCTAAATATTTGAAAAAGATTTTTTCTTGTCCTAACTTTGTGGAGATTATGTAAACGACATAATTTAATTTCATTTTTTTAAAAATTGCACGAAAACTAATTACTCGAGTTCTACTAAATTTGGTTGAGCACTAGATAGAGCCTTAGACTAGAATGAGACGATTAGACTTTGACCAATATTTGGCATATTGAATGCATAAATTAGTATTAATAATCTTAAAAAAAATACATACAATTATACATAAATGAAGCAAGTTGGGATATTGCTAAATATACATATATTGTTAAGTTATTCATTTCTAAAATGAATCATAAATAGGGGTATAAATTTTTTAATTACCACCCCAAAAGCCTTGTAAAAATGGTAATTAACCCAGCATTTTGGTTTTAGGATAACCGCTGCTGACCTGTTATAAATATTTATAGGAGATATTTATTATTTTAAACTGATTAAATTAATTCAATTTTTGATGGAACTCACACACAAACTATCTATCGTCTATTGTACCCTAAGAAAACTGACCTGGCTTGGTTTCAAACATAGTTTGCGGCACATATTTCTAAATATCTATGAGGAAGAAATTTGAGGGGATTCTACTAATTCTCCTTTTCCAGCAGCAAAATGTAAACTCTTGGAACCATCAAATTTAATAAAGAATGTGAGATTATATTTTTCCAGCAGTGAAGTGTATAAATAGAAAATGTTTTTCAATTTTAAATTAAATTGTGTCTTAAATATCTTTCAGGTTGATGAGCTGGCTCGCCTACAATCAAACTTTCTGAACTTTTTAGATATCCAGAACTCATATTCAATTAAGTTTTTATAAGATTCACTTTAATAATTTCCACTGATTAATTTATTTAACTCTATAAAACGTTCTAGTATTTCATTGATTAAACTTTTCTTAGATCCTATATATGGCAGCGAATATACATAATATCAAAAGATCGAAAGCCAAAATTTGAAAGTGATGGTTTTATCTATTTTTTTGATAGATATAGTGCAGGTAAGAAACAAAATTTTATAGGTGTGAAAGAAATGATTCCTGCAAAGCAAGAATTCATGTTCAAAAGGAAGAAATCGTGAAATATATTAATGACCATTAACACGATCGCATTCTAACTCAAATAAAGACCCGTGCAAGCAACGCAGTAGAAGGGACTGCTATAGTTGTCAACGAATGCTCACAGAATTTACCTCAAGCTTTCCGTTGAGCTGTGTAAGAGAAAGATCTTTAAAAAGACGGTCCGTCGACAAAGAAACAATGTAAGATTATACTTGATGAGGCCAATCGATTTAGCCAGTCTTGTTATTCTAGAAGAATTCAAAACTTATACTTTTCGTGGAGAACAAACGGAAGAATTTTTGCTTGCAGACAGTGGATGTTTGGAAAGTTCTTGTAGAATTTTAATGTTTGGATGTAAAATTAACCTCTGATTAATAAATGAGTGTGAAACTAATAGTTTCCTTCTTGGCTAAGGCTCTAGTGTTCCATCAAATTTGCTAGAAATCGGTACAATAGTTTTTGAGTATGTTTGAACAAGAACAAACGAACGAATGAACGAACACCGTCGATCGCATAGTTTCTGACTTCCTTGTCAGAGATTTGTAACAGTAACCTCTCTTTTCATTTTTTTTCTAAAGTAGATCTGGTTCACTTTAAAATTTCTCGCAAGTTCTGCGCCGAACCGGGTCTGCGCCAAAACGGGTCTGCGTCAAACGGGTCTGCGCCGAAACGGGTCTTGCGCCGAAACGGGTCTGGGCCGAACTGGGTCATTCCCACTAAGTAATTACCGTAGTCCCCTGTGCTGTATGGGTATCGTACTTTCTCTGGATTTGTTCCGAGAATGTGGAATGATCTGCACGCTGCAATGCGGTCATCGCCCTCCCTTGGTGCTTTCAAGCGTGTCTTGAAGACTTTTCTTCTCTCTAGTTTTTCCTTATGCAATAGACAGGCACTCTTCAAGGCCCACATCCATGAAGAGCGTCCTACAAAAATCATTATCGATCGAAGACGGGCTCTACCTCGTGCCCCTAAGTATCACCTGCTGATTCTCAAGGGCCATCGATTTTTGAGGAGAAATACTGGGTTATCGAGGTAGTGCGGGGTTATTAAGGGCATGCAATGGGGGGATTATTCCCTCCCCAAGGGGATTCGCCTTCGTCGTGGAAGGAGGAAGGGATAATAACCAGGTCCCTATGGTACACCGTGGTATTCTCTTTGACCAATCGGGGTATCTATGACGGGTATAGACAGAAAAATAGATAAAAAAGGAATTAAATCGAAAGAAGAATTGTAAAAAAAATGTTAAATGCTGGGGTAGGTAATAGACATTGCTAACATTCGAGAGTACAAAGGAGTATAAGTACTCAAAGGTACTAACCCCTCACCCAGATCGCGGATCGGAATATTTAGATATATTTGAGTTTAATGCTATGGGTGTGCGACCCGGGTGGGGGGGTCGACGTTCTTCAGGGGAGTCCCTCTCGGCCCCTCTCGTCCGGTCGTTGTTGTCTGGTTAAAACTAAGAAGCGAAAACCAACAAGGGCATCTCCGTCAGAACCCCCAAGGGTTGTGAGGAATAACCACGAGGAACTACGCTGCAGCTTACATCTAGAGGAATGTGTGCCCTCTGTGCCCTAACGACCACACTTGCGTGCCCTTTTAGCCCCAATTCCTTCGGGTGGATGTGCGGGTGTAAATCTTTATTCACCACTTTCCTTCCAGACCTTTCCTGCAGAAATGCCCTCATTGGTTTTCACCAGAAAGATGCGAGAAATAAAGTTAGGGTTAGTGACGATGTGTGGAAGGTAAGAATATCGAATAATGTAAGGAGGGGATACCAACGAGGGCATCATCGGCACAATGTTTATGAAAAGTGAAATAAGTGATGAGGTTAGTGGAAGTGAAAATCCCTGGAAGGTGCATCGTCCGAAAAGTCGATAAAGAGGAGACTACTTGGAGCACACACCTCTTCCGAACATGATTCAGTTCCTAGATTAAATAAGCTTCATTTTTGTATTCGTACTACTGAGCCTGTGGGCTTTTGGAACGAACTTGTTCTTAAGTTCTTTGAACTACCCCACCCCCCACTGGCACTCCAAGTTGACCTGCAGTACAGGAGACATTGGCGACCTGGACTTTAATTCATCATACCTGCCCTCGTTATTCGTTTTTCTCTCTTCTCCTTTCTCTGAGGTCACGTTTGGGAGAGTCGCGTGATCTCCCCATTCTTAGGATGAACTACAGGGGGTTCAGGTAAATCGAGACAAGTTGTACACTGGAAGAAAAGGTTCTGTACCAAACGGACAATAATTTCACATGAGAATTTACACGTAAATAAAACGATAGATATAGTTGTAAAATCCTCTCAAATGGCCAAAATCTGCCTTCACGACCATCTCCAGGGGGGACCTGAACTGGTTACATGCTCTGGTTAGGGAGTTCTTGTGAATGGATGGAATTACCTCCACAATGGCGTCCTTAAGAAATCCGAAAGTTTTATGAACAGCCTTCTTGACATTCTTCTCTGCAACGCCTCACAAGAAATAATTTTGGGAGTTGCATTTGGAGGAGCTGGGTGACCACAATTCTGGGGACCAGTGATGCACAGGACGTTGGTGAACAACCACGTCTGTGTCTTTCTTGTCTTGTGTGCGGGAGCAGAGTCCTGCTAGGAAACGTCATTTTATTTCCCATAGCTACTTTTCGTCCATCCAGAACTTGATTACAGTATCCAGCATTCACCTTGATGCCCTGGGAGAATATATGAAGAGGCATAACGCGGCCCTCGTTGCTGACTACGCCAAAACCATCGGACAGGCGGGAAATTTGCTGTGCATGACCGTAGTCACTTTATCCTTATTCCTAGCCTTGCCACACTGCCGATTTACTTTGTAAACGAGATTCATTTGGTAGTTCAACAAATTCACAATCTCCTTCACGCTTCTCCCGTTGCGGAGGGCCACGAGTATGGCGTACCGTTTTTCGGTTTCAGCTGACATTCTCACAAGTAGCCCCGTATGGTTTAACCCGCATGAAAGCTAAAGGCTTACTGAGTTTGTCCAAGGTCAAGTAACATACATTGGTGCGCGCACTGTAAATTGTGAAAGAACAGGGTCAAAATCAAAAGAAAACTAAGAAAATGTTCGTTAGTGAAGGGAACCTTTAATTAGGAATTTTGTGCCCTCTCTTTAACTTAATTTACAATGATTTGTAAATTAGATTCATCATAGAGAAAATATAGATCGTGCGGCCATTTTTCTAACCTCTTTTCTAGCCTCTTTTCTATCTATGGTAATCTTGATCATTCAGATCATTTCCTTAACCGGCTATGGGTGATGATTATGATGCTGGGTGAATTTATTGCCACTGGACTTAAACTCGCTCCCCTGGGTGTCAGTTTTTGCAAGGATTTCTTCGGGGAGTATTTGTAATAGGTTGAGGAATAAGTTCTTGCGTTTTTTAGTGTTGTGTTGATTTAAGTTTTGTTGACGTGATTTGTGCACATATTAAGAAACAATAATAAATAATGAGAGCAAAATTTGCAAAGGTTAGGCTACGTCTCTTAACAGCGTAGACTATTAAGATTTTGCTCAGGCTACGTCTTGAAGTTGAGTAATAAGTCATTGCGGTTTATTTAAAAGTTGTGTTAATTTAATTTTTGTTCTGTACCCTCAAAATGGAATGTCAAGTTGAAAGGCACATTTTCGACACTTGTTGTTATTCATTTTCAATCGAGACGGGAACAATGCAAACGCAGACAAAGCTCGTCGCGATATTTGTGCTGTGTACGGAGAAAATGCTTTATCAGAAATGACAGCTCAATGGTGGTTTTCACGTTTCAAAAACGGTCATTTCAATCTTAATGACGAAGAACGTTCTGGTCGCCTCATTAAGTTGGATGAAGATCGATTGAACGACCTTCTTCATGAAAATCTTTGTCACCCGACGAGAGAATTGGCTGTACAATTGGCGTGTGATCAGAAAACTGTAGTGAATCACCTTCATTCGATGGAGAAAGTTAAAAAACTCAGGGCATGTCTTCCGCACGCTTTGAGCGAAAGCAACAAACTTCAACGCTCCACGATTGCCGCAGGTTTGCTTGCTAGTCACAAGGCTACTCATGGATATAAGGACATATTTCTTCACCGCATCATCACTGGCGACGAAGAGTGGTGTGTTTATGTCAACACGAAACAACCATCGAAAACAATGGCTTAGCCCCAATAAAAAAAACACTTCCGCGATTAAAGCAAAGACTTCATCCACGAAAGACGATGCTGTGTATGTGTGGTGGGATTGTGAAGGCATCATTCTTTATGAGCTCCTTGCGAACAACGAGATTGTCAATGCAGAACTCTACGTTCAACAAATGTATCGACTCGTCGAAACTATTGGTGAAAAGCAACCTCATCGACGTTATGGAGTCCTTCTGCAACACGACAATGCTCGTACTCACATTGCCAATATGAAAAAAGACGCCATCCGAACACTTAATTAGGAAATCCTGCCGCATCTTCCATATTCGCCAAACTTGGCTCCATCGGATTTCCATCTGTTCCGATCGCTCTCCAACAATTTGCGCTGCGTTTCGTTCAATAATGATTTGGAATTAACTACCTGGTTAGACAAATCCTTCGAGTCAAATCCAGAGATTTTTATTGCAGAGGCATCGAAAAACTTGTTGAACGTTGAGAAGAAGTCGTAAATAACAACGGAAGATATACATTATTGATTAAATTGCATAATGTTATTAATTAAAAATGAAGTTTTTCTAAAGTTGTTAATGGTAATGAATAAATTTGATAAAACTGCAAGAACTTATTCCTCAACCCAATAAATATGAGCGAAAGGAGGGTTAGCAATGTTATTTTTTCGATTTTTTGTTTCAAATATTTCAATTCGTTTTCATGTCCATCCACTCCTTTGTTTGATAAGTGAGTACTCATTGGATTATACCCGCATTTTAGTCCTTAGGTAGCAAACAATTAAATTTTGCATTAGAGTATTTTGGGTTCTACTTTCTATCACACTCTTTTTCAGTATTCGTTCTATTCTTTCTTTTTATTTATATTCTTATTTTAAATGACTCCCTCCGTCCCCATATTTCTTTTCTACTGAATGAGAATGCCCTTGTTGGTTACAAGTCGTCTCACTCCTTTACTAATATGAGTCACGATTCTATAATTATAGTTATATGCTGTAGGAATGTAGGCTAATTTCCATTAATTTGGGTGTCTCCCAAGACTTACTCATAGACTCTACATTGTTTCGTACCTAACTCTTCTTCAGTTCAGCTTTACAGTCAGCTTAGCTTTTAAGGGGCTACTATGTTGAAGATACACAAATTATTCTTTAATGTGGGTATAAGAGACCACCTATCCGTGACGAGTTTGATGGGGATGGTAAATGAGATGGCTCATATTTTAGGGAGTTTTATTCAAAAGTTTCGCTGCTGTCCAGCTTCTTCAGAGAACCAATGTTCTTCTGATAACACTGTGGTATTTGTACCCCCAGAACCGACTCTCGCCTAGAGATTATTCTTTCATGCTGTCTCTAATTCATTTTTAAACTTGTTTGCTGAACTCTAAATTTTTAACCTTGTCAACAAATATTCAGTCTTACAAGTTTTATTAGATGATCAAAGAGATACTCTTTGCTGAGGTCCTAGAATCATCTCTTATGCCAACTTTGTTCCAAGATCTTTGTGAGACGCAAGAAACTGCTGCTTCCTTTGACAAAAATATCAGTATCTAATTTGATTTTGCGTTTTATCAAGACATGGCGTTCGTAATGAAAGGTCTTCCTTCCCAACCTACGATACAAATATTGTCCTAAGTACTCTGCTGATCGCAACGACTTTTTCCAGCCCGTACTTCACCGTTTCATACTTTTACTTCAGTGTAGTCAAGTAAGCCAGGGGCACAGAGGCAAACTGGTTGCCGTTGTGCAGCAGAACTCATTTCAGTAATCGCTTGTGCTGTCAATGAACAGTCTCCGATCTTCGGGATTGTACTGTGGCACTCAAAACCTGTGCAGAAGTTGCACAATATCTGTACAGTACACGAAGCCCTTCTCTTCAGAGAAAAAAACGGAGATATTATTGATGTATATTGTGGTAGAAGGTGATGCGAGAACTGTCAGAGAGGATTTCTTTCTTTCAATCTGGATGCCAACAGTTCGGCAGAGGACTTTAACAAGCTGAGATCGCGAACTAGATTATTAAGCTCCTTCCGGGAAAAGGATGTTGAGCATCATCGTCAAAAATCACTTCTTTTTATTTTCTTCAACACTAGAGGAATCTTCCTCACAAATGTCAGGGAGTTCTCCAAAGACAGGTACTGGAATTTCCTTACAATGAGCTACAGGACGATGCGCTGATTGAAGATCAAGATACTTGAGGCTTCTCCGGTTCTATCTGTTTATCCCAGTCAAATCAATAGCGCAGAAGTAGCAGTTAGTGCCATGGTTTGTCGGCTCCATCCAAACCATGGGAATTCCAAACTTCAGGCAACTCTTTTGGCCTGAGTCTAACGACGCAGATACTCGGTGCATGTCTTGTATACCATGTGTGGCCTCCAAGCTTAGTCATGGTCAGTAAGTTACATGGCAAAATAAGCATGGTAAGCAGACTTTATGAAACTTGTGACTTGACTCATGTTTGGAACAACGGTATATTGCCGCTGATGTAGCAGAACATATCGGTCTTATTTTTGCAAGATCTTCTGGCTGAATCCATTTCATTCACCTATAAAAGAAATATACCAGTTAGTCAAAAATTGCTGCTTGGAAATTCTTCAGAATTCTATTTAAAGAAATAAGAAATATTTTTTGCATCTTATAGATAGAAAATATCCGTACATATAAACAAACGTAAAAAAACATCATGTCGCGATAAATAAAAAAATATTGAACTGATTGGGCAAAACCAATGTGATTTCTACTGGCCAGTTTATAGGTTTTAATTGGTTTATGTAAGGTACTACACTCCCCAATGCACAATACATCACCTCATTACCTCCCTATTTATTCATAATCTTTATTTTCATGGGTTGGAGTGTGTAGTAACCTACATAGACTTATTAGACTGCGTTTAGTATAGCAATGAGTAGCTCCTACATCGGGCATACCTGGGGGACGCTCTTCTCCCACGCCAAGCAAGGGACTGTATCCAATAGACTACTCTAACACCCCTAAAATGAACTGTATCAATTGGGTATTTTAACCTTCACTTTTGCCGTCGTAGTGATAACCACATACCCTCACCGCGTACATTGCAATTTTCCTTATTATCATTAGAATCATAATTCTTGATCCTGAAATTAATAGAATGCCAATGGAGGTCGTCCAGTAGGGATTTGGCGTGGGCAGAATTTAATGTGTGGCTGCAAGATGTGAACGCTCTCGTTCTGAATTTGCAGCGGCGGAACTTCTGTAAGGTGTTTAAAATTCGTCGAGGCTTCGAGAATAGCAAATACCAGGATTTTTTGTTCCTACTCAAAATACTACTAGGAACCACGGTTGGGAGCTTGAACTTCCGCTGCTCAGGACTTCTCTGGTGTTCAACTCTTTCACATATTGAATATTAGCATAGGTACCTGGCGTTGTCCAGGAAAAATATCTTTACTTGCTGATTATTATTATTATTTGTGAGGGGGAAGTTAGATTCAGGAGAGTTGCGCACTTTCTGTACCATGTAATATATAATATACTAAAAATAAGTAAACGTATCACCACGCACGCCCGGCAGTTTACGCACACGCGTGAATGACTGATAGTCATGAGCGAACATGAGCTACCTTGCAAAAATAGTCAATAGTTCCATAGAGAATGGTAGAGACGTAAGCTATGATGGCAGAATGTAGCTCCAGATTACAGGTCTTATAATTTTGATTAAAAAAAAATCCTGGTTGTGCTCTTTTATCTAGCACAACTAGGACGGTAGCGCAAAATTGAAGTAGGCCATATAATTTTCTTTATAAAATCCTGGTTTTGCTCTTTTATCTAGCACAACTAGGACGGTAGCTCCAAATAGAAGTAGGCCATATAATTTTCTTTGAAAAATCCTAGTTGTGTTCTTTTATCTAGCACAGCTAGGACGGTAGCTCCAAATAGAAGTAGGCCATATAATTTTCTTAAAAAAATCCTGGTTGTGCTCTTTTATCTAGCACAGCTAGGAAGGTAGCTCCAAATAGAAGTAGGCCATATAATTTTCTTAAAACAATCCTGGTTGTGCTCTTTTATCTAGCACAGCTAGGACGGTAGCTCCAAATAGAAGTAGGCCATATAATTTTCTTAAAAAAATCCTAGTTGTGCTCTTTTCTCCAGCACAACTAAGTATATTTCTCTCTTTTCCGTACCCACAGATTGTGGTAGGAGAAGTGGATGGAGGAGAGAGAGCCTTCATCTATACTATGTTTTTTCTCAAATTGTATCTTAGGGCTTATGCTACATAGATAGTACCGCCTATCCATGGATAGGAATGGGCTTTGATGTACTCCCATCCCTTGTAACACGTTGTTACTCATTAATTATAGTCGTATCACACACGCATTCATCTTTCTTTGGCAACCCAACGTCTCAGGGGCTGTTTCGTAGTCGTGGAATGCACTCCCTCTTGCAAGTTTTCTTCCTTTCACTAGGTAGTTTTAAGTCCCCCGGAGACCTTGTTAAGAATAGCTCTTAATCTCGACTGTTTAACCTTACAGGGTATTAAGTTAGACATGCCAACATTTACTCATAAATAATATATATGTATTAAATCAACATTTAAATTTTGGGTCTACCATATTGAATACGTTTACATTTTTGTCACAATATTGATCAACCAAATCTCCATTAACCTTTCTCCCTATTTTTTTAATTATATTTATCCTTAGATACCTGTCTATTAATTCTGCCGTGTATCGTAATTAAAAATAATTGTCCCATCCATTTAGCGACTTCATATAGAAGGCGTTGCTTCCTTGATAAAAGATGATCCAACCGTCCAACGAAGCCCTCTTCAATTAATACAAAATTCAAAGTAATATTTATGTACCAGGTTTATGGGTCTCTCAGGAGATAGAATGCTCTGCTAGTTTTATAATGGCCTTCCAAGAGCAGGATTAATTGTATCTGCAACATGGTAAGGAATTTTGGCCGGGGATGGCCTACTTATTAAGGACATCACATATTCAAACCAAGTAAGAAATTTCGCGAAGTTAAATGGTAGGTTCTAATTTAGTTGGTGGGTTATTGGGCAAACTAATTGTATTACTGTTTCGTAAAGTGTTTTAAATCATCGTTCAAGATCAGAGCTTAATTTTTGATGAGGCTGGAATCAGAGGCAATGCATGGTTGGGGATGTAGTATTGAAAACTGGTAGATATGGTCGTTATTGGGATGTTTATATTAAGATTGTTTAGTTTTCAAGAGGAGGAAGTCTTCATCCACGGTTGAAATATGGCCCCAGGCCCCCATAAATTTGCCACTCCTTGCTAATGATGTTCATCTATATATGCAAGCATAGTGAAAATGATGTTGCCATAATGTATGTTGTTTTCCTTATTAATCTTTCTTTTATGGACTTAGTCTTTTATAGTGTCGATTTTACTTTTGTATACAACGATTCCTAGTGTTTTCACTGATTGGTGATAGATTTATTTATATTTTTTAATGTCAAATTGCATTGAAATCTCGCAATATTTGAAGAATCCCACCATTGAAAAGCTCCTCCCAAACTCTTAATGAAGTAAATTAGATACGTAAACAATAAGAGAGAGAGAGATGAAATAAACTTAAAAACAACGGATGGCGCCTCAAGGGGTACCGCAATTCAAATAACTTGTCTTTTCCCTTGATCATCTTTAAATATTCGTTTTTCTTCATCCGATTTTTATTTTTCTGTCTGGTCGTCACCTCGGTCTTACCCTGTCATGTAAACCCCCCGCAACCTCGATGTCGCGACCGTTAAGGTATGTATCCGTCATCCGTGGAAGACATGAGACTCATGCCATACATGGGAATTTGGTGGTGCTTCTTCTCTAACTTGATCTCAATTTTCCTTTGAGGTCCTTACAAGGACCTCGTAATTTTTAGTAAAGGGATTAAGTAGAAAGATAGTTAACACCATCTGTCTCATGGCCAGGACTGGCCCACAAAGATAAAAAAAACAACATAAAGATCAGCAGGACAATCGCTGGTAACCGCGAGGACATTAGAATTATGTTCTCGTTTTAGGGTATGATTGGGGGAGGGTAGAGTTTTTTTTTCACTTCGTCACCCGGGATGGGGGGGGGGGGTGAAGAGGAACTCGTTCCACGTAAGGGCTATGTAGATATAATTCTACTCATCGGCAAGATTCTTTGGAAGTGTGTGTGTGTGTTGTGTTGTGAAGAAGGGATAAGAAAGGCAGCGGTGTTGTGAGTGGCTGTGGCTATGTAAGATAACGTGTGTAAGATCTACCTACCTCCGCAGAAGTCTAGCCACCAATCGGTGGCTAGACCTTATTTGCGCATACGTTTCCGTCCGCTCTCGCCCTGCACCGAACCGGACACATCGATGTTAGAAGACCAACGCTGTATCCACTCGGCAAGTGAGAGCTCCCTAGGATTAACCTGATTCTGCAAGTTTATTAAACACCCTCTTTTCCCTCACGATTTAATGAATATGGAGAACACAAGTAGTTCTTGAGAGTAACAATGAATGGAAAACAATATCCCATAAAAAATGGAAATTTAATTCAAAATGATTCATCAGAAAACCGATTCTAAAACATATTATTCCTCATTGTGCTCATTATTTTGATTTACCATTTCATTTTTACCGTTATTTTCATCTTTCTTTTATTTATTTTATCCCTCGTTCTCTTTCCTTCCTTCCTACCGCCTTTTCCCTCTCGTTTAGTCCATTTTGCGTTAATTTGTTTATTGCCCATGAAGTGTTCTTTAGGCCCGATGTTTCTCGGTCTAATCTCGCTACTTGCTTCTGATGTACGTGTTTCTCTCGCTTCTTCCGCCTTCATTGGTGATTTCTTGTTTAAGAGGCGGGGTTCGATCATTTGATTTACTTATATGGTTTGATTTATTCATATCGTTTGATTTATTTATATAGTTTGATTTATTTATATAGTTTGATTTTTTTATATAGTTTGATATATTCATATCGTTTGATTTATTTATAGTTTGATTTATTTATATAGTTTGATTTATTTATATAGTTTGATATATTCATATCGTTTGATTTAAGGCCGCTTTTGCTGGCGTTTTGATATCTTGTCCTGTCTTAGCATAGTGCAGGTATTTCTTGCTATCAGTATCGTCCCTTTTATTCATTTTCTTCGGTTTATTATATTTATTCTCTCTTTGTTTCGTCCCATCGGGTTTTTTTTCAGGGGTTTTCGTTTCCGAGCATCTTTGAAGTAATCCTTTGACCCGTTCGGATTGGTACGACATCCTTGGTAACACTTGGATTTGTCGGTTCATCTTTTTGCTTTACACCGGCTCTCCATTTTCTCCGACTTGCTGCTACTCTCGCATGGGCAACCTTGCCGTGGATGACATATGGATGTTTGCGTGTCCTCCCGGCCCCAACACCCACAGTTTGCCATCGCAGCTACAATGCCTACAGGATTATCTGCTGCTCAATATCTTCCAAACATTTGACCTCCTCTAGCTTCACTACTTTCTGTAGGGATGCGATCAATGGTATTTCACTTTAAAGTCGAGGCTGGTGTCAGGTTCCGTTTGTTATCCAGGTTTGCTTTGTGTCCATTTTTCAAACGCAGAGACGTCCATGACTCGATTCATGAGAGGGGGGTGAAATGGCCCGGCTGTACTGAGGCTCATAGAGCGACAGCTCAATTTGGGATTAACTGAAGAAAGCGCTCATCAAATCTCCAACTGATGAATGCGCTCCTCAAATATCTCCAACTGAAGAAAGGGTTCTTCAAATATCCTCAAATGAAGAATGAGCTCATCAAATATCCCCAACTGAAGAAAATGTTCTTCAAATATCCCCATTAGAAGAATGCGATCTTTAAATATCTCCAATTGAAGAATGTACTCTTCAAATATCTCCACCTGAAGAATCCGTTCTTCAAGTATACCTAACTGAAGAATGCGCTCCTCAAATATCCCCAACAAAGAATGCACTCTTCAAATATCTCCAACTGAAGAATCACTCCTCAACTATCACCAACTGAAGAATGCGCTTCTCAAATATCTTCAACTGAAGAATGCGCTCCTCAAATATACCAAACTGAAGAATGGAGTCCTAAAATATCTCCAATTGAAGAATGCGCTCCTCAAATATTCCCAACTAAAGAATGTCACCCCCAAATATCTCCAACTCAAGAATGCGTTCCTCAAATATCTTCAACTAAAGAATGCACTTTTCAACTATCACCCATTGAAGAATGCACTACTTAAATATCTCCAGCTGAAGAATGCGCTCCTCAAATATCCCAAACTGAACAAAGCTGTCCTCACTTTTTCTTACCTGAAGCAACCCTCCCCTTTTAAAAAAAATAAATAGATAAAAGTTTAGGTTAGGTTAGGTTGTAACAAAAGATAAAACAGTCAATACAATTTTAATTAAATATTTAGAAAATTATCTATAAAACGGGGTATTACGATGGGCAGTCAATAAGTTTTGCAATTCGGATATAAGGAAACGAGATATGAGGAAAAGTGTTTTATCATTTTTCAATATAACTACCCTCGACTTCAATGCACTTGCGCCACTTGTCCCTGAGGCTTCGAATTCCCGACAACCAGAAATCTCCCGACTGCTGTTCAATCCACTCCTGGACGGCGAGCTGGACATCTTCATCGTCCCCAAACCGGCGTCCACACAGTACAGCTTTGAGCTAGTGGAATAAAAAGTAGTCGCTAGGGGCCAGATCTGGACTATAGGGAGGATGGTTGCGCTCCTCGAATCCGCACTCGCGCTGGCAGCTTGTGCAACTCTGGCCATGTGGACAGGGGCATTGTCGTGGAGGAGCAGGACACCGCGTGTCAACTTGCCGCGCCGCTTCTGACGGATGCACTTCTTCAACCCAGCCAGTTCCTCGGTGTAATATTGGCCTGTGATGGTCCTCCCACGAGGTGCATAGTCCACCGTCAACACTCCCTCAGAATCCCAGAAGATCGTGGCCATGATCTTCCTAGCTGAGGGTTGGGTCCGCAACTTGATGGGGGTCGGAGAGCCCCTGTGCTTCCAGGCCATGCTTTCGAGCTTGGTCTCGGGATCCCAGTGATGGACCCACGTTCCATCACCTACCACTATGCGTGACTCGAATTCCGCCAGGTCTTGGTTGTACAGGACAGCAGCTCCTTCGAACTTTGACGACGTTGAAGTCGATCATGGTGCATGAGGTTTCTAGGGACCCAACGGACAGAGACCTTGGTCATGGCCAAATTGTCGTGGATGATGTTGATAACACTTCCATGTGATATTCCAAGTTCTCGCTCGATTTCTTTGACCTTCACCCGTCGATTTTCGAGGATCATCCTCTCCACACGGGCCACATTGTCCTCGTTGGTCACGTCTGACGGGCGTCCTGGACAGGGGTCAGCTTCAAAGAACTCACAACCATGGCGGAACTCCCTATTCCAGCGAGCAATTATTGCATAGGAAGAGGCGGTGTTTGTGTACACTGCGACCATGCGTTCATGGATCTCTTTTGCATTCTTGCCTTCCTTGGTCAAAACTTTGATCACTGCGCGGTGCTCAACCTTCTCCATTGTTGAAAATTTGTGACTGACGATCTGCGATCAGCTACTGCTTCTTAAATAGACGAGGCAGAAGCGTGTGGCTGCAGGTTCTGACTTGTCATAACTTGTCCTAACACCCCAACAAACAGCCATCCCTCTTCCTCTGCTTTGCCATACCGATTCACAAAACTTATTGACCGCCCCTCGTATGTTGCTACTCGTATATCAATGCCTAAATTGCCTAAAGCATCATCATTAGATTAGTTTAAGTAGTAACCTATCCTAATGATTAAAGGGTTAAATCACATAGGCTATATAAACTCTGTACATCCCGTTTTCGGAAGAGTCGTCTAATAAAGGAAAAGGAGGTAAACTTTCAACTTTTAGGCAAAAAAAAAAAGGTTCAACTGTGTTTACCTTTTTATCGGAGAGCTGCGATTGTTTTTCCGAGTACTAAAAGATGTTTTTAGCGAAGAAATCCACAAAAACTTTGTTATTTTAGTTTGATTTCTCATAAAAATCCACAACTAAAGAATACACTCTTCAATTTTCAACCGAAGAATGCGTTCCTCATATATTGAACCAGGTGCTCTTTAATTTCTATCAACTGAAGAATGCGTTCCTCATATATTGAACCAGGTGCTCTTTAATTTCTATCAACTGAAGAATGCTCTCCTTAATTTTCATAAATGAAAAATGCGCTTCTCAATTTTTTCTCAACCGAAGAATGCGCTTTTCAATCTCAACCGAACAATGCGCTCTTCAATCTCAACCGAAGAATGCGCTCTTCAATTTTTCTCAACTGAAGAATGCTCTCTTCAATTTTTCTAATCCTAAGAATGCGCTCCTCCATTTTTCTCAACCGAGGAATTCGCTCCTCAATTTTTCTCAACCGAAGAAGTCGTTCTTCAATTTTTCTCAACCGAAAAATGCGGTGTTGAATTTTTTTCAACCGAAGAATGTGCTCTTCAATTTTTTCAGCCGAAGAATATGCTCTTCAATTTTTCTCAAACGAAGAATGCGCTCTTCAATTTTTCAAACGAAGAATGCGCTCTTCAATTTTTCTAAAACGAAGAATGGGCTCCTCAATTTTTCGAAAACGAAGAATGTGCTCTTCAATTTTTTTCAGCCGAAGAATGTGCTCTTCAATTTTTCTCAAACGAAGAATGCGCTCCTCAATTTTTCTCAACCGAAGAATGTGCTATTCAATTTTTCTCAACCAAAGAATGTGCTATTCAATTTTTCTCAAACGAAGAATGCGCTCTTCAATTTTTTCACACGAAGAATGTGCTCTTCATTTTTTGCTAACGAGGAATGCGCTCTTCATTTTTTGCTAACGAAGAATGCGCTCTTCAATTTTTTCACACAAAGAATGCGCTCTTCATTTTTTGCTAACGAAGAATGCGCTCTTCAATTTTTTCACACAAAGAATGCGCTCTTCATTTTTTTCAAACGAAGAATGCGCTCTTCAATTTTTTCACACAAAGAATGCGCTTTTCATTTTTTTCAAACGAAGAATGCGCTCTTCAATTTTTTCACACAAAGAATGCGCTCTTTATTTTTTTTCAAACGAAGAATGCGCTCTTCAATTTTTTCTCACGAAGAATGTGCTCTTCATTTTTTGCTAACGAAGAATGCGCTCTTCAATTTTTCTCCAACAAAAGAATGCGCTCTTCATTTTTTTCACACAAAGAATGCGCTCTTCATTTTTTTCACACAAAGAATGCGCTCTTCATTTTTTGCTAACGAAGAATGCGCTCTGAAATTTTTCTCAAACGAAGAATGGGCTCCTCAATTTTTCTCAACCGAAGAATGTGCTCTTCAATTTTTCTCAAACGAAAAAGTTGCTTTCTAATTTTTCTCAACCGAAGAATGCGCTCTTCAATTTTTTCACACGAAGAATGTGCTCTTCATTTTTTTCTAACGAAGAATGCGTTCTTCAATTTTTTCACACAAAGAATGCGCTCTTCATTTTTTTTTCAAACGAAGAATGCGCTCTTCAATTTTTCTCAACCGAAGAATGCGCTCTTCAATTTTTCTCAACTGAATAAAGCACTCCTCTTGGGGCCGTGAAGAACCCATTCTTTAGTTGATCCCTCGATTTCCATATTACTGGACCTCTATTGTGGTTATTACCTCACACAACCACGTACTACACACATCTCCTCTCTTAAGGTCCTGTGACCCCCTACATAGGGAGCGGCGTGGCCTTCCTAGAGCCCCCCGCTACGTCAGAGATGGTAGAAGGGGCGGGAGGTGACAATTAAAATGTTACCGCTACTAATACTATTATATCAGAACATTATTTTCCACGCTTGAAGAATCAATCAATAAAGTGACTGTCTCTCAGTACACTTTCGCACCACTATTGTCTTTGTACACTCTTGTTCAATACAGCTGATGCTACAGCTCCTGAATTTTTTTAGGCCTTCCTTGTTACCCCTCTTTCCTTGATTCCTTCTTCTCTTTTTCTCTATTTTCCTCGTTTTTTCCTATCCAAAACCAATATTCCTTTGGGTCTGTGTTCATTGCCATTTTGTTCTAAAAAGGAAAAAAATGTATTTTTCTTCTCTTCCTTTTTGTTCTTATTCTAGTTATTTTTATTCCTCCAGTTTTGATGGTGTCCCGGGTGAGATATGCCCCCGTCATGTGGGACCATCCTAGGTGAAATCTCGAAATCATCGGAGAGGGTTATAGTAGGTAGGCCACATGGAATTGCAAGTCTCTCCTATAAATTGATTAAATCCTAAAGATGAACAAGAACTCAATAAATTTAAGAGGCCTATAGTAGGCTATATGCGAAGCTCTATGGGAGGCTTATAGCAGGCTATATGACTACATGAAATTGAAAGTCTCTCCTATAAATTGATTAAATCCTAAAGATGAACAAGAACTCAATCAATTTAAGAGGCATATAGTAGGCTATTTGAGAGGCTTATAGGCTATATGGGAGGCTTATAGTAGGCTATATGACCACACGATTGCAAGTCTCTCCTATAAATTGATTAAATCCCGTAGATGAACAAGGAAAACTCAATCAATCCCTGAATACTTTCTAACTTTATCAGACGGTAACAACATTTTCGACAAGGCAAAAATATTTTCCCCCATCTTTAAATGGAAAGCGAATTAAAAAAAAAGTAATAAATTGCGGTCTGATCCGAGCTATTCATATGAGAAGGGACATCCCTCCGCCAATAATAAAATAATCTATAAAATTTGGCAAGTTTCTATTTGAGAAAAGTCATGAAATAGTTGAGGATAAGTGGGAATTGAGATAGTAAAATAGATTGAACACTTCCAATCATCTGTGACTTGTTCACACCATCAAAGACAAGGCAATCGATGAACCACGCCCCCATTGGCTGATTGGACGGCCTTTATCTAATTTTGAAGAACGTGATTGGTGCAATGAATTATAGGGGGCGGGGTTTGTTTGGAGGAGGCAATGGATGTTTGTTATGATTGTTAGAAGACCTCTGGATCGTCCCGTATATTTCATTCTAACATGATCCGTGTTCGGTTTCGGATGAACTCGTGGACGCTGCGGTGTATCGGGGGCGAGTAGCGAGGAGCGAACTTAAGTGATAGACAGACCCGGTCGTTTTTAACGTGTCCTGCGGTGTTTGACCGCGGTTTCGCGATGTCCTGCTATCTCCGTACTGGAGTTAATAGGCTCCTATGAACGCTATGGACTCGACAGTGTAAATTAGTGTAAAATGTTAGTTTAGAAAAAAAACAACTTACGATTAATTGAAGAAAAATATTTGGCACAGTGTATTGAGGAAATCTGAGCGCCCCCAATGCTGTCCACGCGCCTTTACGTTTCTAAAGGCCGATGAGAGACCTCGCTCGCTTGGCACCCGCTTGAGTTCGAATACCCAGGGCTGAAACCAGCATACACGACCCTCTCGGGCCGGAGGACCCTCCAACCGACCTGGATCACCGTCCCTGGGGGGTGGGGGCGACGAGCCGTGTCCTCATGACGGAGGCAACCGGCGAAGCGTGTCCCGGTGGTCTGCCGTTGCCCCAGCTGCGTTACGTCCATCCGTCGACCCTGAATCACGTGCAGCATGTCCTCTCCAACCTGGCCCGCCCTCTCCCAGTTAACCCTTTCAACTTCCTGCGGCCTGCCTCCCTCCCACACACCCTCAAGCTCATGGGTGGAGGGTGCTTATACCCCTGGGGCTCTCTTGGGGGCCTTCAGTCGATGGAGCAGAGGCAAATGGAGCTCGATCCCCGCCCCCACTTTTCTTTTCACCCGCAACAGGAGGTGACCACCGCGCACTCTTCCGATTACTGCAAAGGTACAAAAACTCTTCCCTTGTTTCACGTAGGATTCGGGCGTGGGCGCGAATCCCCGCATTGACTGTCTAGTCAATTGGGCGATAATGACCTCGGAATAGTCCCCCGATCCGGGTCAACCGGCGTGAATCGTTTCTCTCCCCAGCACCCAACTCATCTCCCCAGTAAATTAGCTGACAATTTCGCGCCCGCGCCATAAATAAGAGCCGAGGGGGCGGACGCCTCAGTTCGCGTGGCTAGCGCACTTATCTGGGGTGTCTGGTCGGTTCGCCACCCCTCGTTTGATTACTCGCTAAACATTCACCCCCAATTCCTCCTTTTCTTCTCGATAACAACTACAACCATCTGGTATCCTTTGTCCTTATCCCCTTCTTACTCTACTTATATATATATATATATATATATATATATATATATATATATATATATATATATATATATATATATATATATACATGGATTTATATTTTTTGTATGCACTTATAAACCACAAAATACCACACATTGGTAAGCGTTTAGCAAAAATGTCTGTGGACATTTCATGAAAGGCGTCCCGACCCTTATTACTATGTCAAGACTTGTCTGCGCAAGCGAGACGAGCGAAGAAGCAAATCCACATAATTTCCCGGCTAAACGCAGGTCGTCTCAGCGCATTTGATGTAAATTTCATGTTTGCCGCCAGACACGACTCGCAAATGAGCCGTTTCGGAGCTCGCCTTAACTCGAGCGTCTACGTTTCGAGAGACTAAAAACAAAAACCCGCGAATGTTTTCTCGATTTCAATAAAGGTGAATCTAATCACGTCCTTCCATGAACCTCCTGCGTGAGGGACGCGGTAAGAAGTCGCGCGGGCGTGACGTTCTCTTTCTTAGGTTAGTTTAAGGTGCGATTTGTTAGTTTAGTGGAGGATAGAAGTGTGCGGATAGGTTTCGTTGGCTGGAATCACTTGCCGATGTGATTCTACTCATTGGAATTAGGGGATAAGGTGAGAAGGAATGGAGGAGAAAATTAGGAGTATAATAAAGAGGGAGTCATTTTAGAAAGAGATGAAAGGGGAAATATTACAACGGTAAAAGATTTCCTGAACTTCCATCGCATCTACGATACTTGTATTTATTAAATGAATTTGTAAGTAACCTGGAATCACCAGACACAATACACTTCGCCCCTTTGGTACAGTCGTTCTGCCTCCCATTTCTCTTTCCGCGTCTCCCTTTATATCCCTTTATCCTCCACTTCCCACTAACTCCTTATCAACCTGTTCGTCAACCCCATCCCCATAACCGAATAAAACAAGTAAAAATGGGGTTTGAAATATCTACGGAGTTATTTTCATTATACACAAAGGCAAAATGGCTTGATTTATTACATCAAATGACGATATTTAATGGACCATTTCATGAAGTCCCAACTGGGCCAATATCGCTACCATGACTCAAACCTGGCTAGCTGCGCACCCTCCCGACCCCAAGACTCTAAAAGAAACTGGTTCTCTCTCCCGGGTCCTCTTTAGCGTCTCTTTTGAATCCCCCACTATTTTTTTCGCGCTTTTTTGGACCTAGCGCAAAGTGAAAGAGTTCGTTAAACCTATATACCCCCTCCCCCTAACCCCCCCCACCTTCCTGAAGTATTAAAGTTTTTTTAAATTTTGAGGGTGATGGATTCATCTTCCAAAACATAGCAATGATTCACTTTCTTAAAACACAGCAAGTTGCAACAATGCAGCTCCCAATTTAATAATTCTTGTTATTTTTGATATAGGGACGCGTTACTGGTAAGTAAATAGATCAGGAATTGCAGCAAAAATATGGTAGCAACTAGAAGGAACTATGATTTAAACACATTCATTCCATCACTGGTTTCCGAAGTACCATTTGAGGATGAATCCTAACCAGATGATGATCAGAAGAAGAACCCATCAGGATAAAAGGTTAACACTCTCTGTGTGTTTTATAGGACAAAGCGGAGTTTGTGTGAAGTTGTTCTGTATTTATTACATGAACTTCAAAGAGTTCTAAAACCCCCTCATTCCGTTCTTATTTCTTGTAAGAGGTTCTGAAATCATTTAATATAAATTTCATCGGTTTTTTTTTTAATCTTTGGAAATTTTGATTTTAGGGGGATAGATGTTGTTCCTTGTTTGTTTTTTTCCCTGTTTGATTTACAGTAACTATACTCATGACCAGGAAAGGAGTACTAGTTTTTTCGAATAAATTTAACCCGAGGAATGCCATGATTCGTTCCAGCTAGTTTTTATTCCAAATTGAACAAACCTAAAAAAATTGCTAACAATAATTAGAAGAAATGCTGCTAATATTTATTCTTCTAAACTAAACAAATATAAATAAAAAAATAATAATTACTCTCCTTCCTTTCCAATCATCCATTTGGGCGTCACATGATTTTCAAACTTAATCAATAAGATCTTTGAAGTTTAAAATTTGTGTTCATGATAAGATGCAAGTTTTAAAATAATAAATTCCAAAACAATAACAAATACCTACCAAATATTAATAATAATAAACAATAATAGAATTTTTTTTTGTCTTACCCTTCGCTCTATTTAAAAGGGATAAGTATTATAATTTTGACGCGAAGGAGCAACTACGGGACGTATTTGGCTTTCGTAGATGCATCTGGAAGGGATCTATTTAATAGACCATTTAATTGCTCGACTCGTTCTCATAATTATGTTAATATGTGTTTAATTATATATTATTGTACTTTTTGGGAATGGACTCGGGAAAGATACCTGCGGGAAATAGAAACAACACGTAATCCAAACGATTTTGTGTAATTAATTGGAAAAGATCATTAATATATCTATCTATCTATATAAATAAATATAGAGAGTGACTTACCAAAACGGGCCCAAAATTTCAATAAGCTTCATTTCTTAAAATTTATCCAATTAAGAAATGAAGTCTATCAAAAGAAGTTGGGGCCCCCTTTTTGGGGATATATATATATATATATATATATATATATATATATATATATATATATATATATATATATATATATATATATATATATATATATATAACACGCATTAAAAAAATGCTAAAATTAATTATATGAAAAAATACGTATAGTTATTATCCCAAACTGAACAAACATAAATACACAAAAATACATCGATAAACGTATAATAAAAAATAATAACATCATCATCCACCGTTTTCCAAAATCATAGGCCTTTATAAACATTTGTTTGTCCTCATAAAAACAAAACGGGGAAAATATATTTTGCTTTACCTGCGACAGTTCACGAAATACTTTTCGCTAATTAGAAGTCTATTATAAATTATATGCTATATTACCGGGCGGGACAATATTATTATCTTGCCTAGACCGGCAGTAAGCGCGTGTTTTGGTACTCATTAAGTAAATTATAAATGATTTGCGGAACAATTAAGAGGAAATGTAAAATACAAAGAGTAGGTTCCGCAGGATTGTTATTCACATGGTTAGATTTTATAGTGATTGTAAATCGTGGTCTAAATAGTGAATAAGTGATTTCAGGTGATTAACTTCGTCAGATTTCAACTTTTCCTGCTTCAAAAACTCTGCCCTTTATATTTTGGGATTTTTACTTTTTCCTTTAAATTAATATTAATCCAACGAAAAGTTAAGAAATTT
Organism: Ceratothoa steindachneri; assembly: GCA_963969495.1. Classification (NCBI taxonomy): domain Eukaryota; kingdom Metazoa; phylum Arthropoda; class Malacostraca; order Isopoda; family Cymothoidae; genus Ceratothoa; species Ceratothoa steindachneri. Next base: position 47,611,527 of record OZ018322.1, read on the forward strand.
AGGGTTATTTTTCTGGATCGACTCAAGCAGTGTCTTTCTTAATCCTTTAAAAGCGAAGAAGTTTCTGTATATTTGCAAACTCCCTATAAAAAGATTTACATCCTTGGTTGAGGAAAAATATTTTACGGGCTTAAGCTTATTTTATTTCTATTCAATATTTTAATTCACTATTCATAAAATTGGTTAGGGAGTGTAAGAAATATGAAAATATAAGGTATTTAGGGATATCCGCTCGAAAATGGTGGGTGGTGGTTAGGTTAGCAGCAAATACTCTGTTAGAGGATATAGATGGAAGCCATGTTTAATTATCTGCGGCTCTGTCATGCAGCTTATCGCAGATTTAGGCTCGAAGGAGCCCTAATCATAATCATTTATTCAGTTGTATTTTGATTTATTATTTGAATAGTGAGATTTTTTCAATATTCCAATAAGTAATGTATCTTGTGGTTAAGTATGAAAGTTGCTGGTTAAATGTCCCAAATTTGGGGAACCTACTTGGGTTCTTTCCATTGTGTGAATTTTTCGTATCTGGTGGAGGACTTTATGTATCTTCTATAAATTTTGAATCTTCTTAACTGTTTTCTTTACAAACCCAATAAAAAAGAGTTCTACCAGGGATACTTTTGGGGTTGTGTATATTTTAAACAAACATGATGCAACTACCGTGGCGCTAACAACAGGATAACGATAGGTATCTGGTGTCTGGTTATCCACATATGTAATGGACACTGAAATACAAATCCAACCCAAAAGGATGGATAAGATCTGCCGCACTCATTTTGCCTTTTCTCTTTCTTTATTCATTTTCTGTCTATTCTTGTTCGTTTTTTCACAACTGAGCTTGAGCTTTAACATTTACTAATTTCCTTTTTAATAAGGTTAGCGAAGATATTGAGATGTAGTGAGGGAAATTAATGAGTGATTGATTTCAAGTGCATTTGAAAGCTACACTCTATATTAAGACCTAAGGTTTCAATTTCTACATCACAGTTTAGTTTCTTTTAAAAATCTGTCCTTACATTACAAAGTTTCAAGGTTACATTCTATGGTAAGAACTAAAAGCTTCAATTTATATATCAGTTATGTTTCTTATAAAAATCTTTCAATATACTACAGTGTTTAAGGACTACAATTTATGGGAAGAGGTAAAAGTTTAAATTTCTACATCAGAGATGAGTTTCTTTTAAAAACCCTTCAATACACTACAAAGTTTCAGAGCTACATTCTATGGTAAGAGCTAAAGGCTTCAATTTTTACATCAGTCATGAGTTTCTTTTGAAATCTTTCAATACAGTACACCGTTTGAGGGCTAAATTCTATAGTAAGAACTAAAGGCATTAATTTCTACATCAGACCAGCTAGAGTTTCTTTTAAAAAGTCTGCCAATACACTACAACGTTTTAGGTCTACATTCCTTGGTAAGAGCTAAAGGTTGAAATTTCTACATCAGAGCTAAGTTTCTTTTAAAAATATTTTAATACACTACAACGTTTGAGATCTACCTTCTATGGTAAGCGTTGAAGGCTTCAATTTCTACACTAGACATAAGTTTCTTTTAAAAACATTTTAATACACTACAACGGTTAAGGGCTACATTCATTTGTAAGAAGTGCTGCTTTTGGTTATTTAGTTGGCCATCAATTGTTGCTTGATCATAACCATAACTGAGCAGTGAACTACGATGGGACAGAGTTCTTGAGGGACTTCCTAAGATACTAACAACTAAAGCCACGCAAAATTAGCAGATGAACAACCACGCATTTACTACTTTTACCCAACCGTGTTTTACTGCAAAAATACAGGAAAATACAGTTATGTTTTTATTGCCTCCATCTTTTACGAGAGTTTAAAAGGTCCAATAACAACAAAGAAGAGAGTGACCTCAATAAAGCACGACTCAAAAATTGTCTTAAAGCGCTCCAACTAGCGTAATAATATCCTACAGAAAGAGAAAACACAAATTCTTAGCGCAATATAAGGAAGGGACGTTTCGTTTCCTCCAAAACGATGGACATACCCTGATAGACAGACCTTAGAAAGACAGATCGACTTTATCTCTTGGCTTGAATTGTGGCAATTAATTTGACAAGAAATGATTGCGTGCCCTTCTGCTTCTTAATAAAGCATAGAGGGGGTGGGAGGTGGGGTGTACTTTTAGCCACGTTGAAGTGAGCCAACCTTAATTTGTTGGAAGGCGGTTAATAATAATTAAGATTAATTTGACAAAAGTAATTTTAAATTTAATAATTTATCTAGAGTTCATTAATAAACAGTGATCTCAATATATCCCTCAATTTACCTTCAGAAGCTCCGTGAATCACGTTCGATCTCTTGTGATCTCGCCATCTATCGACCTATCAGAGATTAATTAATTAAATATGATTTCGCATGTAAAATACATCACATAATTTATTTGAAACTCCCCTGAAAGCATATAAATAAACCGTGGTAATTAATGACGGCGATCCAACCCATTTCACATATGTCCGCCCGTACACTTGTGATACCCGTAAGTCAGTTTGTATGGGTTTGTGTCCTAATGAGAAAGGAGGTAGTAATTGACCTCATGGGACGCCGGAGTAAACCAAGCGAACTCAGTTCGTCTAACTCGCAGGCAGTCACGTTGGAGGACGACGTGTCTCACATAGATTAAGAGAAGAATTTTAATCTAATTTTATTATTTATTAAAAAAAAAGAAGAAATAAACGACGTACCTCTGTCTTAGTCGGGGTGAAAAGAGTATCATATAAGAGTGGTTGGAAGTAGAAGTGAAAATCTGAGAAAGGTAATTAGTTCGAGTAGTTAAAGGATAGCTAGATAACAGAAAGGTTAGTAATTCCTGTTTGTCCTACTTTGAAATACTAAGTCCTTTTGAGAGGAATTTTAATACAAAATATTTTGACTCGGAATATCGTGTTTATAGAATTTGTATTATTTATTACAATATCGAAAAAGAATATGAAAAGGCCTATATTTGGGGAGCGGAGGCAAAGGAGCCTGGCCGGAAACAACTCTCCACAACAAATTGAAGCTAGAACAAAGTGGTTACTAACCTAACCTAATCTACCCTAACCTAACCTGACCCTGAGTAATGAAAACTGCAATGTACACTGATTGGTCTATTTGATACATCACTCGCTTGCCGTGGATGAAGAGCGTCCCCCAGCCGTGCTTGATGCAGTATAAAGGTAGATACTCCTTGCTCTACTAACCCCTAACTTAACCTAACGTAACCTCACTCTATTTAAAATTAAAAATAATAAAGTTATAAAATCTGTCCAGTTGCAACAGACGCGAGTTAGCCCATACTGCTTCACCAGAGACGCCTCAAAATTCAATGCTCTTTTTAGCTGTAAAAGAAAGAAAACATTTGCATTGTTTACACTGTAATTCAATGTTTTCTCCCTATTTCTCCCTAAAAGAGATATAAATGTTAAATTGGGTACACTGACAACTACCTCAGGTATGAAAATGAGCAAGGAGAGAATAAGAGAGAAGACAAAGAAAAGTAATGGATAAAAAAAACACAATTGTAAGAGATGGTGTAGAATATAACCAAAAACTTTGAAAAGGAAAAAAAATACTAAGAAAATATATATGAGAGATCCAAAACGGTAAAAGTTGTGCAAAGTTATGAAAACGCTGAGGGAAATATTTCACACAATTTCACTGCTAACTTCAACTTGCAGAGAGGGGAAGATTAGCAGACCAATCCCCCAGCCCCTAAACGTCAAACTTAAATACTAAGGTTAAAAACCCAATAAGCTAAAATCTAGTTACAAAAGAACGGCTGGATTTTGTAGAAGGTAAGAGACGTGAAATCCTCACTTAGGCTTCACATCAATTTAGCTTTTGGCTTATTTAAAGTGGCCTTAAATTGGTCGTCAAAGAATTTGGAAATGAAAAAAAGAATAAGTGAGATTTTTCACTGGTATAAAGACGAGAGTTTTATGATGATTAATCGTAAAAAGTAAATTAAAAACTGAAAAAATGAAAGACAACCTTTGGAAATTGTTCGGAAAAAACTACAGGGTGGTCCGAAAGTTTTGTCCCTCCCTGTAAATATTGTTTTAATTTTTATTTCAAATATTGTTTTATTTTTTTATTTTAAGTATTGTTTTAATTTTTTATTTCAAGTATTGTTTTAATTTTTTTATTTGAAATGTTTTTGATATTATTATAGTGTTCTTCTAATGAAAGTAAATACTCTAAAATCCGTCGATGTGTTTAATATTATTATATTGTTCCTTTATTGTTCTTATTACTTTTCGGTAGGGGTACCAAGACTTTCAGACCCTCCTGTAGAGTTGACATCGGTTCATGAACCTTGTTCACATAAAGGATTATCTGTGCCCCTGTTGATAGACGCCGGCAATAACATATCAGTAATACGCAAATCAAATTATCTTCTTCTGGTAACCTGCTTGCGATTCTTTGCCTTTTTAGTGGATAAGAAAACGGGGTTGACCAACGAGGGAATCTCATTTAATGGAAACAGAATGAGAGGAGAAGGAGACAAAAGAGAGGGTGAAGGTGGATAGGTAATGGAAACTGAAATAGTGAAAAAAACTAGATCAAAAAGTATGAAAGAAATGTGCGTGACCATAGACCCTCAAAAGCATATTTTAACTCTCTCGCTGAGGCTATTTTTTAAAAGAAAGGTTGACGACATCTTTCTCCAATTGTTGGGTCTATTCAAACGTGGGAAAGATAGTGGAAGATTTAAAAGAGGTCCAAAAGAGGACCTGGTAGAGAGCACCAGTTTCCCTTGGGGTACGAGGGTTGTGAGGGCGTGATACTACGCCAAGTTTCAGTGGTAGCAGGGTATGGTCCCTCCTATATCATCAACCACTTTTCGGGGAAAAGGAATTTTCGCTTAGTAGTACGGAATGGTAGGCCAGCCCCCGTAGATTACCTCCGCTCCTCTTTAATTACTTGACTGCAGCAATGCAAAAAAATCTTCCGAATTACCTGAATAATGCCAAGAATCTTCCTATAATTACCCCTTAGTCAAAGTTTGGTTGAAAATACATGGTGGCTCGCTTTGTTCATGTACTCATTATTAATAGACCAAAATATGAGCTTCTTAGTTTTATTATTTCCTACAATTTGGCTTCTTTAAACCTGATTAGTTCTTTGGATTATTAACGAACCTTTGTAAATACAGCTAAGGATAAAAATGAATTGCTACTCTTTCATTTTATTAATTTAAATATAACAATCTTTAATCAAAATTAGTTCTGTTTTATTACAGCCAGCGATAATACAGTGCGCTTAATGCCTCAGATTTTCATTCTACTTTGGCACAAAATTCACGCAAGGAATAAGTAATTGTCCCACAGGAAATATGAAACACGAATTTCAAGTACTCATGAGGTTTATTAATTTCGAAAAGACTTGAAATTCGCATTTCGTCTTTCCTGTGGGGAATTTTTTGCATTTATTGCATCCCTCGAGCGTTATATTTTATGAATTTCCCAAAGGATTAATATATCTGTAGGCGTGCATATAATAAATATGAGGGTGATTCAAAAAGATCCCGGAAAATTCGAATTAACCAAAAACATAGTATCAACTTTCAATCCTTGTCTTGGAAAGATAAACTCTTACGACCATGAGATGGTATGTATAAAGAGGATGTGACGTGGTAGATTAGCAGGTGAGAAATAGGTGTTTACAAGAGCCCCTATCCGACCAACTTAATCTTTGTTAAAATGAAGCAAGGGCAAACATCGAAATCTTAGTGGAGTTGTGTTGAAAGAAGAAGGGTACTGAAGCAGTAGGAAAAGGTTGTGGGGGTAAAATACACCAACACATCATTGATTCCTCTAACTCTACTTCTAAAACCGCTAATTTTTCTTGCTAATTAATCCATAAATTCACCTTCTGTTTATACACACCATAAAAGTTCGAATCGAGGCGAAAAATGAAATTCGATGCTTAGCATTTATGTTAATTCGCATTTTTCAGGAACTCTTTGGATTAACCTCGTACATGCTCTATGGATTAGTCATAAGGTCATAAATATGTACATGTGATATTTATTTGTCCTAGGTTATCAGTGCAAGATTATGGGTCCATGTGTAGGTATGACCAATAAATGTGGTAATCAGAAAACGGGTAAGACAACGAGAACTGCCTTCACTACGAAACGCGGTGGAGAGTTGCGCTCTGAAGGTTTATAAAATCGTTCTTTGCTTACTTGAAGTATGAAGCTACACATATTTTAACTTCCCCCAACTTCACCATTATATCCAAACTTCTTTTCTAGACTTTTGGATGGGGCTGCCTTCATTCGTTTTGCTGAATTTTTGAATAAATAAATATATTAAAGGGTATGAAATGCCCCCAAAGGACCCTAAATCCTATAAAAAAATGTGTGAATACAAATTTTTATCCTTGTCTTCTTCGCCAACCTCAGGACACTAGCTTTGTGTCGTCTATTGATTAGAATTAAGAAAGTAAAAGAAAAAAGTAGAATACGAATAAAATAGGAACAAATAGGATTCTAGAACAGCGAAAGGGCATGCAGCATGCCCCAAACCTAGAGTGAAAATCAAAGCGAAAACAAACGAGGGAATCTACCGTTTGTAAGGAGATATCTGTAATAAACCTAGAGTGAAAATCAAAGCGAAAACAAACGAGAGAATCTCCCGTTTATAAGGAGATATCTGTAATGAAAGTGATGAAAATGGGGACGTTAAAATGTAGGGAAGATATATAGTCGTAGGTCCTCCTCCAAGGTTTGGTGTCAGGAGAGCAAACTGCGGGAGTTAGGTAGGGGGGGGGGCAAACTGCAACGTTGGGTCCGGGAGGGCAAACTACGATATTGGGGCCGGAAGGGCAAACTACGGTGCTGGGGGAGGAAGGGCAAACTACGGTGTTGAGGCCGCAAGGGTACGTGATTTTATCGATGCTACACACCCTCTTGCGTGCCTCCGAAACTAGAATCCTCCCTGAAGAGTACCGAGAAGAATTCACAGACATTCAGAACAACGCTTGTCAAAATACCTTTCAAGAGGAAGATTGTAATAAAACAAGGTCAAAACCCTAAGTCGCGTGCTCTCAATTATTCTGACTTATGACCTTCAAAACTTTAGAAAACTCATTGAAAAGTAAAATGGTGACCCTCCGATCGACTGACCGACTGACCGAAATCGTAACTTATAGAGTCGCTGCACGCGACTAAAAATGAAAATTTGATTGTATTTATGATTTCCCTTAAAGGAAATCTTATCAAATTCTCAGATTTGTTTTCGACAAGTGAAATAAGACCTAAATTGCGGTTTATTGGTTTTCAAAAGCAAAAATTTTGTCTTCCGAATGTTGCTTATATAATTTTGCATATAACGAGTTAACTCGGCCGAACCACCTTGGGATTATTAAGATAGTTAATTACCTCTGTTAATTGTTTGGGGTAATTAAAGGTAATTATTTTAGTGACACGTCCTAAGATCATGCATGGGTGAGGATATGCTTGTTTTTATTTTGTAATTTATGCGACATCGGTATTAAAAAATAACTAGAAACGTTCAGTTTTCTTTGTTGTAGATTAAGATCTATATGACGTTTTTATCTAATTCATCACAGAGGCTTTGTGAATTTATGTCGTCATATGAACTTAAGAAGAAGCGGATAAAAAAGAAAAATACATAACTTAAAGGTAATGAAAATAACATTCAAGTTTTGGAGAAAAGCATGACGATTTATTAGAAAGAGAATGTTTGATAATGTGGCCGATTGATATAAAAAAATACAATTAATACTGTAAGATTTAGCAATAAATGACTGATGCATAATTTTTTATATATCGAATTTAAAACGCAATAGCAACGAAGGTGTATCACGAGGGAAGTTTGCAAGGAGAGATAAAAAAAAATGGTGAAGATGAAGGGAGGGAAAATGTGAGTAGGATATATAGCCGCAGAACCTCTTGCAATCCATTGAGGCAAGAAGGCACACAAACCTACAAATGTAACCGGTCATCTCCTTCTGGGTATTGATAGATCCATGTATTTGCGTTGAGATGATTGCTTGAGTTATTTTTAGGTTTCACTGGTAAAGATAATGCAAAGTTTCTCTTGTTGTTATTATAAATTGCTCTACAGAGGAGCAAATGATATAATGCAAAGAAATATGTAAAACGACGCCAAGGATTCAGATGGTTCGTCATTTTTAACATTGCAAAGACGACAATAGAGCCCAAGTCTATAAAGCGCTGTGTTTGAGATGAAAAAACTGTACTAAAAATATTTTAAATATTCTTTAATTGTATTAACTTATATTTTAATTGATTTAAAAATAAGGGAATAATTTAAATTAGAAGAGTTTTAAGTTGAAATAGAGTGTTTGGTACTTTTTTTATTATTTCATTCTCTACCTTAAACATTTTAATTTACTAAGACTTCAAAATTAAAATGTCAAGTTAATAGCATGACTTTTATTCACGACGGGAGCCTGTGAGAATCGGCCAAATATCTTATTTGATAAACATCACATGTTTTTATATTAACAAGTCTCATATAAGTTTAAACCAAGTACAAGCTACAAGACATTTTAATAACAAAAAATTGCTCCTTTGCTGATCATATTCTCATGATGGAACAAGTATCTAAGGAAGAGTAGATTTAATTTTCAAAGAAACCTTTTTGGTTGGATCGTAATAAACTAAAATTGTTATTCAAAGATTCAAGATAATTTTGGAAGGAAGTTTTTCAGGTTTATTTAGAATTGAGTTGATTTTACATTAATTTTAAAGAAGACATTGATAAGCATTAATCTGATGTCTATGTACTCGTATGATATAACGAATTTTATCAAGTCTAAAGTTGGCGTTGCCATTTAGCTTTGGTGATGGGAGAAATATTTGATCATTGCTTATATCGGTGCCTTTCATTTTAATAAGTACACTGCAATAGTTTGTGTAATCAGCATATTTATGATGATAAAAAACTGTTCTTGGTGCATATCTGAAATAAGTGGCGTCATTCAGAGTAGTAGAAGTGGTTATTGTGGCATAGGCGAGCAAAACACATTTAAGTACCATAAAGACAATCAACACCATTACATTTGATCGAAACGAGAACTGACTTAAAATAACCTATGTTAATAAGCCCTCGATGGGCAGCTTTGGAGTTCTCGATATCTAACGACACACATCCTGTTAAGATGCATCATCTCTGTCTCGATCTTTATCTTGTCTTTCTATCTCATGTCTGTTTCGATCCCTCTCCCGTTTGTCTCGGTCTTTATGTTATGTCTTTCTCTCTCTCATGTCTGTATCGGTCTTTCCCTTATGTCTTTCTCTCTTGCGTCTGTCCCGGTATTTATGTTATGTCTTTCTCTCTCATATCTCTCTCTTATGTCTTTTCTCTCCCGTCTGTCTCGGTCTTTATGTTATGTCTTTCTTTCTCATGTCTGTCTCGGTCTTCCTGCATTCTCTTTCTCTCTCCCACTCTCTCTTAATAAATCATTAGAATTTAGGTTATCTCCCTGGTTAGGTTCGGTTATCTCCCTGGTCATTTGTCTTCCAGTTGCTATAGGACGACGTTCTCTTTATACTCGATCTATATACTTTTTCAAAAGTTTCTTCTCAACTATTTACACTTTCTCTCCAAAACTCTTTCCTAAACATTTTTTTCGTTGATGATCTCCTTGTATTAGTTCTTTTAAGTAGTTATATAGAATATTTTTGCCTCATTTTTCTATTTATTAAATTAATATCTACCTTTCCTTTATTGATTCAATTTAACCTTTGTAACTTAATTTTTATTTCATTTTGTCCTTAGTCGATCTCGCTCCATTAAATGATGGCAAAAAACCAGCCTTCAGCCATTATCCTTTACTTTCTACCGCTTTCTCACAATGTTGGGCAGTGGACAAAAATTTTGAATGCGCGGCTTTCAATCTCAGCGCTCCATATGCGTGTTCAGTCGTCTTTTTTAATACGACTGGATGAAGGTGTAGGTAATGGGTGTTCAATAAGTTCTCGACCTAACCCAGAAGAAACAAAAATAGAACAAAGGTTTACTCAACTACTTTGGTTTATTTTTCAATGTAATCGCCTTTGACATTGATGCACTTCTCTAGTCTCTTCTTCAATTGCGAAAATCCGTCCCTGGAGAATAATGGGTTGAATGCCTCCAGAACCTCCATGACCTTCTCCTTGGTCTCCTCGTCATAAGCGAAAGACAAACTCCGCAGCTGCTTCTTCACTTGTGGTGAAGAGGTGAAAGTCTGAGGGTACCAGATCGGGGGAATAAGGGGGATGGGTCAACAATTCGAAGCCGCGGGACACCAATTTGTTCATGGCACCGTGCTCTTGTGTGCAGGTGCATTGTCATTCAAGAGAAGAACACCTCGGTTCACTTTCCCCCGGGGCTTGTGAAGGAGAGCCTCCCGAAGCTTCCCTAGTATATCTGCATAGTATGGCCCGTTAATGGTGAGGCCATGTTCCAAGAAGTCCACGAGGAGAATCTCTTTAAGCTTCCAGCACACTGTCACCATGACCTTCCTAGATTACTTCATGACCTTGAATTTTAGTGGTGTTGGAGAGGAGGGATGCTTCCATTGCTTAGATTCGGCTTGGGTTTCCGGATCAAGGCGAGGAACCCACGTTTCATCCTGAGTTACGATTCATGCCACGAATCCCTCCAGATCCTTCCTCATTAGGGTCAACATCTCCGTTGAAGTAATTTAATTATCCAGTTCCTCTTCTGCTCAGGCGTCAGCATTCTTGGGACCCATCGGGCAGACACCTTGGAAAGGTTGAGGTGATCGTACAGGACGGTAACAATGGATCTATTACTTGACTCCAGTTAAAAAGCAACGTATCGCACTGAGACTCGGCAATTATCAATGGCCATGCTCTCTATAATGGCCACAGTTTCCCTGGTGACTGCAGTTGACGGTCCACCACTCCAAGGGTCATCCTCACACGTGTCTCGGTCCTGCTTGAATAGAGAAGCTCAACGTTGGACAGTGGAATAAGATAGGGCTTTGTCCTCTAGCGTTGTCTCCAATTACTTATGAATCAACTGTGGCGCTTTCCCTTGGATAACAGAAAACCTTATCACGGTCCGCTGTTCAAGTTCACTCATTTTGCCGGAAGGCGCCATCCTTACTCAGCAAAAGTCACCGTTGAACTGAGCAAAATGCGCTGGAAGGATGCCAGCCCGTGCATTACCTGTTGGAACACGTATAAACATAATCCAGCTGCGGCGGGCTCCTGTCTGCCCTCCTTGTAGGTTAGGCCGAGAACTCATTGAACACCCTGGTATTCTTTCTCCGAGGTGCCATTAAAACAAATATAATAGACTACGTCTAGTGCTCAGGAATATGTTCCCCCTCTACCATTATGGTAGGAAATCTTTTCTTTCAAGCTTAGAGCAGAGTGAAAAGATGCATCGCACCATCTTGCTGAACCATTATAGCTATTATTAATAAATAAAGCACCCACCAAATCTAATTAAGGAAATTCAGGAAAAAAAGAATTTTGCAGCATCTATAAATAACGATCGCAATTTCTTTCCTTCTATTGAATTTCTTAGAGTGAACAACCCACGAGTAAAAATGGTTCGGTGTATTTTCAGTGTTACGATGTTATTGCCAAAGGACTCATTGAAAAGTCAAATGGTTACCACCCGAAAGACCTACGGATCGACATAGAAACTTATAGAGTCGCGCCAAAGCGTCTATAAAATCTGATAAGATTCACAGACTTGTTTTAGGCAAGTAAAATAAGACCTAAATTGCGGTTTATTGGTTTTCAAAAGCAAGAATTTTGTCTTCCGAATGTTGCTTATATAATTTTGCATGCAACGAGTTAACTCGGCCGAACTACCTTGGGATTATTAAGACAGTTAATTACCTCTGTTAATTGTTTGGGGTAATTAAAGGTAATTATTTTAGTGACACGTCCTAAGATCATGCATGGATGATATACTAACCATTATGTAGGTAGCTAAGGAGACTTACTGACACCAGAGCTACATACCTTGACAGGCAACTAGGTAGGTAATTACAGACTTAATGACGCCAGGTCAACATACCCTGACTGACCACTAGGTAGCTAGGCAGACCTAATGACGCCAGATCAACATACACTGACTAGCCACTAGATAGCTAAACAGACTTAATGGCGCCGCTATATCAACATATATAGATATATAGATGGATAGATAGATAAAGAGAGAAAAAAGAAAGAAAGAAAGAAAGAAAATATATCTATATAAAAAAGAATGGATTGCGATTTCATGCATCAACAAAATATGAGCAAATAATGGAGCGTAAAATCAATACCGAAAACAACTATTCTTATCAAAACTCTTGATCTCTAGAGATTGCTAAGGAGTGAATCTTTGAAATGTTATGAAAGAGAAGAAAAATGCCTCTAAGCTAAAACGCTGAGTGAAATCAAAGTTTGCAGTGCTCAATACTTGAATTTGTACTGGTTTTTTTTTCGAACTTTCTCAGGTTGTCAAATATATGCAGTTGTTCGACATCCGTTCTTTAGTGCTGAGCGAAGTTTAGGGGGAGGATTATCGCCCGGCATCTTCTTTATTACACAGGGGTTATTATGCAGTTCTTTTTCTGTCTGACTTCTTCCTCGTTTGCTGCTCTAAAATCCAAGTGCCGTATTACGTATTTTATTGTTATTATCCCCTCTAGGCCCTCAAGTGCAAGATCTCGAGAGTCCATAGGGCCATTAGGACCTCTAAGTCTTCCATGATCTCCAGGCCATCCAGGACCTTCATGATCTTTTGGACCTTTAACAACTCTAGGACCTTCACGACACTTGTTATCTTCAGGAAACTTATGACATACAATAGATTTAAGACCTCCAGGAGATTTAGTACATCTAGGACCGCCAGAACCTTTCTAGGACCTCCAGAACTCTACGATTTCAGAGCACTTATGATATTCAGGAGATTCAGTACCTCTGGGACCTCCAGGAACTCCAGAACCTTTAGTGACTCAGCACTTTTAGGACTTCCTTGATCTTTAGGACTTCTATGAACTTTATGACCTCCAGGATCTATAGGACTTTTAGGACCCCCACCATACGGTGGCTTTCGAACCACGCGTAGCTACATCATAAAACAGCAGCCCAAATTAGACCCCACTCAGAGTTCCATCCGGTGACTAACCAGACCCGCTGTGGCTTAACTTTACTCAAATGGGAGGTGGTGTTTCCACTTAGGCCATATGTAAGTAGCAAGAAAATATTTGGCATGTAAACGTTCCAAAAGAACCGACGTTACGGAATTCGCTCTATTTGCGAGGAGCGTGTCCATAAGCGATGATGTATCTTTCCAATAGACCGAAAATTGACCGATAGTCCAATTTAAAGGAATTCCTGTGTCATGAAAGGAATCTAGATCAACTCTACCGCCCACGTTCCTTATAATTAGACCATCAACTAATAATTCGGTCTTTTAGGAACGTCTTAATATGAGCGCTAAAAAAGGGCTGTTATACTGCAAATGATATGATATAAAAGATATGGAAACTAAACTAACGAGGGCATCTAACCAAGAAAGTTTCTTAAACGAGATTCGTAAGGAACGTGGTAAAGTAGGGAAAAATGCATGAAACGTACATTTCTCATACATTGTTGGGGCATGGAGGGCGCATTGGAACAGCGAGCAAGAATTGGCACAAATAACGCTCAAAAATCGGAAGTCGAATCCTCTCGAGGGGAGCCACGAATGCGAGGGCTGAGGGGCAACATTGCTGAGTTGGTCAATATTTAATCAATATTTCCTGAACATGTCATCGATATTCAAACGTTTGAAACTGACTAAATCAACATGCAATTGGCATTCTAAACTGACTTAGTCAACATGTAGTTGACATTTGAAGCTAACTTAATAAACATGTAGTTGACATTTAAACTAACTTAATCAACATGTAGTTGTCATTTAAACTAACTTAGTCAACATACAATGGACATCCTAAACTGACTTAGTCAACATGTAGTTGACATTCTAAAGGTAATTGGCACATTAAACTAAATTAATCAACATGTTTATATTTAAAACTAACTTAGTCAACATGTAGTTGACATTTTAAATTAACTTATCAACATGTAATTGAGTTTTGAAACTTACTTAGTCAACATGTAATTGACACTCGAAATTGATTTACTCAAGATTTATTCTACTTTCCGGAATTACTAAGGGAAGATTTAGTAAAGATTGAGGGGAACTTTCAAACTGATTTACCTACGATTTACGTTTCAAGCTGAAATAGTCAACGTTGATTTCAATTATTACCTAGTCAATTGGAAATAATGGAAAGGAGAAACTACCAAAGGTCTTTTCTCTTTCGTCCTTCCATTTTGTCCTCCCACCTGCTACCTCACGATGCGAAAACCTCCTATCTGCCATCCCCCCTTTGATAGGGCTCTCTCTTAACCCTCCCATCGGTCTTGAGAGATCTATCATATGAGAAGCCTCTTCCATCATTAGGCCACATCCCTCTCTCTCCCTACCCTCACTATCCTGCCCTTTAGTGCCTGTCCTCTCGGTCCTACAAGCTTCCGGTGACATTGATTGCGCCCCCGCATCTCGTTCGAAAATCATTGCTATAATGAGAGTTGTCTATCGTTTCGTCTGTCTGTCTTTCCGTCTATCTGTCTGTCCGTCCTGCCGTCTGTCTGTCAGTCAGTCAGTCTGTCTGTCTTTCTGTCCGCCCGTCCGTTTGTCTGTATTTCTGCCCGTCTTTGTCTCTTTGTCTGTCCATCCATCTACCTGTTTGTCCATCCATCTGTCTGTTTGTCCATCTGTCTGGCTGTCGCACTATTAAAATAAATGAATAAAGTCAAATTTCGTGTCTTTTCCCGGACTTCTTCTGTGCCTCTTTTTGTATATTACTATTATGTAATTTGGCGATTTTTCAGGATTTTTCCAAGATTCTTTTGCTTCTAAAAAAGGTTTGTCAACATAGATTAAGAGCAAATTACACTACGTAGCAATGGTTTTGTTTATATGGATTTTCATATTATATGTAAATATTACGAGTTTTTCCTAATTACATTTTATGGTTATTGTGTTACTGTTAAGTTATCATCACGAAAGACAAGTGCTACAGCTTATTTTCTTTAACTTTTCTGTTCTTTGTAACATCTATCATCTAGAAATATCAGTCATCATGGTGGTCTTCGGCTCTCTACATACTCTGGGGGATAGTAGAAGGCATGGCCTTCCTTGCACCTCTCAACCATCCTTCTAGAATAGATCAATAGCTTCCATATATCATATGAGGGGTGTACGGCCCCTATTGGTCCCTCCTGGGCATTACAAAGTAAAGTCTGTACGTTATTCAGCAAAATTTTGCACCTTATAATATCAAATATGAATGTAATATCTACTATAAATGTCCTAATATAATATCCACACTCGTCCCAAATATATCGGGAGAATTTTGGCATCCTTTATTAGCCATACTCAAGAAAGCTAAAATTGTATCCTAAGAAACAATCTGAAACGGAAAAAAATACATTGAATTGTAGAATATACAAATCATTTTAAAGTCCGATTTTTCAATAGTATAAAAATCTATGTATTTCAGTAAAGGTTGATGATACAAAAAGAAATAACTTTTTGGAATTAGCACGGAAAATTAATTACTAAAACAGTAGATGAATCATAATAAACAAAAGTTTGGCAAAAAAATTGCTACAGTGTGTTATTAAACTTCTCTAGTTCGGAAATGACAGACGTGCCGGGTGTCTTTTCCGTATTTCATAAAAAAATTCCCCGCAAAGAATTTATTTCCCCTTTAGGCCGAGTAAATAGGTACTGCTCTCTGTATAATTTACATGGGGTGATTTCTGCTTTTGGAAAATATGAGGAGTACATCCTTCAATTGTAAAAATTAGAAGAGGGTTTCTAACCTAACCTAATCCACCAGAGGGGAAAGAGGAGCACAAATTCACCTATGTACTTCCACCTCCAATCCCAATGAAAGGAAGGGGGGAGGGAATTCTCAGGGCTATTTTTCCCCGGATTTTAGAAAGAATAAGCCGAGGATATCGATACGGCAAACCTCTAAACCAACAAACCAAAACTCAGTTATGAGAGCCAAGTGAGCTTATCTCAAACACTATTTTAGGAAGGCAATTTTTTATAAAAATTTTAATTTCAAAAAAATTCTCTTAGTTCAAATGGGATTTTTTTATGTTAATGTAATTATATTACAAATTTGAACATTTAAAATTTTTGAAATTAAAGTTATTAATAAATTGTTTGGGAGTTTTTTAAAGGAAAAGAGGATTGGAAAAGAGAAATTCAGAGAGATTTTCCAAAATTATTAAAATTAAGGCTACGTTTTCGTATATTTGAAGTTTTTATCAAATTTTTTCTAAGAGTTAAGAAAAAATAAATATGATTTTCGAGTGTTTTGGAATTAAAAAAAATACAAATCGAGAAGTTCAGAAAGTGCATTGAAATTAAGGCATGGCTAATTTTTTTGGGGGGGTTGGGGGTATTTTTTCGTATATAAAAAGCAAATTTAGATTGAAAAATATCTCTGAAGATTGTTTTTCCTGTATATTAGAAGAATTTTGAGAAAAGTCTTTATCTTGCCTTTAAACCTAGAAAAATAACCATTGATCTGAAAAAACTAGACCAAAAGTAAATTATTGGGAGACCAGGCAATGGCTTCGCCACTCCTTCCTACGGGGAGGGGGAAAGCTTGCGCTTCGCTACTAAGAATAAAATTTAAAATCTAAAAAAAAGCAGCCATGGTTAAATTTTTTAAAATTTTTTGAACTGCGCCAATTATAATAATTTTAAAAAGAAACTCTAAACTAAATTTCCCCCCTTTCAAAATATCACGTTGCTAAAATATATAATAGAATAGATATAGAAGATATATAAAATAAATCTTCTGAACTTCACCATTTGTAATTCTTTGGGTTTTAAAAGATTCACAAAATTTCGATACTTATATTTATTTCTCAACTTCACCATTTTGTTTTTTGATATTATAAAAGAATTATTAGAAATAACTTTGATAAAAAACATAAGTCATAACTAAACTAAGATGAAATTATTATTCAAATATTAAAAAAACCCCTTCTTAAATATAGAGTTAGTGATGATGGTGATGATGATGATGATGCTGATAATAATGATGATGACAAGAGGAGCGGCTTCGCCACTCGTTATTACAGGAGGAGCTTCGTTTTTCGCAGGCAGACTTTGAGTATGTGGCCTACGGCTTATAAGTCTCTGGCAACGGACTTTTGGTCTAAAATAATTAAAGGTTTCCAGTCCATATCATCATCATCATAACTAACTCTATAATTTAATAAGGGGATTTTTTTGAGTATTTGAATAATAATTTCATCTTAGTTTGGCTATGACTTATGTTTTTTGATCAAAGTTATTTCTAATAATTCTTTTATAATATCAAAAAACAAAATGGTGAAGTTGAGAAATAAATATAAGTATCGAAATTTTGTGAATCTTTTAAAACCCAAAGAATTACAATGGTGAAGTTCAGAAAAATATTTTTATATATCTTCTATAACACTATATTTTAGCAACGTGATATTTGGAAATGAAGGAGATTTAGTTTAGAATTCCTTTAAAAATTATTATAATTGGCGAAGTTCAGAAAATTGCTTTATTTTAGATTTTAAATTTTAATCTTAGTAGCGAAGCGCAAGCTCCCCCCGTAGGGTCGAGTGGCGAAACCATTGACTGGTAGTTTTATATATTTATATATGCAGCTTCCTCCCAATGTACAATCACATATATTGTAAAATCTGATTAATTTAAATTAAAACAATTTAAAGGTTATTATGAAATTTAATTTGTCATCGTAAGTTTAATTAATTAAAAGAATATTGTGAAAAGCTGGTACCACAAAATTTGAAAAAGAGTATTCTTAATGTCTCTTTCATGTCTCATAAACTCGTCCAATTATGAATCTAAGTGTGATTTACTACATCCAATGATTGATTTTATAAAACCTTTTTGCCGATTTCAATGACTTTCGTGTATGTAGTAGAGTATTTGGGTTAACGGAACCAAGCGAATGATTCACAGTCCTGTTATCCTTCCATTCATAACTGCATAGTGTAGTTAAAAGTTTTACTTTTTTTTCAATATTTGGTAAGAACGTATCTTCAGTTCTCTTGTCCACAATCTCTAAATATCTCTTACAGCAGGTTTAGTGTTTGTGTCAACCAGACCAAAATCCCATAATGGCGCGCTCTGTTGGATTTCTCTCGCGATGGTATTTGAGCTTGAAATTTATTTATTCAACATAAAAAACCCTGTATTTAAATTTAAAAATGAAATTATTAAAATAAAATATACTTTGATAAGAATTAAAGGTTTTTATGTATTTTGTCGATAAAATACTAAAATATTTAAAGAATAGCTTAAACAACAGCCAAATGGAAAATACATACCCCAACCTTCCGCTAATGTAGAATTCGAACCTCAACCTTGCCATAGCTCCGAATTCTACAGATGATCCATCTTTTCTACAATATTGTTGTAAGCAAAAATCTCATGTAAGTTGACACAATTAATTATGTTACAGCTGAATTTTGTTCAG
Organism: Ceratothoa steindachneri; assembly: GCA_963969495.1. Classification (NCBI taxonomy): domain Eukaryota; kingdom Metazoa; phylum Arthropoda; class Malacostraca; order Isopoda; family Cymothoidae; genus Ceratothoa; species Ceratothoa steindachneri. The sequence goes on from OZ018322.1 coordinate 47,630,103, forward strand.
TAATAATTTAATATAATATTACTTGATGATAGACTGTTTGCTATATATGTTGTTATAAATAAACTAGACCTTACTTACTATGCTACCCGTGCGCATCTATTAATTTTAGTTTATCTCAAGATGTCAAATAACGTTTATCGAAACCTCAGAATAAAAATGCATTATACATTAAAAGCAACGTGCCATTTTCTCTCAAAAATAATCAGGACGAAATTTAATTTAATGTGAAAAAGTATAAGAAAATCAAAGCCGACATGAGTTTTCTACAATAATATTATAGTAATAACATTAATAATACGTATACTAATATTATACTAATAATGAAAATAATTATATTCGGTCATCCCATAAGATACATTTTTTTCATGTTTATCATTATTTTATGGATAGAAATAATCGACAAATAAGTGAGCAATTTTTAGTCGGATTTTTACAGGCGACGAAAAGTTGGTTATGTACAATAATATTAAACGTTCTAAGCAAGGGATTAGTTTTAGGGAAGAACCAATATCTTAGCCGAAACAGGAGCCTCATCCACGAAAGATTCTCTTCTCCGTTTAGGGGGATATGAATGGCATAATCCAATTTTGAATAAATTCTTAACCTAAATCAGACTATCACCAAAGAGGTTTACTCTACTCAGTTGGACCGTTTGCATGCAGCACGTGAAGAAAGAAGGCCAGCATTGACCAATAGTATAAGAGTGCTCTTTCATCAAGACAACGCTCAATAAAAGAAGAGTGCTCTTTCATTAAGACAACGCTCAATAAACGAAGAGTGCTCTTTCATAAAGACAACGCTCAATAAAAGAAGAGTGCTCTTCCATCAAGACAACGCTCAATAAAAGAAGATTGCTCTTTCATCAAAACAACGCGCGACCTCATATCGCAAGAGATACACCATACAAAAGCTTAACAATTTCGATCGGAAACTAATTAGTCCTCCTCCATACTCCCTCGACGTAGCCCTATCAGATTACTATCTTTTTAGAAGGTAGCGAATCACCTAAAGAGAATGACGATGTAAACAGAATGAGACGTCAAAAAACCTTAAAAAAATACTTTTTTAAAATTAAAGTCAAAAGATTTTTTGGAAATATGTATTGAAAAGGTAGTAGAAGGATGGAGACTAGTGGCAGAAACAGGGTGAAAATTATATTACTTAGTAAATTAATTAATAAATACCTATTTAAATAAATGAATATTAATATAAATAACTTTAAAGAGTTGTTTGATATCTATCCATAAAATAATGAGGAATATAAAAAAATATGCTCCATTACCTATGGAATGACCTAATAATAACAACAATTCTAATACAACCTGTTTTCATCATCGCTCTGCCTTCTCTGATCCTGGTTTCTATTTTTAGTCATGTTATTGTTATCATGTCTGCCCTACACCACATATTTTGTCCTTGATCGGGTTTCCTCGTTGGGTTATGTCGAATCTTATTTGATTTTAAGATCTGGTAAGGACACCACTATTCGTTGTAGCGTAGAGACAGTCAGAGTTGTCTCTTCCATATATTTTCACCTACTCTAATTTTAACACTTTACGAACTTTTTTACTAACTGACAAGATGATCTCGTTGATTTTCGCTTTTGCCCATATATATTTTTGTCATAACAACCTTTGTTTTGTTTATTTAGTAAAGTAAAAAAAAATCCTTTGATTGATGGATTTTCACTTTCAGACGGTGATGACGGCCTGGAGAACGACGCTGCGGCCAAGCGCCGTCGCTCACGGACGAATTTCAACTCGTGGCAGCTGGAAGAACTAGAGCGCGCTTTCGAGTCCTCCCACTATCCGGACGTCTTCATGCGAGAGGCCATCGCCATGCGACTCGGACTCACCGAAAGCAGGGTCGCGGTGAGTCAACCTCTCAGCTCCAGCGCGCAGGAGATGCTCATGCATGGTGCCACTAGTAGTACATCACCCCTTTCTTCTCCTCCTACTATAATAATAACAATAATAAAGATCATGCAGCAAAAGGTATAATTTCCCTTTCAGTAGAAGAATGTTAGTCTTCCTTCAAACAACAGTCCTACGTTCATAATAACACTGACGCAAAGCGGGAGTTGACTTTTTAACGTCTTAATCCCAATTATTTAAAATGAATAAATCTAAAGTAGTCGCGGGCCAAATTTCGATCCATGTCCTTAACGTTTCGCAGTACAACACAGGAGTAAATTTTTAAACTAAATAAAAATGGTAGAGAGGAGTTAATAAATTGATAGAGATATATGTGTGTACTAGATGAACTGAAATCTAGTCTTGTTCCCTACAAGCACAATATTAATTTGAAAAAAATGGTCAATTCTTTGTCAAGGCAGATTTGAACCCTATTTGATTTGAGAGAGCAACAACAAATTCCAATATAAGAAAAATTCTTATGAGAGGTAATGTATGTGTGAGGAAACATGTATAGTAAAAATAATAGAATATAGTCCTAGATATATGATATAGTATAGAGCTTTGACTTACAATCACTGAAAATTTAGATTTCACTATAGAATGTATAAGCACTCGGGGTCAATATAAGAAAGGGCAGAAGAGAGAGAAATATATTTAAAACCAGGCAATGGCCTCGCCACCTCCCCCCCCCTACGGGGAGAACTTGCGCTTCGCTACTAAGATTAAAATTTAAAATCTAAAAAAAGTGGCCATGGTTAAATTATGGGTAAATTTTAAAAAAAATTCTGAACTTCGCCAATTCTAATAATTTTAAAAGGAACTCAAAACTAAATTTTTCCCCTTTCCAAATATCACGTTGCTAAAATATAGAGTTATAGAAAAAGATATATAGAAGTAAATTTTCTGAACTTCTCCATTTGTAATTCTTTGGGTTTTAAAAGATTCACAAAATTTCGATACTAATATTTATTTCTCAACTTCACCATTTTTGTTTTTTGGTATCATAAAAAGAATTATTAGAAATAACTTTGATAAAAAACATAAGTCATAACCAAACTAAGATAAAATTATTATTCAAACACTCAAAAAAATCCCCTTCTTAAATTATAGAGTTAGTGATGACTTAGTATGACAAAAAAATATCACTTTGGGAAGTAGAACAGTGAATTAAGAGTACGGGAGACCGAACGAACGTGAAAAATACACAAGAAAATCTCACCCATTTTAAAAACTCCCTTTGAGAAAGTGGCTTGAATTCTATATTTATTTAGAGGGAATATTTTTATTTAAGATTTGATATAAAATTACGCACCATGTACATAGATTTTGTCAACCTCCACAGGAGAAAATCATGTTCAACCCTTGAATCGTGTATTAAGCTTTTATCACTAATTCCTTCTTTCGGTTAATCGAATTTTTATTTTAATTTTCCCCTCCATTTGTTTTTCTCTACTGAATAGAGATAGACTCGTTTTTTTCCGTTTTTGTCTTTTTCTTTCCCTTTCTCTTCCTCTTTCCCTTGTGTCTTCGTTCAAAAGGATAATCAAAATGGCCCCCCCCAAAAAATATATAAAAATGTTTTAACTTTGAAACCATTATTTTCTGGCTGAAAACAAACAAAATGTCTAAAAAATATTATTTTTAAATTTAAACGCCCGAAACTTCAATTCGATATTTAAATCAACTGGTCTTGAAAGGTCAATTAATTTTCTAAACTAATTTAACGATTATTGTATTGCTCCCATGATAAATAATTGATCGATCGATATATCAGCAATATAAGATAAATCAAATTGAATATTTACGAGTAATTATCTTTTGACATTGATAAATAACCCAATGAATAAAATAATGAATTGATAAGTAAACAAACGTACTAAAAATGTGTTGTTGAATTTTCAAATTCATACATGGATTTATAAGAGGAAATAAACCCATAAGTTAGATCATACCCACAGGTGTAGGAAAGAGAATAAAAGAAATATAGTGACAATAAACAGAGGATATTAAAAGGAATCGAATGTATAATAAAATACTGTATTAAAAATTCCTTTACACTTTTAGAAGTAAGGAAAAAGAGTTGAGAAAATCAAATTAAAAACCTCTGGATGGTGAGAACGCCTCAGAGGATTCATAAGAGTTTTGTTTAGAAAGGACAAATTTCAGAAACTCTGAATGAAATTTTGAGAAAAGTATTAGCCTTAAGGATCATCTTAATGAGGGTAACAATTTGTGGTTGAGGGGAAGAGAGGAACAACCAAATAAATTAATAGGAAGTTTACGAGAGCTATTCTTCCTCTAACAAATAACTAATTGTCTCACAATCGAAGTACAACTTTGGTCACTTTTCTCTCACAAAGATTAAAAACTTTACAAAGAGTTCGCTGACACCATCCAAAATTTGTTATCGTACTAAGAAATTTGATATATGAAGAAACATTTAAAACCTCGGGTTTTATCTTCTAAAAACCTTCTTCTTATTAGAAAAATCTTCGAAATGTATAAACTTCTCAAAGGTTTTACTAAACTGAATCATGACTTACCCTTTGAACATCCATTCGAGAGTGCAAACAAAGTCGAGTGATTCGAACCAAAATTATAGACCATTTCGTTCAAAATTGCGCAAATTTCTTCATCTTCACTTATAAAATAACCGCTACCCGGAATATCGCCAGCTAGAAACACTATTCAAAACACGCCAATAAATTGGTTTAAAAAAACATTAGATAAAAATCTCTCCAAAATAAATATTATTAGAATAACTAGAGGACACAAAAGCGAGCATTTGTTATTAACATGATGCAGGATAAGAGGTAAAATTAACCTCAAAGAGTAAAGATACCATCTACTTACTCTCTCCAAAAAAGTATATGTATAAATGGAATTTTTTCTTTTTAGTCGCGTGCGACTCAATATCTCACAGGGTCGGCCGGTCGGTCCCCGGTTTGCTTTTTTTTGTTTTAGCAATAGCATCTTAACTATTAGGCCGATTCTAACGAAATTTGAAACCCTTATGTTGTTTTAAATTCTCCTTCGAATGATATAATTCTCAAGGTCCTCACGAGGTTAATCCTAGAATTACTGAGAGTTTTGAAGGTCGTTAGGTTATAAAACAGAATAAGTGAGAGCAAGCGACTTTGGTCAGCAGACTTTGTTTACCTACTTTCCTGTCTGTACAATATTGTACACCACTCGCATGTTTGTTCCCAGAGAAGAAGACCTTTTTTTTCATAACTTTGCCTATACTTTAGTAACATGAAAGTGATTTGCATGAATCCTTGGTGCACAAGTAGCTAAGTAACAGTAGTTGTCGACTTAAATCCTAGAATAAACTGCATGATTAATCTGTCTACATGTAGATTAGTGTATATTAGTAGTTTTAGATATAGATTAAAATGTGTTTGTAAACATATTTGAATAGAATAAAATGGAACTATTATAATATGAACTTAGTCTTTTAAAGTGCTAAATTAGAATCAGATTTAGGTTATTAATACAGATGCCCTTGTATATAAGGGCATATTCTTCTTCTTCTCTCTTCGTCTAAGAAAGGACTTGAGGACCTGTGCTAGTCCTCACTTTTGGAGTTTTATCCCTTCCCCTTTCTCCCTTTCCCCGTTTTTTCTCATCCCTTTTCTTTTTTTACTTTTATTCTTCTTACTCATCGTTATTTACTAATCCTGTACCACCCATTATTCTATTTATTTCCGGGGTAATGGGCGCTCCCAATGTGTTTAGTTAAGCACCCTCTGTTCTCGTTCTCCGGCAGGTGTGGTTCCAGAACCGCCGCGCCAAGTGGCGGAAGAAGGAACAGACGCGGAAAGGGCCAGGGCGGCCCGCCCACAACGCCCATCCTCAAAGTTGTAGTGGAGAGCCGATTCCCCCCGAAGAACTAGAAAGGAGGGAGCGGATTCGTCAGGAGAAGAAGCTCCTGAAACAGTTAGAAAGGCAGCAGAAGAAGTTATCCTTGAAGGGCATCCACGTAACCCTCGAGCAGCTCCGGGAAGAGCAGAAGGCCCGCCGGCAGGAGCCTGACGCCTTCTCTGAGGAGGTCAGCGAGAGTAACAGCAGTAAGTGCCATGACCCAGCTGAGGGGCGTGATACTACCCTCAGAAGGACTACCTTCTCCATCGAGAGCATACTCGGCACCAGCAGCACCACTTGCGACAAGGGGCCTCCTTCCCCTGGGACCTTGATGAGGGGGGCTCCTACTCCTCCTCTCACCCCGAGGAACTTCTCCCATCTCCCGCCTACATCTCCAAGTCCGCCGCAAGTCACGTTTCAGCCGCCCTCGACTGAAGGCTTCACCTCCGTCACCCCGGGACATAAGGAGATGGTCCTCAAAATCCCCTCGGTCGAGGCTCGGAAATATTCCGAAGACGACCGCGTTCCACGGGATGACTCCTCACTTCTTCGATTCAAGGCCGACTTTACTGCCTCCAAGGGGTCCGAGGAGGTTAACCTCCCGAACTTCTCCTTCAAGGCCTGGCAGTCCTTCATTCCTCAATTCCTCGGGTATGAAAACCCCGCCAGCAAGTGGAGCGAGGGGGAAAAGAAGGTCATTACAGAGAAGAGTGACCTCGGTCCGGAACCCTCTCTTGGGTCCTCCACTGCTTCAGGGTCATCTTTGGCATCCTATTCGGCTTCTATTCCATGCATCGGTAACCATGACAACTCCACAACGGCTACTATAACCACAACCACACTCTCCACCCCATTAAATAGGCCTTTCGATACCAAGCCATTGGTGAGTCGCATCAGCACACTCCTTAGGAGTCAACACCAGGAAAATCTTTTAGAGAACAAAAACAGGTACTTGAGGGACAACGTGTCCGAAAATTCAAGGTCACCTCTAAATAATGTACATAAAAATATAAAGGAAGAAGAAGAGGAAGATAAAGGGAAAGAGTTTAAAAATAAATCAGTGGAGATAAGATCATTTGTGGATATTTTTTAATGCTTATAAATAATATGAAAATATCATTTGTACATAACTTGAACTAATAGTTATTAATATTTTATTAGTGTGATGCCAAAAAGTGTGACAGTGATATTTGGAATTTTAGAACAAAATCAACACTTGTGTTTTTGAGTGTTAACATTGACATTTTGTGTTATTTTTCGGAAATATTCAGAGAGTAAGGCGAAATAAATGTTCTCCAACATAAATACCTTCATTGCAACTCACAAACCTGGTAATCAAGGGCCTTGTATACAATCACAATTAACATGTCATCCCCACTTCTGCACTAATATTTTGGCACGATTTTTTTTTGGAAAATTGCTATGCATGCATTGTTTTGCCCTCAATATTCCCCAAATGTCCTTTTTTCAACAGTTTTACATTGCTTTTATAAATACTTTACTTTGTTATTTGTCTTTCTTCTTTTCTGAGTCTGGGTTAGGATGGAGCAATTTTTATTTGACCTCTTTGATCAAAGCGGTGCTAAGAATTTACAAGGAATAAAAACAAATGAATATAGGTGATCATTGTGAAAATGAATTTAATAAATTCAAACTAATATTCATTTTAAAGAAGATACAGAATGACGTCATTCAGTAGCCGATAGATATTTGGAATATTTTATAAATATTTCGCTTTGTATTCATCCATTGAGTTAATTTTTTCCCCCTCGGCGGCAATTTTCATATTCTCACTCAATTTTATGATACTCTCTGCCTTCAGACCATTTTTACTTTTAAAAGTTATATAAATTACCGCTGAAAAGCTTTAAAAATAATAAATATCTACCCACTGATGTACAATTACCCTTCATACACTTTACGATCAATCTCAACATCACGATGAAAGTTTTTTCACTACGTTAAAATAAATATGACAACACTAAATTGGTTAAATTAAAAAGAAAAACTCATTAATGATATTAATTTAAAGGTTTATAATTTCCAGAAAAAATTAATTACTTCTAATTCATTTCGTTGGTCTTCAAGACAGTTGTAAACTTTTCTATTATCCAGAAACTTTACATATATATGAGTGGGATAAAATAAAAAAAACAACAAAATAATCAAAATTTGCTTTTTTCTTACTTGCTGATTTATTTTGCAGGATTGCTAATTTATTACTTCTGTTCCATCTCTCGTGAGCTTTTTTTTCTGGTTTTCAAAGTGAAATATGGAAATTTTAACAAATAACATCTCACTAAGATATCAAGCTTATTTTTAGTGTGTGTGGGGGGTGAGGGGATATTGGGTCTGAATATATTCAATATATTCTAATTTATGTTGCTAAATAAAGCATTTAAAAATAAAATTAACCAGTGACTAAAGTTTGTCAGTTTATATTGTGCAAAACCTGTTACTTTCCATACTGCAAAAACATTCAACATTAACACAGAAATCATTCTTAATATTTGAACATTGACTAGAATTACACATAAAACAACAAATTTACAAGGAATATACACGAAATCTTTTAATCAATACAAAACTATCCCCTTTTATTCTCCATTGTGAAATAATTTTAAATAATTGGGATTTAATCTTTTCTTAAAGCTGGGAATTACATAATGAAAAAATGCATCACTTTTTATTAAATTTTAAGTTCCTTTCAATTATTGTTAAAGGCGTTACTTTTTTTCGCTTTTCATTTAACAAGTGGAAATAACATTATATAGGATTTTAACATTTTGCCAATGATTCTCTATATTGTTTCGATTAATGTGTAAATAGAAATGGAAGAATATTAACCAGTTGTTATATCTGAATCAAAGTCAGTAGTGTATCCATATATTATAATTATTAACTATGTGATTATATATATGTATATATTATAATAAAATGATTTATATAATACATGAATTACTTTTAAATTTACAATCCTAACGTAAAGTTAATTGCATATTATGTTAATTTTGTAAATGATTATTTTTCACTTTTGATCTCGTTGGTCTAGGGCGCACATCAAGTTTAGAAAATTTACTGAAGGAATTATTCATCTTTCAAAGAGAAATACAGAAGTAGAGAGAGAGAGAGAGAGAGAGAGAGAGAGAGAGAGAGAGAAAGAGAGAGAGAGAGAGAGAGAGAGAAAGAGAGAGAGAAAGAAAGAACATGCCCTTCCATATAACAAACTTGATTATCCACAAATCATCGTGAGTCAAAGGTGAGTCCCTGATTGTTCCATAACCACCAACCACTGCCATTTCATTGTTATCATATTAGCCATCTTCAGGATATCTGACCAAGTTCGGTGGTGGATCCCATGGTTTACGCCCCCACTAAATGACGTCACTTCTTCACTAATCTGCTTAAGCGAAGTTGACCCGAGCGGTTTTGTGAGGTAAACATCGATCGATTCCCATGAGATTTTGACCAGTTCTCTTAACGTATTTCAATCCCTTTGGGAACTTTGAAGATAAATTGGTTGAAACAAGATTATTTATCGTCTATTAAGATCCATAGTAACTTATTTAAGGTACCTGGACAAGCAGGTGATTGATGCTTGGCATCTTGAAGGATGTTTCTTTGTTCTGGGTAATATTTTCTCGCAAAAGATTGAACTCAGTGAACCCGTATGTCTTGAGTTCAGTTATACCAATATTTATTAATGGGTTCTTCTATTTAGAGTAAAGTAATCTTCGATATTTTTGATGGTAATAACTGAGAAAGAAGAGAAATGGCGTAATCTACCCAAGATATATTTTCTCAGAGGAAGAAAGGTGATACGCAAGGACAACGACATGAAAACGAAGTAAATGAATTAAAATAGGTTGTTGTATCAAATTTCTTCAACATCTATAATAAGATTAGGTGCAATTCTGTTTCTGGGAACAAATTAAAAAAAAAATCCCGAATACTAGATTAAATATCACCGAGAAGGTTTGGCAAAAAAATCCATCCCCGAATTTTTTTTTAGGAAATTCACACCACCAACCATAACTTCTTTACTGAAACATCGAGTGTTAAGATGATTTAAATGTGCAAAACCAAACCTCAGATCCAAGCCATCCGACTTCCTTTTTCCAATAAAATAAAATTGATATTTCGAACATCTATCACATCCCGTGAAGTGGGGGGAATGAAGGCGTTGTGTAAGTAATGGGTGAAGATGCAAAGAATGAGGAAGAGACTGGAGCGAGAATGGGATTACTCATATTTCATCAGGAGTAAAAGTCGAATGGAAATTTGTGGCCTCGGCGAGGGCACAGATAGGCCCGGCGGGGTTTTCAATTTCCGCCAAAACAATTTCGAACACGGAAAAGATTTTGCCGCAAGAGTTGTGGGGGGCTTTAGAATAGCTCGTATTTCATGGCACCCAGATCAAAATTACACGTGTAAGGAAGAGGGAGGTGTGTAACAAAGGGAAGCACAAACATATGTGCAGTCATGAACACATAGAACGAGGATAGATACAAGTTGTACATAAATATACAAATATAATTCTGGATATGAGCACATATAACAAGTATAAATACAAGTCATAAATAAATATGCAAAAATAATTCCGGTCATGAGCACATATGACAATATTTAGAGGAGACAAATTCCAGCGGTGAATCTCGAGGAGTCATTCCTAAGATATTCCATCGGTGTCCACTTAAGCTTAGCTCGCCCGAACTCGCTAACCCATCGCTCCTGATTCCGGCTCTTCCCATAATTTTAAATCCGACGGCGTGTTTATGCAAAGGTACCACAGCCCCATTCTTACTCCAACGTACGAGTTCCCGAGGGTCGTATCTGCACCAGTCGGTAGCCCAGCCTCCACCCTCCTCCACACTACTTCTTCGGTCCCGCTTGACTTATTATTCAAAGTGCTTTTTTAATACGTACACCACCGCTTCAATAGATTTATGAAGGCTGCGCCGTCCCGCCCTTAAATAATGCAAGCAACCTCGAGTACCGTTTTTGCTGGTCTTCTCAGGCATTCCTACGGAAGCGAGAAACGATTGATGGTGCAGGTTTGAATCCCCACTAATTCATTGACGGGTATAGTTTTATTTGAAATGTGTACACGATTTGGGGGAATTTTTGTATATATTTCTAAAAAAAACATTACCGTACAAAAAGATCAGAACGCCTGTATTTCTATCACAAGACCTTTCATAACTTTTGTCAGAGAAAATCCAAGATACTGAAATTGGTGTACGATAACATAGAGGAATAAATTACGTATGGATAAAAGTTATACAAATTTAGATAAATAATAGGAAAGTAATCGAGCCTTTATTCTCGATAATGCTTTGACATTTTGAATGAGATTCAAATTCAGACTCTGTATAGGTCATTTCATAAAATTAGGTGCTAGTGGTCCAGGTAGGTATTCACTTACTTGGCCGTGTGGCAGGGAGCGTTACCCTGCATGAAAATTGCAGGTTTGGCTCGAGAGGCACGTAACTGAGGCAAAGCTTGCTACCGCAGCAATTCCTTGTGCACTTGTTTATTCACTGTGACCCATAGCCGCACAAGTGGCTCAATGCCTTTTATCGAAACACGTCCAATACCATGAGTATTTTTCGTGTAATTGACAGCCAATTTCTTTCGCCTGTTCTGAGAAGAACAAACCTCCTGCCATCAGATCCGAATAAATTGAACTTGGATTCGTCACTGAAGTGGACTTGGTTCCATGTCCAGTGGCGAATACAAGATGAACCTTCTTATTCTTTAGACTGATCGGTGGCTTAACCGCGTGAAGAATGATTTCCTCCAGACGATGTGATACAGATTACCTGAAGACATTGATGGCCAAACGTTCCCTAATCCCAAGAGAAACTGCTGTAACCGTCTTGAAAGAGTCTTTTATCACAATTTGGGTAATGAGTCGGTCTTCCATGGCATACCGGTTGATTTACTCGCCTGTTTTGTTATAGGTTAACTGAATATTAACGACTACGTTATAGAACGCGTGACAGTCTCTGTAATAGCTCCAATTGGAAGGCAATATTGGTTTCGCAGCTTTACGATCAGTTCGCGTACAGAAGCGTGACAGATTTCTAGTCATGTTACCTGGACGACAGCTGGCAAGATAATGACCTAACGTACACGAGAATGAACTGAAGTTAGCTGCTTGCAAACAACGCAAGTTCTTTTTACAAGAAACCTAAACATTCGGATAATTTTGGACACTTCAAATTTTCTAGTAAATTGCTTATCTCCTGATGACTAGTTTTATTCATTCAAATTTGCATAACATTTATCTATACTTTGTTTATATCTGTCGGTTATCGTATGCCATTGTTAGAAAGCTAGTATTTTTTCTGGCAAAACTTATGTGAGATTTGATAAAAACACAGGCATTCGGATCTTTTTGGACGGTAATATATATATATATATATATATATATATATATATATATATATATATATATGCAAAAGATTTCAAGAAAAATTGGTGCGGTTAATGTATTTGAATTATTAGACAACTGACTCTACTTCACGTCCAGCGTGACACCCTTTCTCTTCGAACTTACACGTTCCCGTCCCCGTCCTTGTCTTCTCGTCAGTTCTTTGAGACTGATCTGAAGGTATCTTTGAGTGCAGTCTTCCAGTTCGAGGACGAAGGGTGTCACGCTGGACCTGAAGTAGAGTCGGTTGTCTAATAAGGCAAAGCAAATACATTAACCGCACCATATATATATATATATATATATATATATATATATATATATATATATATATATATATATATATATATATATATATATATATATAAAGTTTAGCTGAAATCAGCAGAGACATTCTTTGCAGCAACTGTATGGCTTCCCATAGGTCATTTTGTCGCTAAATTATTGCTTACCTTCTGCCCAAACATGACTGCATAATAGCCCACAGGTTTTCACAAGTTGTCTCTTGAATCGAGGTTGTTACGTTTTTCATAAGGTACTCTCAGTGTCTCTCCTTTGACTTACCAAGCGAGAACTGAAATAGAATCCAGGTGTGACATGGAGTAGTAACATTCGCTTCCTATATAATTTCCATACCTTGGTATCCGTTATATGTACATTTTAAACTATCCACTATCACAGCTATACTGGTGTATGAATGAACGCTCGCTAGCCTTGTAAATACAGCATTAGGCCTCTAACATCGAGACACAGGGTCTATCTCAACGGCGTCAATAGATGACCTCTAACTGAGCGAACACGCTGATACTAGGCCTAGTCGGGGATAAGAAATAGCTAATCACATCACCTTTTCCCTTTTCGTCTTCACATCCCAATCTACCATCACTTTTGTCCCTGGAATACTCGTATCCCCATACGGAGGTATTTTTACCCAATACTCAAACGTGGAGCAGTAGTGTCAAGTGGAAGGAGGGAGGGGGGGGCGGCTCATATCCACACACTCCTGTGTAGAACAACGTAGGTTTCTACACTCGTCGCTGTTTGGTCCAAAACACAATACTACCCCACCTTCTCCCCCAACAAGGATTGCTGCCTTCAGGCAATCCATCGATTGTTATTCTCATCTTTATGTGTATTTCATGATCAGATGTTATCCAAGATGCAGGTGACGTAATTTTATTTGTGTGTGTTCGATCCTATAATTGTAAGCCAACGAGGGCATCTCTCGAAGAGATCTGTAAACAAAGTGGTGGATGAGGGGAAAATGTATGGTAGATATACCACCAGCTATCCTCCAGCCATTGCAGCCAGGAAGGAAAATTCTGGACATTATGGAAGGGACAGCGTACCATCCTTAAATGTTAACTGCAGCACGGTATCCCAAGCTACACATCCCTTTACAGGTGCGTACATGAGTATGTAAACTATCAATTTATCCGATGGATAATGATGTGAAACATACATATTCGATTATCCAATAGCTGGTTGTTGATGCATGTCAGATTATAATGGTAGATGTATACAATATACATGTATCCGTATGAAACATACAATTAGACGTATGCAAAATATATGTAGTCGTATTCAACATACGAATAGGCGTATGCATCATAGATATAGACATATGAAACATACATATATGAGTATACAACATGCATATAGACGCATGCATCATAGATGTAGGCGTATGCAACACAACCAATGACCTAATTAATAGAGATTTGTGTAAGAAGGAATCCTAATTAGCACGTTATAATGGAATTGTTGGTGTAAAGTCCTAAGAGTTCAATTCTGTTTGGATGATTCGGTAGCGCTTGGGTTGACAGAGAATCACTCATCTAGGACTCTAGAGTCAATATCTGGGTATCGGCAACAAGATTTTTCCTCTAGAATTTAAAGTGCAATAGCAACGAGGGGGCGTATAATTCAGAATCTTTTTAAGTGGAGTTGTGTACAAAAAGTGGAGAAGCTAGATGAAGTGAAAATGTATAGAAGTTATATAGCCCCAGATCCCCCTACATGGATATGACCCAAGAGGGTACACAAACCTTCAGATGTCATTAAAAAAGTTGTTCGTGATGCGCATGAATATCCCTTCAGGGATCAGGAACAAGTTACGAGACAGAATGAGGGTCTTTATAAGTGTTAAGAAGTAACACAAACTGGCATGAGGGTATATATATATATATATATATATATATATATATATATATATATGTTGAAAAGTAACACAAACTCGCCTAAGGGGCTTTATAAGTATTAAGAATTAACATAAGTTGGCCTAACTGGCTTGAGGATCTTTATAAGTGTTGAGAAGTAACACAAATTGGTCTAACTGGCTTGATGGTCTTTATAAGTGTTGAGAAGTAACAAAAATTGGCATAAATGGCTTGAGGGTCTTCATAAATTGGCTAAAATTGCTTCAGGGTCGTTATAAGTGTTAATAAATAACACAAATTTGTATAAATGGCTTGAGGGTCTTTATAAGTATTGAGAAGTAACACAAATTGGCGTAAATGGCCTAAAGATACGTTCTTCCACTGCAATGTGTTAACATTTTTCTAAAAAGATTTAAAAAGAAACATGTAAAGTATAAAGAAGAGAAAAAAATATATGGACGTCTTTCTACTATTGAGTTGACAGACTTTTATATAACATAAAGAATGAACCTTATTTTAATCTTACTATTTTGATAAGCCGTAGAGGTAGAACGTGATCTACTTCCTTCTTGACTCGTCGATTGAGTACGGGGTGATGCATAACTTTGTTTTAAAGGACCAAGCTATAGTCGAGCTTGTCCTTTTTTACTGGTAGTCAAAAACCCAACGAAAAATCAACGCAATAAGAAACAAAGAATTATGAAGAGAGATAAAGAGAATATACATCAGTAAATAAATGACAGGTAAGATATAAGGGCAAAACCTTCAAAGAAGCTTTATTCTGTTTTCTATGAAAAAAAAATCAAAGGCTAACAAGGATATAAAAGCCGGAACATTGACCATGTATGCAGTGGCGGCTTTAATTAAATTGAAGACGTGTGGAAAGCGCATAGCCAGAATAGACAAATAGGTAATTACTTAGGGTCCTTTGAACCAATTAGGCACACAACTCTCATTAGCCATTCTACGTTCGGGCATGTATGCTTGTCCCGTGTATAAATTATGTCTATGTATACTTATTCACTTTATTGAACATTGCGAAATTGGTCATTTTATGACATTTTTGATATCATACAAGATAAGTGACTTGTCGAATTGAAACTAACAATTTTTGAACGACTTATAATGTTCTACCTAGACAATAAATTTGATCCGAATCTGGGAGTTCAAAGTAATTTTGTGGAGCGACAATCTTTACCGAGTCACAGCGCAATAATGAAGAGGCTAAAAACATGTGACGGTCAGTAATGTGTAGTAGAGCTAATGCAAATTGAGGAGGCTCTAAACAGATTTTGTATCCCGGTTAAAGGTAAGTACTAGATTTAGACCTGCCATTATGGAATATCAGCCTTTTCTCCATAATTCACGAACTGCTGAAGATACTTGTAGACACGATTCTTAGGTTTCCAGGGTTAAATATTTATATGGTATTACTTAATTTGACCTATAGCTAATCCAGACAATAAATTCAGATTCATTTCGACATTAGAGAAATCATAATATTTTGATAACTCCCAAAGTAATAATAATAAATATAATTGCAAATTCTAAATGTGTTTCCAGGGTCAAGGAATTAGATGATATCACTTAATTTCTGTCTGAGGCAGATTTTGAATGTTATGCACATTTAGCGGTATTATAGTTGTTCTTAAAGTCATTGACTACTTTCTAGTTTGGCGCTGCAAGTAATACAGAAATGTAAATTAATATATGTATTTAATTTATCAAACTATTTCCTTATTCCAATTATTCCATAGTGATTATCCATCGCTCAATATAATTGCATTTTTCAAATCGATTATGACAAGAATAAAAATAAAATTGGCACTGTTAAACTAATTATTTATTTGAGCTATAAATCACTTCATTTCTGTACTGACGAAATTGCATTATTGATTAATTAAAGTAAATTTAAAATGATTTAGCAGCGGCAAATAATTAGTATGACAGGTGTGATAAAGCAATCAAGAGTAAAATAGAAATTACAAATTTAAATTCGAAATAGTCGTCTCCCATCTGTTCGCGTGTCTGACTTCTCGCTAATCTGTCAGCTCTTGTCTGTACTTATGTGTATTTAACAGGAGTTCAAAGTTCGACATTAGGTGCACTCTCTTGCTGTTTGCCTTAAAAAATGTGATGTTTGTTCCTTTGTCTCTTTGATTTTATTTTTTTCCCATTCATCTCTTTAGAATTAGTCTGGTCAGCAGTCGTAGTTATGTACATATTTATTGTTTAGTATCTTCAAAAATACATTCTATAAACCTTTTTGGGAAAACAACTATGAAACGCTTATTGAGAAATACAGGGCGAAGAAGACGTCGTGTCGTCCTGCCATCTCATAATATATTGAAGCAAAATGTTCAGAAATGGAAAGGTTTATTCGCCCGATAAATGATTTCACGACTCCAACCGACAATTTCCTTGCAATAATTCCATTTAAGGATTTTTTGACTAATATTTTGATTAAAATCAAGTTTTAAGGTTTCATTTAAAACGATATTGGACTTTTATTTAGTGTTGATGGTAGTTAACAATTGCAAAGAAGCGTTGAATTTTACTTGGATTCTCACGTCACATATAACCATTTTAAAGACTCCAGAAGAATAGTATTTATTTGGAGAGAAGAGATGATTGGTAAAATGGACCAGGGGGATATACCCAAGGGTGATAAAACTTAAGGACCAAAATAATCAGTAAAACACAGCTATCATTCCCTCCACTTATTCACAGTACAACATACTCACTCCATCCTCTGTTCCGAAACCCCTGCCGATGAAGAACTAGTGACCTGGACCATGAAAATCATGTCCACATACTCCTGACGTGGAATGGGTGCCCCTCACGTGGGGACACGATGGGTTCCACAATCGTCGAGTGGGGTTAGAAACGCATAAATATGACACAGATACCTTCCTACACCCTAACCTCTAGAGGAAAGCCCGTCGATGCCTTTCATTTTCTCAAGCGAGACCTAGCCCACGATGCGAGAGAAGGATGGTGCTACAAAGTAATCAGCCATTACTCTAAAGCATCGCAGGAGCCAATATTTTTCTTCCAACCTTAGTTCCGAAGTTCGGCCATTATCTTTCTCAAAATGAAACCAGACCAAACTGAATAATCTAGAAACAACAGTTAGAACTTCTGATACCAATAGAACGTTGTTCCTGGGGCAAGTAGATGTTTCTCTCGAAGACAAGAACCCAGCAGCTGGGCAGACTCCTTAGATAGGTTCAGGTTTCGTGTCAAGTCGTTGAGTTCTGCTTGGGTCAATGAAACCGATCGGTCGTCCTCTTCTGGCTCGTATGCACCACACTTACCTGTATCAGTCATGTCAGTAGATTTGGAATCAGAACTAGATTCCATGATGACATCCCGCTCAGGAACAGAAAGATCTGGTCAATGGAAGATTGGCCTTATGGCAAAAGGAACATCAGGGTATTGAACATGGTGCTTGTTCTCCACACATGTTTCGAAGCAGATATGGGGATCAAATGCCTTATCCTGGTCCCCTAGTTTGACTCCAAAATAAGCGTAATAAGCCTTCTTCACAAAATCCCTGATTTTCGCTTGACGGTCTGGAAGAACCAAGGTTTCGCAGATGAAACAGAATTGTTAGAATTGTTCTTACACTTCCAATCCATAGTACTGCACAACTAGACCTGAAAAGAGAAAGAATAACTAGTTATTTAAGGTAACCTCTGACCAGCTATGGCAAAAAACAAAGCCCATATACGCTTGGATGATAGCGTCATTTGGAAAAAATATGCTGTAATAAAAATCGAGAGTATCTTAGAAACCAGATCCGACCAAATTAAATGAATGATATTTTTTAATTTAACACGCAAAAAGGATCCTAAATCAGTTGAAAAACCCTTGACCTTTGAAAAGAGGTTTTGAAACGCAGGCCAGTGTAATCAACCGAATTTCCGTAGCCATTGAAATCATATACTACGCATATTGTTATATAAATCAGCCAAATTTCCATAGCCATAAAAACACCGCAACCTACGCATAACCTTTTATAAATTAAATAAATTTCTGTAGCCAGAGAAACCACATAGCATGCGCATAGCGTTATATAATCAACCGAATTTCCGTAGCCATTAAAACCATATAGATTACGCATATAGTTATATAAATCAACTAAACTTTCGTAGCCATAGAAACAACATAAAATAAGCATAGCGCTATATAAGCCAACCGAATTTCTGTAGACAAAGATTTCGCAATTACCTGAATATCTGCCTTTCTTCACCGTATAAAGCTTTGTACATAATCCTGTACTATGACAACACTAACAACTATAATAAACTTTAATTAGGGGAACGAGCTAATAAGAAGGCATGTGATCTCTCGATCTGTGAGAAAGCAACGGCCTCTACGTAATCTTTCGATCGATAGAAAATCAACCGTCTCTATGTGATCTTTGGATCAGTGGGGGAAAAAATTAGATACCATAGTAAATATTTTCTTCCCAACTTTAAAGATTATTTGATTTTTTAAAGCGGGATTTTTTATAAGTATTACAGACTCAGCTGACCAAAATTCTTATCGAAGTGGTAAAATTCTTCAAGGAAAATACAAAAAAAAAGAAGATTTCGCGCAATTAAAAAGAGGGTGCGCCTAATTGCAGGTGTATACTTAAGGCAATAAAATAACTTTTTTCATTTAAATTATCCCTATTTTTCCTAATATTTGTAAGGTTTTGTTGTGTACTATATAATATTACTATTATAAGTGTAAATTTATAAAATGGTAACCAATTTTGTATATTCTCTTTCAAAGTATAAATTTCCAACCAATTTAAAAAAATGTTTTCTTTTTTTATCTATGTATTTCTTTTCTATTTTCTATATTTATTTTTCTTGAACCCTTATGTCTGCCAGTCTCTTCATTTTCTTTTTAATCAGCTTGTTTTTCTTTGTACACAAGCTGTTTAGTGTATTATGTGGTAAGATTGCAAAATAATATTTCGTGAGCTGTCTCCTCTGCATCAATCATAACCGATTTCACCAACGCATTCAATTTTGACTCTTCTCTTCCTTATACCTAAAGATCATTTCATTAGCGTTATTCCTAAGTCTCGGTGTTTGACCTCGGGATTCGATGTTCACCCTTGTTGCCTCGGGATTAAGGTTGAAAATCTTCGTAATTAAGCTATTATAGATAGCGTCAACGAAAGTGAGATAACAAATATGATCTTGTAAGCTTAACACAAATGGTTTAACAGAGAGGAGGTTTGACTGAGAAATGCACGCCTTCCTTGACTTATTTTGACTCTGGTCAACAATTCGTGTCGGTTCAAAATTTGTTATAATAAAATCAGTCTGTGTATACCCCGTAAATAGAATGTATACACGTTTATATATAGGACTGCATGTGTGCGAAGTGTGAATTTCACATGTTGTATTAATGAGAAATCTGAGATAGAGTTATCCAATGTGTGATTCTTAATTTAGTACCACAGATCTACGAACTTAGGGACTCAAATATAATTATGTGGTGGAACAGTGGTAAAGGTACCGTTTTCGCACAAACCTTTTTGCTCGAGTCCCCTGTAGCTCTAAACCCCAACTACATCCAAACAGGAGCAATTGGACAAATTAGAGTCTTATCTGGGAAGCCACTAAGTCTATTTCCGCATGCTAGTGCTTTCTCTGAGTAACAGACAGGTCGAGCGAGGAATCAGACCGAATAGAAACACGCGGAAAGAACAAGAGACAGGCAACAGACAGGAGGCAGAGATAGACAGTTTCATAGGTAGACGGTAATCGCTAATCATTTAAAAAGTTATTAACGCTTCGCGGTCCATTTTTCCCTTATTTCACGTTGGCAATCAATCCTGTTGAATTTAGTTCGCGGACCGAAAGCGGAATTGGATGATTACACGATAATTTGATCGCTTAATTATAACCGTCAAAAGATAATTTCCGCTCTTGGTTATTCTAGAGACGCTCACGTAGAATTAGCCAGGGCGTTGATACACGCCTGAGTCCATTAACTGGGGTACAAGACCCAGATCTTTAGGAGATGAAGGAATTTCGCATATTTTGGTTTATGATAAAAGGCAAAAAAGTTGGTATAATCCCACAAAGTTTGCTTAATGCAGTAAAAAAGAGAACATATATATGAACAAGGAAAATGAATCCATAGCATAAATTTAAGATATACAAACCTTGCCTATCCGAAAATAGGGTGGAAAACATAGATATGTTTGGTTTAGTCACATACGTACTTTTGTGTTTTAAATGTTGTTTTAGGGTTTATAATAAGTGTAAGATGTTATTTCTTTTCTATTTTTGAATTTACCTTTTTTCCGTAGCTATTGTGTCATCCACACAAATTTTTGTAATGGAGTGTTATGGCTAATTTGATTCGTGGCCGGCGAGAGAGCTAACACCTCTTGTACATTGCAACGGTAGAGGTGAATGTGAAAGCAGATGATGGGGACTTCATTTGACGTATATGAAGAGCGTTACATGGGCATACCCGATGTTGTGTAACTATAGCTATAATAACCGTATACCATGGCTACCTAAGTTGTATTTTAACCAACAATTGTGGTGTTATTTTATTATCAAGAGAAAGTAACGGGCGATTTGTCTCCCTTGAAAGAAATTGAAGACTGGTTTCGCTAAAAGGAGGTTATTTCTAAGTCATTGAGGGGTATTTTCGTCATAATTCAACCTCACATTTGTGGGGGTGTGTATTCGTGATAACAAACCTATTCCGAGAAGATCTGATAAGTGGTTTCCGAATTTTGTCTAATATTTTTTCCATTCTCAATATTTTTCACTTCAGTCTTCTTCCAAAACATTTACGTCATATTGGTTCTTTTTAGAAGAGTCATCGCTGAAACACATCAAGAAACATTCGAAATATACTCTGGCGGTCGAATTAAGAAGCTGTTTTGAAGCGTTCGCGTAAATTTATAAACGTATTCTCTTCGTGTTCCACCGTTCACTAAAGGGCGTAAACCAATGTAGGTATCTCAGTTATGAAATAGAGGAATCAGGGGAAATGAAAATTCATGCAATTTAAAGGATCCGAGTAGATGCGTTGAGGCGTTAGCAACCTGGGATAGAGTGCCAAGTTTTTCCAAACATGTTCCCCAATTTAACAACGAAGGCAGGATTTTCTAGTGGTACCATCTTAAGTTAAGGCATTTTAGATCTAAAAAGGAGAGTCATACTAAGGATTCTCTCTACTCTGATTCGGATCTCGTTCGGCGCCAAGAGAGAATTTATTAATATAGCGATGATGAGTCTCAGTGATCCCACTTCGAAAATTGCATCGTTCTAACCATGTATGGGAATGAAAATCAGCATAGAAACCTATATGCTGAGACGAAAGCTCATTTCGGATGAAGAACGAACGAAATACAGTCCAAACTCCACCCCAAATACCCCGAGGTCCACTCAAGGCCAACCTAAAACCAAGATAGACAACTTTAGCACAAACCAACTAGATCCTAAAGCAATCGAGGTAGTTACTACGTGTTTATCCGACCTACCGACACTAAATGGAGGAAAATATTGTTTATTCTAAACCTACTAATAGACAGTTATCTACACATGTAGCCAAAGTTTATGGCTTTTTTTTATGTAAGATTTAGGAGTAGTGGCAACCGTTGAACGAGCGGTTTAGGAGTTACGAAGAAAAAGTAAAGATCTTCCCACACATCACTTAATATTATCGTGTAAAGGAATGTAATTAGAAGATTGCAAAAATAATGTATGGAAGAAACCTTTTATACAGATGTCTTTTAGGAGTCTGGTTACTACATCTTATTCATATTTTTCCTTTCGGTCTTCTTTCTGATTTAGTAGACATTCTAACATTTTGCTTTATATTTAATAATATTATAACTTTCAAATACTCGTCTCGTCGATTTTGAAACATATTAACTACTTGTGCAGGTAGATTAGTCCTGTTTTGGGTGATATTTTTAATAGATTTTAAGCCATTGTCATTTTAAATCGTTTATCTACTGATGGGAATCAATTTCAGGGTATATTTGGTCTTTTATCGATCTCGAACAGTGAAATAAGATCTGCGGCTACAGTTTTTAGTTGCGTGCGACTCTATATCTCACTATGTCGGACAGTCGGTCGGTTGGTCGGTCCGACGGTCCCTGTTTTGCTGCTTTTGGGGGAAATAACATTGTAACTATTTGAAACTCTTACGTTGTTTTATGTTCTCTTTCGAGTGATATAATTACTAAGGTCCTCGCAAGGTTAGTCCGAGAATTATTGAAAGTTTTAAAGGTCGTAAGGTCATAAATCAGAATAAGTGAGAGCAAGCGACATTGGTCAGCAGACTTTGTTTTTACAAGAATGTGTTTTTGTGGAATATTTGGCTGACGTATGTTGTAATGTCTATCTCTGTTCCTTAGTCCTTTTTGTTCTGTCTGCTGTCGATTTGCTTGCTTTTGGTTTTGTCTACTTTTTCGTATGTTTACTTTATGCCCAAAGATTTTTACTATTATGTATTTCGCGCATAGTGCTCTTGCCTTCGTTAGCTATGGCGATCCCCGCCAACATACGCTCTTCTAACAAGTACTCGTACGTGTACTTGTTTACATGCTAACGCCTTTTAAATTACAAGTAATTGATATTCCAAGAAGGATTTTTATTCTTTTCATAACTCTTTTCCAGACATCCACAAATAAATCACTTCACACAACATATATTCTTGACAGGAACTTGTTTCATTCTCTTGTCTATATGTTTTTGCGGGGGGCTGTTCATCCACACTAAGCAAATGCCTGTATCCAATAGAGCAATCAACCCTTAAAAGAATAATATCAATTAAGTATTTTAACATTCTCGTTTGCAGTCGCAGTACGCGGGATCGTATCATCTATCCTTGGCGCGGGGTCTTTTTCATCTATCCTTGGCGCGGAGCCTTTTTCATCTATTCTTGGCGCGGGATCGTATTCATCTATCCTTGGCGCGGGGTCTTTTTCATCTATCCTTAGCAGAGGATCTTTTTCATCTATCCTTGGCACGGGGCCTTTTTCATCTATCCTTGGCACGGGATCTTTTTCATCTATTCTTGGCGCGGGGTCTTTTTCATCTATACTTAGCGCGGGATCATTTTCATCTATCCTTAGAGTGGGGTCTTTTTCATCTATCCTTAGCGCGGGATCGTTTTCATCTATCCTTGGCGCGGGATCTTTTTCATCTATCCTTGGTGCCGGTCTTTTTCATCTATCCTTGTCGCGGGATCTTTTTCATCTATCCTTGGCGCGGGGTCTTTTTGATCTATCCTTGGCACGGGATAGTTTTCATCTATTCTTGGCGCGCGGTATTTTTAATCTATCCTTGGCGCCGGTCTTTTTCATCTATCCTTGTCGTGGGATCTTTTTCATTTATCCTTGGCGCGGGGTATTTTTCATCTATCCTTGGCACGGGATCATTTTCTTCTATCCTTGGCGTGGGGTCTTTTTCATCTATCCTTGTCGCGGGATCTTTTTCATCTATCCTTGGCGTGGGGTCTTTTTCATTTATCCTTATCGCGGGATCGTTTTCATCTATCCTTGGCTTGGGGTCTTTTTCATCTATCCTTGTCGCGGGATCTTTTTCATCTATCCTTGGCGCGGGGTCTTTTTCATCTATCCTTGGCACGGGGTCTTTTTCATCTATCCTTGGAACAGGGTCTTTTTCATCTATCCTTGGCGCCGGTCTTTTTCATCTATCCTTGTCGCGGGATCTTTTTCATCTATCCTTGGCGCGGGGTCTTTTTGATCTATCCTTGGCATAGGATCCTTTTCATCTATTCTTGGCGCGCGGTATTTTTCATCTATCCTTGGCGCCGGTCTTTTTCATCTATCCTTGTCGCGGGATCTTTTTCATCTATCCTTGGCCCGGGGTATTTTTCATCTATTCTTGGCACGGGATCATTTTCTTCTATCCTTGGCGTGGGGTCTTTTTCATCTATCCTTGTCGCGGAATCTTTTTCATCTATCCTTGGCATGGGGTCTTTTTCATCTATCCTTGGCACGGGATCGTTTTCATCTATCCTTGGCGTGGGGTCTTTTTCATCTATCCTTGTCGCGAGATCTTCTTCATCTATCCTTGGTGCGGGGTCTTTTTCATCTATCCTTGGCACGGGGTCTTTTTCATCTATCCTTGGAACGGGGTCTTTTTCATCTATCCTTGTCGCCGATCTTTTTCATCTATCATTGTCGCGGGATCATTTTCATCTATCCTTGGCGTGGGGTCTTTTTCATCTATCCTTAGCGCGGGATCGTTTTCATCTATCCTTGGAGCGGGATCGTTTGCATCTATCCTTGGCGCGGGGTCTTTTTCGTCTATCCTTGTCACCGGTCTTTTTCATCTGTCCTTGTCGCGCGATCTTTTTCATCTATCCTTGGCGTGGGGTCTTTTTTATCTATCCTTGGTACGGGATCGTTTTCATCTATCCTTTGCGCGGGGTCTTTTTCATATATCCTTGGTGCAGGATCGTTTTCATCTATCCTTGGTACGGGATCGTTTTCATCTATCCTTGGCGCGGGGTATTTTTCATCTATCCTTGGTGCCGGTCTTTTTTATCTATCCTTGTCGCGGGATCTTTTTCATCTATCCTTGGCGCGGGATCTTTTTCATCTATCCTGGGCACGGGATCGTTTTCATCTATTCTTGGCACGGGGTCTTTTTCATATATCCTTAGCGTGGGATCATTTTCATCTATCCTTGGCACGGGATCGTTTTCATCTATTCTTGGCGTGGGGTGTTTTTCATCTATCCTTAGCGTGGGATCATTTACATCTATCTTTGGCGTGGGGTCTTTTTCATCTATCCTTAGCGCGGGATCGTTTTCATCTATCCTTGGAGCGGGATCGTTTTCATCTATCCTTGGCACGGGATCGTTTTCATCTATCCTTGGCGCGGGATCGTTTTCATCTATCCTTGACGCGGGATCGTTTTCATTTATGCTTGGCGCGGGATCGTTTTCATCTATCCTTGGCGTGGGGCCTTTTTCATCTATCCTTGGCGCGGGGCCCTTTTCATCTATCATTGGCGCGGGATCGTATTTATATATTCTTGGTGCTGGGTCTTTTTCATCTATCCTTGGCACGGGATCGTTTTCATCTATCAGGGCGCGGGGTCTTTTTCATCTACCCTTAGCGCGGGATTGTTTTCATCTATCCTTGGCCCGGGGTCTTTTTCATCTATCCTTGGTGCGGGATCGTTTTCAACCAATCCAGAAGGTGGCTACTATGCTATACCAATCACATATCATCAGTGCGTACATTGAATTTTACCTTTTTACCTTTTTTTATCCTTTTTTGCCTCATCTCCCGCGGAGTCTCGGATCTGTGGTCTAAGTTGATTATTGATGAGTACCTCTCTTTAGAATCTATCCTGGGTCTATTTTCTATTTATTTTCCTTTTCTCTATGACCAGTTTTTTAATTCCCACCGTTTCAGCTTCGTATCTCTCGAGGTTATTTTGTGAACAAGATGGGTTAATCCAGGTCACTGATAACGAGAAAATGGAGAGGAAAAGTTTGTAGTGTTTTAATAAAGCACATTTTAATGTAATCAAGAGGGTATGGGTATGGGTGTGGCAGAAGTAGTGATATATATAGAAAACAGGAAAAACATTTTCAATATCTTTATTCAAGATCTTAAATCAATGGGCATTTTCATTTACTAGTCATAATTCAGCTCGGGTTATTATTCCTTGGAGTAGTTAGTGGTAAGTCAAATCCTAATTCATCAACTATTCTTGACTAGGCTACCGAATATATATGTATATATATATATATATATATATATATATATATATATATATATATATATATATATATATATATATACACACACTCTGAAAACAAATAGGATACGATTCATCAGCCCTCTAATTAGAATTCAACGAAGCGTCTTGTGCTTATGGAGTATAATAAATATACATTAATATAATGCCTCCTCGTTATTATATTTTGCTTCTGATTCCTTAATCATCCCCACAACCACACATACAGATATTTTCTTTTATCAAATTCACACGTTTCCTTAATGCTTAAGTTGGCTAATGGGCTTTCTTACAGGCAGCCTCGTTCTACCCACTCCTGCCCACGGACTCCCTGCAGGGACGAGCGGAGCTACTCCATCTTTGGACGCTCGTTCACGATGACACTTCCATTCCGAATCGGTCGTCGAGCGTCGTAATTAATTTCATTCACAATGAGCAATGCGCTCGGCCTCATTTTGGACGTAAATTCTCACTCGCTTCGCCCATATTCGCTCTCTCTCTCTGAAGGTTGGCGCATTTGGAAGTAAAATTAGTGAGATTAAACCCAATTCTTGGTACCTGTTTCGCTGCGTTTGTCAGGTATGATAGCAAACTAGAGCATTTTGGGGAGTGGGGGAGAAAATGAATTAGTAACTTCATAAACTTCTGTCAAGTAAGGGCTAATGATGATTTGTAATGGTGGAAAGGGTTTTCCACTTAACCACCTACAGTTATAAAGTGACATGGGTCCTCGAAGCATCGGTATTAATTTAAACTGTGATGATATTAAAGAGAGAATCCATTATGGTCGCTGTCATTTAATGATTTAACGTCGAGGAAATTAATACTTTACTGGTAAAAAAGGTTTGTGTTTTTTGTAATTTATCGTCCTTTGTACCAATAATCTTTGTCAGCACTAACACAACATTAGAGGTTACACAGCAAGTTACATATTACATTAATTTGAAAATATTTATGTCAACTTTTTCACTAAAGATCTTTGAGTTAGGAAATCGAATTCAGTCCGAATAAGATCTTGATACTTATGAGATTTTTGTTAACTCGATTTTCTTCAATCGAATTTATATCGGGTTCTTGCAATTGGATTTATTTATTTAGTACAAGAAAGAAGCAAAAACGAGTGAATCACTCACAGATACTTTTTAAAAATGACTGATAATATATATATATATATATATATATATATATATATATATATATATATATATATATATATATATATATATATATATATATATATATATATATAGAGAGAGAGAGAGAGAGAGAGAGAGAGAGAGAGAGAGAGAGAGAGAGAGAGGGAGAGAGAAAGAGAGAAAGAGCAAATACAAGTTCTGCGGGTGATAACAACCACCACAGGGCTTTCGCCATATTTATTTTCTGCTTTTCAAAACAATTTTGAAGACAGAAAGAAAGATGCAGAAACCTTGTATTGCAGACTATGTACATAACAATATAGTAGAAGAAAAAGAGAAATTTGACGCAAATGAGCAATGAGACAAGAAACAGGAGGGGATTTTTTAGAGGTAAGAGAAAGGGACATTAGAAGAAGACTAGAATCATAGAGAGCAGAGGGCGGCACAATGAAGACAATTCTTTACCGAGAAGACAGAAATAACGCCAGGGGAAAAAAGTTTGAAATTCCTGGCCGGGACTCGAACCAGGGTCTGCTGATTGCATCTGACCGACAACAACAGACCCGGGTTCGAGTCCCCGCCAGGAATTTCAAACTTTTTTCCCCTGGCGTTATTTCTGTCTTCTCGGTAAAGAATTGTCTTCATTGTGCCGCCCTCTGCTCTCTTTGATTCTAGTGTTCTTCTAATGTCCCTTTCTCTTGCCTCTAAAAAATCCCCTCCTGTTTCTTGTCTCATTGCTCATTTGTGTCAAATTTCTTTTCCTTCTACTATATATATATACATATATGATGTGAGGAAAAGGTGAATAGAGTCGTGACTAAGAGTATTGTGCGGTTGTGCTGTCATGGTGAGCAAAAAAAGGGCTGATAATAGACCTGCAAAGAAGATACAGGTAAGTGAGTATATGCCAATGTGTGGGAAGAAGTGGAAGATCGATTAAAAGGTGAAGTGGTTAATTGAGTGAGAATGTGAAAGAAAACTGTCTGGCCGGAAGATAAATTGATGATATTTGTATGATAGAGGTGTATAAGGTAGGTATATGAGGGGGCGTGATTGGGGTCTTCTGCCCCGTGATGAATCCTGACTAGACGAGATGCTACCACACATACCACCGCAACATAATGAGGGCACTTTGTGGTGATAACATGATTGGCGACTTTATTCTTGATAAGACTTATGGGAATGGGAGGATGGGGTAGGGGTTGGAGTAGGGGTGGGGGAATACTGTAGTAGTGTTGATGCGTGCTGACCCCGTAATGGGAAACAATTCTTTTAGTGGAATTTTCTAAATGTTTGAAATTCGGGAGAGTGGAATTGTATGGAATATATTCGGCTTGCACTAATTGGGACCCTCATTGACGAGGTTCGAAATCTACACCAGAATCGGTTACGTAAGGAGCCCAGCTACAGGGGGCCTCCTGATGATATTTAAGTTGTCTTTATTTCTATATTTCTATTATTTTTGTCGTTTTTTTTGTTAATAATAAAGTGTAAAATGCACTAAATTTAAGCTATATTATTTTATGTTTGTGATATTTGATCCTATTTTACCTATTTGCTATCAAGGTAAAAACAAAATTTATATCTCGTAATTTTGCAACATGTAATTCTTTAAATTTCATCTAGAATGTTTGCTAGAATTATACAATTAATTTTTTTAATAAAATATCAATGAACCGCATTATATCGGTGATTACTTGGTAGACAGGTAGCATGAATGAGTTGGAAGCAATTCAACTTTTAATCACATTACATAAGCATAAATCCAACATAACGCCATCAAGCAATGTGAAAATGCCTTTGTGCTCATAATTGCGAGGTCGGAAAGGCACCAAGCTTTAACTAATCACACGACATGCGGTTGTTGCATTAGCAGCAAAGCATTCAACCCATTCAAACGGATATGGTCCATTCTATGGACACCATTTAAGAAAAGGACTCACCGAATAATCCGAGTCAAATTTGACAATCCAACAAATTGTAAACTGCTGAAACGAAATAAGAATCTGCGGAACAGGAAGAGGTTTCCATCTTAGGGTCAGAACTCGGATCAAGGAGATTTATTGATCCTTTCATGAGGTTTCGATGTGGTTCAAATTGCACTTGGAACGGAGAGTTTGAGGAAAAGGTACCGTGCTAGTTTGCAGTAATAATAATAATAATGATACTACTACTATTACTAAAGATAGTAATAATAATATAATAATAAAAATAGTAAGAAAAATAATAATATTACAAAAAGGAATAATAATAATAGTAGTACTGCTAGTAATAATAATAATAATAAAATAATAATAATAACAATAATAATAACAATAATAATAATAAGGATAATATTAATAATAATACTAATAATACAAATAATAATAATAATATTAATAATAATAACAATATAAATAATAATAATAATTATAATGATACTATTACTACTACTATTACTACTTCTGATACTACTACTAAAGATAGCAATAATAATAATAATATTAATAATAATGACAATATAAATAATAATAATAATTATAATGATACTACTACTACTATTACTACTACTGATACTACTACTAAAGATAGCAATAATAATATATAATTATAAAAATAGTTATAAAATAATAATAATGATAAAAATACTACTACTACTCTACTACTAAAATAATGATAATAAAATAATAGTGATAATAATGATTTAATAATAATAAATAAACATAATAATAATAATAATAATAATAATAATAATAACAATAATAATAATAATAATAATAATAATAATAATAATAATAATAATAATAATAATAATAATAATAATAATAATAATAATAATAATAATAATAATAATAATGACAACATTAAA
Source organism: Ceratothoa steindachneri (assembly GCA_963969495.1). Classification (NCBI taxonomy): domain Eukaryota; kingdom Metazoa; phylum Arthropoda; class Malacostraca; order Isopoda; family Cymothoidae; genus Ceratothoa; species Ceratothoa steindachneri. The sequence continues at coordinate 47,660,224 of OZ018322.1, forward strand.
GTATTGCGTTTTCAATTTTTGTCTAATTAAGATTAAGGTTTTCTTAACTAATTATATATAATTTTGTCATTCAAAATTACAAAAATAATATTGTTAGTTTCTACAAACAAGTCTATCATTTTATGTTAATTTGATAAATATGGGAATATGAAAATAATGTATCAAATTAGCACATTTATTTTACAAAGCCTACTTGAATAACCTATGTGAATTACAACAAAACTACAATTAATGAGGAAGATATAACTTTCTTAAAGGTTTTAGTTTTTAAATCACATATGGAATATTTCTCCTGATATACCAGCACTAGTTTGCAGGCAGGTTCACATACCAGCGGCCCTAGTACCGCTTTCCCATCACTCGAACATCTTGATGGAAAGGATCTTAATGCTTTGCTCTATTATTCCTGCAGTTTTCTGGAAAATAGGTCAGATACGAGCTTAAAAAAATGTATAATTAAAGACGTGCGTCCGCTAAAGAGTGCAAGTTTGGCAGAAACTCCTCTACAACACGTTCATGGTTTGTCTTCAGGAAAGGCCCAGAAGATTTGCGACAATGGACTTGAATAAATGCAAGGCTGCCTCTTATTGTCCTTCATGCAGTTGTCAAATTGAAGGTCTTCCATATGCTTCTTGAAGTGAGGACGATTGGAAATACTCGCTTCCAGTTGAACATCTCTGAAATGTGGAGGTTGTTGTTTTATATAAGTAAAAACTTGGCTTTGTTTGTTTTGGTCAGTGTTCTGGCCAAAATTCCCGAATGGTACATGTTTTATATGTAGTGGTGGAAGTAAAATTTTCAGTGAGTTGATAAAAGGATTGGATAAAACATTAAGAATCTGGTTCCATTTTAGGTCTTGCTGAGCAGTCGCGTTGTTTGTACTGCTTTTTGTTTGTTCTGATGTCCCACAGACGCAAGAAACAGGGAACTAGGGAAGCCACTTTGTAAACTAAGTACAATTGCTATTAACTATAAAAAAACATATAGTTAATTAAATTCAGTGGTTTAGATGTTGAATGCCATAGGAAATTCTTTACCTAGTTATATACAAATTACTGACATTTTTGATTCAGGGAAAAATAAAATATCAAATTAAAGGCGAAAAAATTCTCAACCTCAAAAATAATCCAGACATGTGTAATAAAAGAAAATCACAATAACCTACTGATATAAGTTTAAAGGGTGCATTTTAATCACAATTTATTGGAAATTTGATTGAAATTGTTGATATATGCAACTGTTTTAAAGCCATTTAATAACGGAATGCTGATGAGCAAATAACACGTGTTGAAAACTTCCATTCTACAATATTGCCACTATTTTTGATGTATTTTTCACATCATTATTTTATGTAATTTTATTAAAGGTAATTATTATGATAATGAATTCAGAAAAAGCTTCGTTTCTTTCGCGGTGGACAGTAGAATGCTATTATCGTTGTGTAAGCTGCACGTCGTACAATGAAACTAAATTCCACCTCACTTCCTAAATTTCAGCCGATTCGTTACTGGGATTTGTCGACCACGATCCAGGTTTAGCCTTCCGAATCTAGTTAAATTATTACTTGAAATTTATTCTTATCCCTACATCTATTATTATTTATTGCCTCTTTAAACCAATGTCCGTTAGTTAGTTTTATTCCTTTTGATTATTAAGTTAATAATAGATGTTACTGCAGTAATATTTTGTTCACAGAGAGCATGACATAGGTCTTTTAATTCACAATATATAAATACCCCATCCTTTACATGCCCTCGATTGGAGGACGATGGTAATATAAATTATTTAAATAAAATGCGTCTACAAGACGAATTTCATAAGCTAATTGACAATCACATTACATAAGCATAAATCCAACATAACGCCATCAAACAATGTGAAAATGCCTTTGTCCTCATAATTGCGGGGTCGGAAAGGCACCGAGCTTTAACTAATCACACGACATGCGGTTGTTGCAGTAGCAGAAAAGTATTCAGCCCATTCAAACGGATATGGTCCATTCTATGGACACCATTTGAGAAAAGGACTCGCCTAATAATCCGAGTCAAATTTGACAATCCAAGAAATTGTAAACTGCTGAATATATTTAACATCAGAATCAATTGCACTGTGAATCAAGTAAGCACGAATCCTTTATTGAATGCAACATGGAGTACACAAAAGCTAGGCAAAGGGAGTTTTTCAGAACATGCAACGCAACCATGGAAATATTTAATAGAGGAAAAATTCAAATTATACGTGAGCATTATAATATATCCCGCTAAATCATTTCTAAATATAGCCTCTATGAAAATATTTACATTTCACGACATGTTAGTATGAGAGTTGTGCACGTATAGACGATATATACGGGAATGATTATAGCTTACTATATGCATGATATATAATTATATAATTACATTTGTAATTTTTATTCTGTTCCTTTTCTTTGCCAGCCTATTTGAGATAAATTATATGCTGAAATGAAAAAGGAAACTATAGCAGAATTCTATGGTCACTGATTTCCCCCTCCCCTAAAATCAGTATTTAAATTTCGCTCTGCGAAAGGAGGAAATTTCCCGAACATATCTGTCGATCTTCGAATAAGGGAAGAGGAAAGAAGGAAAAGGGAAATTTAAAGACATTCCTTGATTCCCCTTACTTGGATTATATATATATATATATATATATATATATATATATATATATATATATATATATATATATATATATATATATATATATATATATATATATATATATATATATGTGTGTGTGTGTGTGTGTGTGTGTGTGTGTGTGTGTGGAAAACTCACAAAGTATCGCGTGAGTAAGCGATAAATGCAACAAAGCCCACAGGGAAAATTAATACGAGGATTCCAAGTACTTTCGAACTTTATTTCGAGTTCTTTATCAAGGAATAACAAAAGTATTGAAAATTGTAATATATATATATATATATATATATATATATATATATATATATATATATATATATATATATATATATATATATATATATATATATATATATATATATATATATAAGGATGATACAGAGGAGAGGGAACGCCCACAAAAAAGCAAAAAAAACAATCAACAAAATAAATTAATATGAAATGGAAACATATGGAGGAACTAAGAGGGACAAAAAAAAGTAAAAAGGAAGATAAATATAAACTAAGATCATTAAATCAGGTAAATTCAAAAGACTAAAGGTTGATAAGAGGATTAAAATACCACCTAAGCAATAAGGGAGGGAGAAAATCTGAGCGAGAGGTTTGGATCGAGTCTGCGTTTTAAGATCTTTTCATATACCTTCCCGCTGAAATCCAATAGCGAAAAAAGTCGGCAGTTTTGTACCCGACAAGGTGATATTCCAGCTTTTGGTATGAAGGTCATTTTCGCCACTTTTAGATCATCAGGGAAGTAGCCTGTATCCAGGAACGACTTAAAAACGTTCTTTAATCCTTCCAAGATGTTATTGGTTGCTTCAAAGTAGTTTTTTTCTCGTGAGTCCTGATGTTCCTGACGCTTTCTGCTTAAAGCTGCTTATTGTTCTTCTAAGCTTTTCGATCGCTATGATGACATCATTTTCTTCGTGGGTGTTTCTATTTACGTCATTGACATAATATACTCTAGGCTAGACTAGGCAGGATTTACTATGTTAGGCAATCTAGGCTAGTCAATACTATGCTAGGTTAGTTAATACTATGGTAGCCTATCCTACGGAAAGCTATGTTTTGCTAGGTTACTCTTCGAGACTATACTAGGCTAGGCTATAAAATGTTATACTATTCTAGACAATACTAGGCTATACTAGGATATGCTAGGCTAGGCTATACTATGCTAGGAGATACTATACTACATATACTATATTATACTATACTATGTTTTTCTATGCTATGCTATACTATACTATGTTATGCTATGGTATGCTATAATATACTATGCCATATTATACTATGCTATAATATGATAAACCCGACTATGCAATAATATGCTATGTTATACTATGCTATATTATACTAAAATGTGCTATGCTATACTATTCTAGACTATGCAATTAGGGTGTGACCATTTTTTTACCTTTACAATTCAATAAATGAGGTTTGACAAAAAGTTAAGGCCTGCCATTTTAATTAAAAAATATAATTTAATATAATTTAGTTCTGCTTCTTAATAAGTTATTAGAAAGTTGCGACTTTTTAGTTGCGGGCGACTCTACATCTTACTATGTCGGTCGGTCTATCCCCGTTTTGATTTTTTTTCATTAACATTGTAACAATTCGGCCGATTCTAACGAAATTTGAAACCCTTATGTTGTTTTACATTCTCTTTCAAATGATATAATTGCCAAAGTTCTCCCAAGGTTAGCCCTGGAATTATATTGTTTTGGCAAAAACATTATAACTATTCGGCAGATTCTAACGAAATTTCTAATTATAGAATTACCAAGGTCCTCCCAAGGTTACTTCAGGAATTATTAAAGGTTTTGAAAGTCGTAAAGACATAAACCAGAAGAAGTGAGGGCACGCGCTTTTTGGTTAGAAAACCTTGTTTTTAAGAAAATTGCTTTCCTGTGAAAATCACGTTTTTCGCATGTCTTTCCTTTGACCGTGCCACCTTTACCAGTATGTAACTTTACCATAACGTATAGCGCTGAAAGTTGTCAAAATGATAACTCTGTTAATGAAGTTCTTATTAACCTTGATGAAAAAAAGGAAAGAAATGAGTAAGAAATGAGTTTGGTCATGGTGAAAAGAGCATTTCTTCTATAATTTCTATTTTATTTTTTTTAATTCTTGCTTTTAACGCCACTAGTGGAATCTACTGGTTGCTGACTGGATCGTTTGGAGATCATTTGTTGCCTTTTGTTTTCTCTTTGCTTAAATGTATAAATTTCTTTTTCCTCCGTCATGGTATTCAAGCCGTTCAATTTTGATTTGCTAACTTGATAGCTATTTGTATTTTTTCTTTTTATTAATTTTCTTTACTTAAGTTTGGGGCACTTTGTCTATTTTTTGGAGTTTTCTTTCTTTCAACGAATTTTGGGTGGGCTTTTGCCTCACTTTTCTTTTATCTATCTTGGTTATTTCTTGATGCGGTAACTTGTAGTTGTTGATTTATCTGTGGTCTAATTTGGTAGTACTATGTATGTATAAATTGCGTATGTGTCTTCCGGGGAGCAGTTTCTTCCGCTTGTAAATAGAGTCCTTCTAGTGACGATTTGCATTTTTGGTTGTGGAATTTCAATATTGTTTTCCATTGTCGGCAGTATTTGATCCTCTATTTTATCCTAGGTTTCTCCCTTGCCCTTGGATTTCCATATTCAATGGCTTCATCTTTGTGCTTTCGTGCATTACTATCTAGCAAATATGTTTCCTCATGGGCGTCCTAGCTATTAGCAGGGTGGCCTTGTTCTGCACGATCTGCATTAGTCTGAAAGACGAGATGTAGAGCTTGCTGCCTACATTACTGCTGCCGGTTGCACCAACGATGAGCGTAGCGTGTAGTGTAACGCATCTTAATGATGTTGGCATGGAGGCTTTTGAACTTGTAAAGCTTCCCAAGCTCTTTTTTACCTAGGGAAAGTATGTTGTTTATGTGGGTCTTATTGCCTGTTGCTGTGACGCGCAGTCACAGGACTTTACCCTCATTTGAGTATGGGTAAATTTGGAATAGCATTGGAAGACTTAGGGGATTGCCTCCCAGGCCTGGGATTAAAATAAAAGAAGGCGACATTCTCATAGAGGATCCGAATTTCCTGGAAAGGAGATTCAGGGACCACTGGAAAGAGGTCTTTGCGATCTCACCTAAGTAGAACGACGATTTCGACCAGGACTTCGAAGACCAACTGCTCGAGAACCTCGCAGCGATGATACATAGGACCCATCCACAACCGCAAGTGTCTAGAGAGAGAGAGATGGTTGACCACGGGCGCCATATCACTGTTGAAGAGACTATTAACACCATAAGGTCCTTCAAACAAGGGGCACCAGGCTGGTCTGGGCTCACTAAAAACAACCTAGTGAATGCCCCTAGGCAAATTATTCAGGGAATGGTGAACATCATGAATGCATCCCATAATACAGGCTACTTCCCGGACGGGTATAAGGTGGCATAAATCATCTTTATCCCGAAAGGGAACAAGCCCCCAGACTAAGTGACCAACTACCGCCCAATCTCTCTCCTAGAAATACCCGGCAAGATCTTCGAGAAGATTATAGCCAACAGGCTACAAAATCAACTCGACGAGTTTGGAGCGCACAACGCACAAAAACATGGGTTTAGACCAAAACGGGGCACTGAAACGTCCCTGGCGCTCCTAACAGAAAAGATCGCGCAATGCCGATCGAAGGGTCATTATGTAGACATCGTGATGAGGGACGTACAGAAGGCCTTCGACAAGGTTTGGCTGAGTGGACTGCAATACAAGATCTTAAGTCTCCAGCTAAACCCTGTCCTGGAAAGGATTCTTTGTGACTTCATCATGGACAGAAGGGCGCGTATCATGATCGAAGAACACAAAGATCTTGAATTCGAACTCAAAGCAGGCGTTCCCCATGGGAGCTGCCTGAGTCCCTTGCTTTACCTGGTCTTCACCATCGACCTCCCTACTCCAATACACAGGGACACGATGTATCTGCAATACGCAGATGAGATCTCTCAGATCGTCCCCAGTAGGGTTAGGAAAGCAAGGGATCAGGCTATCAACACCATCGCGGAGATCTCGAACATCAACGAATTCGAGAGAAAGTGGAAAATCCGGACAAACAGGGACAAATTCAAAATCCTCCTGCTGTGCCATCAGTTCACGTGTCCCATTGTAATTGATGGGAGGAGATACGGCTACTCAGCCAAAGGCACCATCCTAGGCCTAAAAATCTCCGACCACGGATACTCGAGTCACTACACGGTGAGGCAGAATATCGCGAAGAGAGAAATCTCTAAGCTATATAGGTTCAGTAATCTTAGCTCGGCGAATATTAGGAAATTATACCTGTCGTTTATCCGGGCTAAGCTTATCCACCCTGCAGTAGTGACTCAAGCGGCCAGCAAGACCGCTATGAGGAGGCTCCAACGAGTGCAGAACTCTGCATCCCTCTGCATAAACAAAAACAGACGAAGAGAGCAACTTCGGCGGAGGGACCTGCACCGCAGGCAGAAACTGGAGCCAATAAACGTCGCAACCCAGAAACTAGCCAAAAAGGTCTGGTCTACAATGGTTAATGATACAATCCCAGAATTAAGAAGATGTGGAGGCAGGATTAACATCCCTGCCAGGCTGCACGGGAAGGTCGATCGAAGCCGGCGATTCCCAAGCACCAAAGCTGTTCCGAGGAAAATATACAACCAATCTACACTTAAACACCAACAACACAAAGTATGACACAACAACCTACAAAACAATAGTAAAATCATGATATACAAACAACGACAGTACACACCAGGTAAAAACACAAAAATTGTACACTACCAAAGGCTTGAAAGCTTAACAATATCAATACACGAATACAGAATAAATGAGACGAGGATAAAAAATAAACAGAAAAACACTAAGAAGAACACACGCAAAGAAAAACACGTGACAACATAAATAATACAAAAAGGAAAAATAAGTATAAAAAATAAAGAATGCCTGCGATGCCCTCAAACAAGGGCAACCGCACCCCCTTCACTATCTATTATCTACCACTATCCAAATATTTCCAAAGAGTGAATATACCATCTTCCACTCTGTCAGATCCTGACTCCACTCATTACATCATAAAGGAGGCAAAAACAATTCAAAACGCTCCGAAGATGATCGAATAAGATCGAAAGCTCAGCAATTTGGTTTGGTTTTTACCAAACACATTCATTTAAAAAAGAGATGAATACTGCAAAAGTAATCCACCATCTACAAGATGGAATAAACAAGATAGTTAAAGAAGAGAAAATTGCCAAAGGAAATTAATTAAAGCAAAATACACAATGGTCTTCAACAAAATTTGCATTCAAGAAAGACTGCTACCCAACTACACTAATATATATACACGAGGGGCGGTCAAAAATTTTTGCGAATCGGTAGGGTAAAACAGAGGAAAGGGAATGGCTGTTTGTGGGGGTGTTAGGACAAGTTATGACAAGTCAGGACCTGCAGCCGCACGGTCCTGCCTCATCTATTTAAGAAGCATTAGCTGATCGCAGATCGTCAGTCACAAATTTTTCAATAATGGAATAGGTTGAGCACCGCGCAGTGATCAATTTTTTTACCAAGGAAGACAAGAATGCCCAAGAGATCCATGAACGCATGGTTGCAGTGTACACCGACGCCGCCCCTTCCTATGCAACCATTGCTCGCTGGAATAGGGAGTTCCCACAGGGTCGTGAGTCCCTTGAAGATGACCCCCGTCCCGGACGCCCATCAGACGTGACCAACGAGGACAATGCGGCCCGTGTGAAGAGGATGATTTTCGAAAATCGACGAGTGAAGGTCGAAATGAAGGTTGAAATGCCCATCTTGTTTCAGGTTCAGAGAGCCAACGCTAAATACCAATTTCTGGTGAAACTTCAAAAAACCTACGCCGTGTTTTTTGTAGTAAAAATAATACTAATGGTGTTTTTAGGTGCAGAAAGCACTTAATTTTAAGATACTAGCATTCTGATAACGACTCTATTTGCAGTGATACCATCTTAAAAATAACTGCCTTCCGCGCAAAAACGAAGCCGTAAATAATGATAAAATGCCCCGAAACACCATTATTACAGTTTTTACGTACTTACTATTTATTTTTAGATTATTCTTATATGCGTTTGTTTACTGGAAGCTATTAGCGAGCCACACAACGAGGTGTCATTATAGGGGGAGGCTTTCCCCCCTCGCTCGCGCCGCAGAAACAAGCAAGTAGTACAACGAAACCTTATCGAAAAATACCGAGTAGTATTAACAATTTGAAAGCCTAGCATTAAGTTCGAATCCAAAGACAAAACAAACTTTTAGCGTTGGCGATATTATAAATCAAGCCGCACCTGTCTCAACGCTTCGCTTTCAAAATGAGGCTATAATTTAAAAAGTAGTCTATTAAATTTAACGAGGAATTAGGAGAAGTCTTATGATAGATTAAAAATTTAAATATGAAAAAAACACATGATTCCATTATCGACGTTAAACGCACGGGTTTGGGCGCGAAAATTGAAAGCGGCGCTCTTCTAAAAACTTGCATCCAGCTTGCCAGTATGTGAATTAAGGGCAAATCAAATGTTGCTATGTGAAAATAATGATTTATTTTCACATTAAGAGAACGCAAGGCTGACGTATTAAGAATCTCATTTTTCACCCCCATCAAGGTGTAGTATCTTAAAAATATGTACTTTCCGCGCCAAACCGAAATCATATATGACGAGTGAAATGTCTAAAAAGACCATTAGTACTTTTATAACACTAAAAATACGGCGTGCGTTTTCTGAGATTTGACCAAATTTCTTTCCAAAATTCCTCTGTACATTTCGCCGTTTATTCTTCCTACGACTACCTTCATTCTTCTAACGCCTGATGATAAAAACGACCCCATACCACGATTGATCCACCACCGAATTTGATTAACTGTATGCATCGTATTCTTTGACGCGCAACTGAACACTTTTTTCTCCAAACTCTGCTGATTGAATTTCGACCGAAAAGGTCTATTTTCGTTTCATCTGACCAAAGGATTTGTTCCCAGAACGTTACCGTTTATATAAATGTTTATGTGCAAATGTCAAGTGAGTTTTCCCAAGGAGTAGGGTCTTTCTTGATGTACGAGAAAAGACATCATAACGACGCAGTGTTTTACTTATTTTATCATTGCTAACTTCAACTCCATTTGTTTCCTCATCTTCCTGCAGCTCTCCAAGAGTAGTAGGTTGTGGGGTATCACGTACTCTCCTCGTAAGTTTTCGAGCTGCACGTTAACATCTGAGGGATGACCGGAACGATCCAAAGGATGAATTGAATTACGAGACTCAGTTGCATATTATCGTACAAAATGATGTTAGAAGTACTTATGAAGAGCTAGAATGCGGTCACGAAGATCTCGACTGATTTATTTTGTTTTTTTCGATGAAAAAGATGTTGATGGTAGGACTTTTTTGTAAAGAAGGACGCAGTAACCTTACAAGATGACGAGAGAAACCTCGCATTTAGTTAAGAATATTATAGATATTCGGAAAGAAGTGAAGATTAGTTTTTAATGAGACATTTTGAGGATGTCACCTATTTATATGTATTTATATGAATGTGTTTAAACTTTTGTGTTGTCACATTTCACTATTGTACTTATAAAGATTTTCCTGTTCATTATTTTGCTTTTCTGATCATTATATTGCATTTATTACATAAAGCTCCACGTATGTTGTAAACTTTTGCGGCCCATTCTCTCTCTCTCTCTGTCTCTCTCTTGGTCTGTCTGTCTCTGTCTATGTCTATGTCTATGTCTATGTCTCTCTCTCTCTCTCTCTCTCTATATATATATATATATATATATATATATATATATATATATACATACATATATATATATATATATATATATATATATATATATATATATATATATATATATATATATATATATATATATATATATATCTTTATTGTCTCTTTCGACCTAGTCCCTTATTTCGCCCCTATGAGGAAAAATACGCCCTTAAATAAAAATCCCCTAAAACGAAGAGGTAACACCGTGAAATTGCTGACTTTAAGCTTTTATAAAAGAACTTTAATTTCGATTAACTCTTCAGAGTCCCTCGAAAAGTGAACGGAATTAATGAGGACATTTATGGCGCTTGAAAACTAGACTATAAATAAGGGGAATTCATTTGTTAAAGGATTAAAATATCGTCATATCTTTACCTCCGTTGCACTTTGCACAGCTGTAGCGCATCGTTAAAGAATGATTCCTATTAAGTTTTTATAAGTTTGTTAAGGTGAAGAGAGAGAGAGATAGAGAGAGAGAGTGGTACATATTTATTAAAAAAAATTAGGTACCATAATTATACTTTAACCGTGCATTCATAGCCTATGTACATATATACACACAAATATCGAGTTAAATTTAGTAAAATATATTATATAGATTTAAATTTTTTAATTAATTTTGTTGCAAAATGTTAATTACAATATCAAACGAAAAAAATATATTCCAATTTTCTGGAGTACTATAATTGTATTCTGTTTTCTGCCTAGTGCTCAGCTATTCATAACTTGCTCAGAATTCATTCGTAGCAGAAAGGGCTTAATTTCTTTATTTCTTTCATGCTCTCTTTATCATTGCGTCCTTTTTATGATCTCTTTCTCTGTCGTTATTATTTCTTATCTATCCACCTAGGTTTCCCCGTCTGTGTGTATGTGTGTTTGATATGAGCATGTGCTGTAGATATTTATTGTGTTTTCCTCTTTCTGTCTCTTTCTGTATCTATAACATTTTAGCCTCAATTCCCTTGTTATTTTTTCTTCTATTTCTTCTCATGGTGTATATTAATATCTATTAATTATAATTTTTTTTTCTATGTAAATTAGCTAAGAAACTGGTAAATATTTCAATTTTTCCAAAATCATTGCAATTAAAATTGTCTTTTATTTGTCTATTTAGCCTTTGTTCATCAACGAATCTTTCTTCATTTACTGCACCTAAATTTCCTATAATTTTACTCCCTTATTCTTTTCTCACGCGTCAAGTGAGGCGGAAAATTAGATTTTTTGTAATTAAATATGACAGGACTTTTAATACTGTGGGGACTCTATAGGAAGAAAAATAATGTCTCGAGACATGGGCTTGTAGTGTGGAGGGGTGCTATTTCTCTGCTGGGGTGAAGAGGGGAAGAGAATCTGAGGGTATAATTTTTTTATATATGCCCCCCCTCCCCCAACTCCTCCTGCCATCACAAATTAGATAAGGGGAAGTAGTATCCTATTTTTTGAAAATCTCATTTATATGTTATTATTTTATTATCGTGAGCAAGATAAAGCGAACAGGGGTGGCTTAATAATTTGGAAAACATTGCCCACCCCCTCTCATAAGCAAGCCCCGAAATGAGAGGGGAAAAGGAAGGCGACACAATTAAGAATTTACCAGCACACATCAAATCTCTTTTTAAGGGGATTCTAACGTGGCATTTTATTAGTATGGAAATATATGCCATTTATGGAGAAAATTTTTAAGTAATGTAGATGGGGTTTATCGCCAAAAGTGGTGCCGAAAAGAAAATATAAAACAATTTTAACATTTTGGTAAATAATATCAAGTTTTTGTGGACGACTAAGTTCTAATCATATTTAGAGGTTAGAGTTTAGGTAATGGTGATTTGAGAGTGATTAACGCTTTGTATTATCTACTTGGTTGAGTTTGTAATGGGTAAGTTTAATAAACTCAAAGGACATATACACCATACTCTTTTTTACATTTTGACATAAAAATAAATTCCACTTAATTACGTGTATACTTAAGGTCATAACGTTCTACTTTGTTTCATTAAGAAATATTAATTACTTACAAGTTAACTATAGTAATATTCCCTGTGCTTAATTGAAACATTAAGTGGTGAACAAGAGTAACGTTTCGACTATTTCCTTTCCTTTCATACATCCATCAAGTTCCCCACTTGAATTTAAAATAGTAATACAAATAAATTCATAAGAACAAATGGATCGTCAAGGAAGTAGAGAAGAAAGATAAAGTGAAAATTGACGAAGATAAAGAGAAAACTAATGAAGTGTTAGAGAATGAGGGAGCAAAACTCAAATGAATCGGTACTTATTAAACAATGAAGGGAAATTCCATTCTAGGGAAGTTGATTTTAAATATTTTGTTAAGTTGTAAAGAAATTAATGTCGGGTTTTAAAAATAAAGTAAAATATTTTTCAATGAATTAGGTACATTAAAATATTATTGATAATCTTTTCCCAGCGTTTCCCCTCTCTTTCATACCAAAGTAAACTTTCCCTCTTAAGTGATGGTGTAATGACTTGAATAAATGGTAATCACATGGTACAAGGTCTGTTGTGGTTGTGTATACTCATTCTTCTTCTTTACATAGTTTTATTCTGAGGAAGCTATTAGGCGAAACGTTAATAAAGAACTCCAGCGTGCTTCCTGTTTTTTTACCTCCTTAACCTATTTAATCATATATATATATATATATATATATATATATATATATATATATATATATATATATATATATATATATATATTAGTGTAAATAGGTAGCATTCCTACCTGTATGCAGATTTTGTTAAATACCATAGTATATTTCGCCTTTATTCATTTTCTTTGGAAACTTTCCATTTTTCTTATTACCTTTTTTAGTTCATTTTGTAGATGGTAAACAACTTCTTCTACGTTCATCTCTTTTTAAATGAAATCTGTTTAGTAAAAAACAAACTTGACTTTACTTGCTGAGCTTTCGATCTATGCAATCATCTTCAGAGTGTCTTTCCTCCTTTATCAGTGAAAGAATGGTGGAGTCAGAATGAAATGGGAATGAAAAGAAAACAGATTTTAGGGAATATTTATTCCTCCTCGCTTGAACGTTATATATATATATATATATATACAGTGGGTGAAATAAGTTTTCATACACCTTCAAAATTCAATTTTAACCCACCAAGCTTCATTAAATTTACACAATAGATGTATATTAATGTAAAGTTAAAAGTTATGTGTACAAAAGGCATGAAACAGAATTGATATTCCGTAAACTTGAAATTAATGAAAACAGAGGTGAAAAAAATATTCGTACAAATCAAAATTTGGCGATTAATACATAGTTGGCTTTAAACATCATCAATTGTTTCCCGTAGTTCTTCACTAGTGCACTGCAACATTTCTTTTGGTATTTCGGCCCATTGTTCTTTGCAAATTACCTCCAACTCTTTGATGTTCTATGGACCCGTCAAATGAACCTTGCTCTTCACTTTCTGCCACGAATTCTAAATTGGAAACATTTACATTGGTTTTACGGAACCATTAGCGAATAGGTTTTGCAATCTGCTTCGGATCATTATCTCGTTAAAATATTCTCTCCTCTCCACGTTTAAGCTTCTCTACAGAAGCGAACAAATTTTCTTCTAAAATGTAGCTTGCCGAATTCATGGTCATATCTATGATGTGGATATTGACGCTGCCCTTAGATAAGAAACACCCCCACACCAGGATGCTACCTCCCCCAAACTTCACGGTCGGGATGGTGTTTTTAGGGTCGTAAGCACTGCTAGCTTTCCTCCAAACAGGAAGGCCAACGTTTCACCCCCAAATTCTATTTTTGTCTCGTCTGACCACAAGCCATTATCACAGAACTCAGCAGGTTTCTCCAAATGCTCACCTGCAAACTACAACCTTGCAGCTCTGTCTCTTTTCCTTGGCCTGCGAGACTTAAAGTCATACCGATTCAGTTCATTACTGATGGCTCGATTTGTGACCAACGTTCCTGCCGGCAGTAGGTCATCTTGAATTTCTTTACTGGTCGTCATTTTGCAGCTCTAACCTTCCTAAGTATTACACAAGAAGTTTGGGGGCAAATCATCCGATGAGCACCTGAACGTTGAAGGTTGTCGAGAGTCCTCATCTTTTCCACTTCAGAATGACAGAAAAAATGGTGCTGAAAAGTATTTTCAGCTGCCTGGATATCTTCTGATAGCTCAGCCCATGAGTATGGAGCTTAAAAATCGCCTTTTCTGGTCATTGGAGAGTTCTTTATTCTTCGCCATGATAACGTATTTATTACGGGAACGTCGACCGCTGAATGGCATTACATTCTTTTTTGAGCTCTTGTTGACTACTGTACATATTATGGAACCCTCTTGAATCTTCTTGCACTATCACAGCTAATAGTATGTCTCTCATGTGCTTTTAAAAATGGATTTCCTTAGGTTAGTTTCCATACGAATACTTTTTTTACTCCTGTCTTCATTAATTTCAATTTTACTGAATATAAATTCTGTTTCATGGCTTTTTGTACACAAAACTTTCAACTTTTCATTAATATACATCTATTGTGCAAATTTAATGAAGTTTGATGGGTCGGAAGTCTATTAATATTGAATTGTGAAGGTGTACGAATACTTATTTCACCCCACTGGATATATATATATATATATATATATATATATATATATATATATATATATATATGCTTGCAAGGTTTTAAGTTCTCGGTTTTCCGGAAACCAACTCATGTTATATCTATTTTTATTCGAATCATCCGCAAAAAACTAAAAAAATCGGCTTTTATTTGTCTGTATTTGCGTGCCTTGAGAGTATGTGAACCAGGATTTATCGATGAAGAGTTAGATGCAATTAAAATCATTAGTGAAAAGTTAAATTATCCGTCTTCTTCTAAATGATTCTCTGCGCAGAGCTAAGTAGGCTTTTTATGGAAATAAAATTAAATGCTCATATATGAACAATAATATTTTAACGCTCCCTTTTAATAAACACTTGTCCCATGTTCTGAAATTATTAAAATATTTTAATGTTAATGTTGTATTTTCTAATAATTCTACGTTAAAAACTTAGTAATTACATAGGCCAGTCAACAAAAAGCCTAGATGTGAGAATTAAACATCATAAGTACTGTTGCCGAACGGGGCAAACCTCAAATACACTGTTTATTAATCAATCTACTTTGAACCATCAAATTTATTGGTTTAATGCGAAATCAATCATTTTTGTGCCCAATTTTATTGAAAGAAATTTAATGGAATGAGCCATGATCAAATTCTCCCATAATATTAATTTCAATTGAAGTGAGGGTCTATTTAAATTAAATAATTGGATCACGAATAATATTTGTTTTCAAAAAATGCATCTTCACACTCATTCTAGACCCAAGTTGCTAGAAACTTGAAATCAGATCTTGGATCATTTTTTCATATTCTTGGGATCGGGTGTTTCCTAATAAGTTATGGACAACCTGCTTGAAGGAAAACCAGGTATTCACCGCAACACCTGTTAATGCTTCCTCAAAATGCTTGTCCTTCATCATTTCCCAAATCTGAGGGCCAACAAAGATTCCTGCCTTTAGCTTGCCTTCACTTACACGAGGAAACTTTGACTCTAGGTACTTGAAAGCAGCTCCATTCTTGTTTAAGGCCTTTACAAAATTTATCATAAGCCCTAATTTGATGTGGAGTGATGGTAGCAGAATTTTCTTGTGGTCAACTAGTGGCATAGCTCTCACGTTGTGATTTCCAGGTAAAAAGGTGGTTCTTGGTGGCCAGTCTTTTTTTCATAGTGCTGGCGCTCAGTCCTACTATCTCAGAAACACAAAAAACAGGGATACTTGGTATATTACCCTTGAAGACCTAGTAGGAGAGCAATAACTTTCAAATCACCACAAATGAGAAAATTGTGCTGATGGTACTTGATTGCAGTTATTAGTGTTTTCAAATTTTCGTAGGTTTCGGACATTTGGATACTATGGCCAATTGGTACATATGCAGCTTTGTTACCATTGTAGAGAAGAACAGCCTTTAAACTTCTGTTAGAAGAATCAATGAAGAGCCTCCATTCATCTGATTTGTACGGTATCCTCATGTATTTGATATGCCATAAATATTTGAACAGAAAATTAAAGAATCCTCTTTCTTAAAGAACTGAATGAATTCAGCTTCACGATGACGGCACCAAGCGAATGTTGCTCCAGAAGATAGAAGTCTGTGCTCCTTCAGTCTAGAGTCAAGTAACTGTGCACTTTCTTTTGCAAGGTTAAGGTCTTGCACCAGGTCGTTGAACTCAGCTTGGTTGAAGAGTTTGGGGTCGTCATTTGTTGGTGGTTCATATTATGCGATCTTTAGTCCTCTTGTTGAATCCAGCTACTTTAGTCATACAAAAGTAGCAGTCATCTTGGTGATTCTTCTTCTCTCGCCATACCATTGGAGCTTACTGATGCAACTCTTGCAAGCTTTGTGGGGTGCAAATGGCTTGTCTTGGTCTCCTAATCTGCAGCCAAAATAAGCTAAATAACAACGCTTCAACAAAGGAGGAAAATTGCTCCAGGAATCTAAAGGGGTGAATTGCCCGCAGACATAGCAAAATATGTCTGCTGAATTTTTACAGCCTCTAGACATATTCACAATCTAAAAATAAAGGAAAATATATTAGCAATATTAGAAATATATCTATAATATATATATAGAAATATTATATAATGTGAACATATATATTATATATATATATATATATATATATATATATATATTATAATATATATAAATATTTACTTATGCTATACAAAAAGAGAAAAGGAACGTCTCCGTATAACTTGACAACGTGATGTGATAGAGATGAATAAAAAACAAAGTAAATCACCATTTTTTATATATATTTTGAAAAAGATGTGATACAGTCAATAAAAAAAAATCATGCAGACCAGTGTTGTCTTTGTTCGTCGGTGTGTTTGAATGACGTCACATTTCTCTGTTTATTGACTGTTTCTCTATTCCATTGTTCTTCTGCCCCTGATGATGTAAACACGAAAGCGCTTGGGCTTATTCCGTGTAGTATTTTCCTTTGGTATATTTCAAGCATCTTAGATCACGTGTTTTTGGTGATTATTTTTGCATATATATATATATATATATATATATATATATATATATATATATATCCTAGGCTAAAATCTTTCAGGGACAATGAATTTCTCTTAGTCTTTGCGTATGTCCTATTAATATGCTTGTGTAGGTTTGCCCGCAGGTGTCGAATACATATAGAAAGCAAAAAAAAAGTACAACTTCCTCATAACATTTTTTTTAAATATCTAAAATGCCAATTCTATTGAAATGTACAAAATCCTGGTATCGGTATGCGGTATATTACAATGAGAATGTCTTTATATAACACATCGTTGCTGTTGATTAATATGATATTCCATGTCAATAAGATCTAGTAATGATAAATAATTGCAAAAACATGTCGCTATACCGTGAAAAAAAGTCTGATACACACAGTGCAAAAGGAAAGCCTCAGTTGTCGATAAATCGCCCAGAAGGTCATTGGATCACAATCCATTGTTGCAGAAGTGTTGAAGCGAATCCGAGAAAGTGTTAACATCCACGACCGACCTCGTTCTAGCCGACAGGTCGCTGCGTTGTGTTGAACGTTCGGGGTCGTAAGTAAACCGCAGTCCTGCTGCAACCTAAAAGCACAGAAGGCGAGCAGGTTAATGCATCGTCAGACCAACCAGTCACCGACTGCTTACACAAGGCTTGTAGTCATGTAAAGCACGCTAGCAGCCGCTGATCAAACTTTAACAGAAGTGACGTCGATCTGCTTGGGCACGTGTTCACCGCAACTGTACCATGCGTCAGTTGGGGCGTGTCTTTATGACCGATGAGTCAACGTTTCAGTTGTTCTCGACCTTAAACAAAGCTAGAATCTTCAAGAGGTCAGGGGACCTTGAGTTGTGACCCCTACTTTGTAAAATTTAAACTTTTTTGTGTAATTAAAAATAAAATTTTAAGCTAGCTTGAACGTCGTGAGATGTACGTTCTAAAATTAAAATTGCTTTGCTTTTATAAAAAATAAAATTTTAAACGAGCTTGACTCGCGAGTTTTACTTAACTCAGACCATTTATATGTAGTTATTTAATTACTCATTGCTGTTCGCCATGGATAAGTGTCCCATTTACACAGCTCAATATTGGATTGTCTACGGTGGGCAGGATTCTCTTTGTTGTCTCATTTTCTCTCATAATTTTACTTTAACTTTATATCAGTGGTATGTTGGTAAATAATTAATCCTTATCGAGGACTTACCTGCTCTAAAAGGATTTTTCATTTTATCGGACCGCTAATGGTAATACAGAGGTCTCTTACTTCAATTTCTCTTCTGGGACAAAAATTCTCCTGATTTATTTACGCAAGATTTCCATTTAGTGTCAAGGAAGAGATTTATGCACACTCACGCATTGTATGTTGAATGCATTTTCTTTGGGGGTTTTATTACTTTTATTTAGATTTATTGGATTTGAAAAATGTCCTCTAAGGTTTTATTTATTTTTAGGTTTTACCACTGATTCAGTGATTAAATCTGAGTCATACATCAGTTGATATGTTGCTCAAGGCGGAGTCCAAACCATGGGTCGGTACATATAAAATCAGCCATACATTCACTCGATTTCGTGTTTTCACCTCTCGACTAACAATAGCCAATGCAGCTTAACATTGTCAAAGTGGAATCTAGGATCTAACGCAGCTGGCTTATACCTGCGGCATGCAATGTAAATATCTTACGCTCATCTTTATTTCCTATAACCTCACCATTACCTTATATGATACTAATTTCAAAAGCTTTTGACTAAACAAAAATCTACATAACTAATCCATAACTTCTACAGTAAAACCAATTTTTCACGAGAAAATAAAAAAATCATTTATTTATAATCAATATATTGACTTACACGTCTCACAAACGCTATGAACATAAGGTTCTGACGGAGCCAGAGAGGGTCTCATAAACTAAATGTCCTTATACAAACAAAGGACCCTAATAAGGAATCGGCTATATTCAGGGCACCCTCCATGTCGATTCTATACTCGACCAATCATTGACCTATACTAATGCCTGGTAAAAGATTTACTAATAAAACAACCCGGGTATTAAACAACGACATAAATCGTATATTAACTCAGTTTCCTCATAAACACTTTGCTACAGAAGACGCAAGAAAACAGCCCATCGTTTTTTTCGGACCGGAGCGCCCGCCACACTGCCTAAGTGGGGGAGGCATCCGCTACCGTCACTTTCAGCCGTGCCACGTAAGTATCAGTTTCCTAACTATTTATGAGTAAAAGCAGCGCATTCCCTCCTGTAAGTGATCAATTCTTACACTGAAGAGCCTATTGACAAAGCTACTCAAACCCAATACTTACACACAGGATTCTACGACTCCCTTCGAGCAATTCATCGTGTAATAATGACTATCAAAAGTTTTTAATTGACGAC
This sequence comes from Ceratothoa steindachneri, assembly GCA_963969495.1. Lineage (NCBI taxonomy): Eukaryota > Metazoa > Arthropoda > Malacostraca > Isopoda > Cymothoidae > Ceratothoa > Ceratothoa steindachneri. The sequence continues at coordinate 47,680,171 of OZ018322.1, forward strand.
GGTCTCTGTGAATTAATGGTGGATGAAAGAGACAGTGGTGTTGTAGTTGACTATATGTGCGGTGGCATACTTGACCGAAGCTGTTTGCGTGCGTGGCTCAGACGACGTGCCACCTCATTGGTGGTTGTTCCCTAAGACAGACAAGGATCGAACCAGGTACCCAGGATCCACATACGTGTTCATTTCATCAGAGTAATTGGCACTCTTTATCCTGTACTTAATTTTATATATAAAGCGTATAATTTCACCTGATATTAAATATCTATTAATATAAGGAATTAAAAGATTATTGAATACGTTTTATCTTCACTCACAATTTATTAAATATAAATAAATGTTTCTTTTCTTTCCAGAAAAGTATGCACGTCCATCTGTTTTCCTGCTAATAATAAATGAGATAAGTTATCGTACGGTGGTCTTAAAATGGTTACTTCGATTGGCCACATAATTATTCTCGCATTCATGTATGCAAATATTAATTAGTAAAGATATGTCACCATCCAACTACAGCCACCATGCCGCACAGCCACAGGGGAACAAGTTGAACGGGGTCAGAAACTGAGCTGAGGGTACCATGCGGCTGGAAAAGGGAGAGTGAGGAAGACAGGAAGGTACTAGGGTGTTTAAAAAATTATATGTAAGAAAGGGAGGGGGGAAGGGTGAAGGCAATTCTAGATCGAATGTGAAACCAATAAATTTCAAGGAGCAGAGGGTTCACGAAAGAAACATCCATGGAGAAGAAGAACAAGGGCTGCAACGTTTTTGAACAGGTTTTTTTTTGGGGGGGGGATGAAAGAGTTGAAGCATGAAGGCCAGCGAGAAAGGAAGTTACAGTAATCAAGGCAAATTGTCATCAAAGTGGAACCGAATGCGGCTAAATTTACGAACGAAGCAGTAAGATGTCCAGAAGTTAACAATATGAGCTTTCAAAGATAACTGGCTATCAATAGTGACGACCAGATTTGGGACAGGATTGAGAAAGGATACAAAAAAGGTGTAAAAAAAAAGAAGACAAATCTGGTTTTTCAGCAAACCAAATTCGAAGGAATACACACCAGTAGTGGCTCTGTTTTTTCATGGTCAAGGTTCCGGGATCTGTCCGAGAGCCATTGGGTTCTAAGAGTCTCAGCAAAAAAGGATAGGGAGAAGGAGAGATCAATTTGCGTGACATCAACATAAACATGAAATGATAGAGCACATGCCGCATAAAAATAACTGTGGGAATAAACGGTTAGTATGGCAATGAGTAGTCAGGTTCACACTGAATCGGGAACACCTGGGCGACGATCTTCACCATTGCCAATCAAATGACTGTATCATATAGCGTGCCCCCACGAGTGGATGAAACCGATCCCGTGTAGTGCGACGGCAAAAGTGAAGGTTAAAAAAAACCAATTGGTATTAGTATGCGGTATGTTACAGTCAAAATGTCTTCATATAACACATAATATTTGTTGATTAATATTATATTTTATGTCGACAAGATCTGATAATGATAAGATAATGGCAAAAACACGTAACTATACCGTTGAGAAAAGAAGTTTGATAGGCACGCTAAACGACGAGGGCCTCAGCTGTCAACAAATCGCGAGGGAAGGTCGGCGGATCAAATTCCAGTGTTTTTTGAAGTGTTGAAAAGGATCCAAAAAAGTGGGAACATCTAAGTGCCACCTAGTTATTGACGAGCCAGGGTCAGCAAGCAACGTGACTTCTCTGCGTCGCATAAACCATCACGTTCGTAAGAAAACCACAGACCAGCTGCAACATGAATGGATATATGACGGCCAAGTTAATGCATCTGTCAGAACTGTCCGTTCAGGCTGATTACACAATGTTTGAAACCATGTAAAGCACGTCAGAAGGTGCTGATCAACCTTCAGCCGAAACGACGTCTACTGGCCTGAGCATGTGTTCAGCGCAACTGGACCATACGTCAGTGGGGTCGTGTTTTATAGTCTGACTAGTCCACGTTCCAGTTATTCTTGATCTAAGGTATCGTTGGAGTCCACAGGAGGCCAGGTTAGCAGTGGAATCGAAAGTGTATAGTGCCAAGCATTTTTGGCGCTCTGGAATGGTATGGAGCTGCATGTCAAGTATAAGGGTGGGTGGTCTTGCCATTTAACATGGCACCATGAATTCAGAGAAGTCCTAAGCTGTCCTGAGAGATTAAACGATGCCCTTAACCCTATACTTCTCCTGAAATACACGGAATGTGATTTTCTACAGGAGAATGCCCCGTGTCACAAGCTTGCGTGCACTTTATAGTGGTTCCGGGACAATAAAATCACGGTGATAGACTTCCCATCCGTCTCCGGATATTAATCTACTGGAAAATCTCTGAGAGCACCTGTAAGAGTCTATAAGACGTCGTCAGCCACCAAGCAATGAGCAACGGAAGGCGGTCACCGCCGAGGATTGGGCCGGCAACACATCCTTCAGGTGTCGCACCCTCGTGGAGAGCATGCATCGAAGAATAAATGCTCTCATCATGCTATTGGACTCTGTTCACGCTATTGAACTCCCTGTGTCAGTTTGGTGTTGTAATTTTCACGGATCTTCATCTGTTTATCTGATTATGTTGCTGATGTAACATGATTTGTGAATTTTGCATTTTGTTATTTCTTGTTCATTGTTTGGGTGCGTATATAAATTATTGCTATTTATTTCTCCTTATTTCACTGTTATATTCATAATAATATAAAAAAATAGTGTCTGAAAACATTTTTCTGCAAATATATATATATATATATATATATATATATATATATATATATATATATATATATATATATATATATCCACGGCAAAATGTTTCGGACACCTCGAAAATCTTAGGAAATTAGATAAATGCAGGGTCGTATATACTCGTATATATACGAGGGGCGGTCAATAAGTTTTGCAATTCGGATATAAGGAAACGAGATATGAGGAAAAGGGTTTTATTATTTTTTCAAAATAACTACCCTCGAATTCAATGCACTTGCGCCACTTGTCCCTGAGGCTTCAAATTCCCGACAACCAGAAATATCCCGACTGCTGTGCAACCCACTATCGGACGGCGAGCTGGACATCTTCATCATCTCCAAACCGGCGTCCCCAAACCGGCGTCCACGTAGTGCAGCCTTGAGCTGGCGCAATAAAAAGTAGTCGTTAGGGGCCAGATCTGGACTGTAGGGGGGATGGTTGAGCTCCTTGAATCCGCACTCGCGCAGGGCAGCTTGTGCAACTCTGGCCTTGTGGACTTTGACGACGTTGAAGTCGATCATGGAGCGTGAGGTTTCTAGGGACCCAACGGACAGAGACCTTGGTCATGGCCAAATTGTCGTGGATGATGTTGATAACACTTCCATGCTCGATTTCTTCGACCTTCACCCGTAGATTTTTGAGAATTATCCTCTCCACACGGGCCGAATTGTCCTCGTTGGTCACGTCTGACGGGCATCTTGGACTGGGGTCATCTTCAAGGAACTCACGACCATGGTGGAACTCCCTATTCCAGCGAGCAATGATTGCATAGGAAGGGGCGGTGTCGGTGTATACTGCAACCATGCGTTCATGGATCTCTTTTGCATTCTTGCCTTCCTTGGTCAAAATTATGATCACTGCGTGGTGCTCAACTTTCTCCATTGTTGAAAAAATTGTGACTAACGATCTGCGATCAGCTACTGCTTCTTAAATAGACGAGGCAAGAGCGTGCGGCTGCAAGTCCTGATCTGTCATATCTTGTCCTAACACCCCCACAAACAGCCATCCCGCTTCTCCTGTTTTTCCCTACCGATTCGCAAAACTTATTGACCGCCCCTCGCATATATGCAAAAAATCCCACAGAAAAATGAAAGTCAGATTCCAAGTACTTTCGAATTTGTTCAGTTCATTCTCAAGGAATAACGAATTACATAACAGAGGTGGTATATATAAGAGACAACAGAGTGGAACGACACAGAATAGAGAAATATTATCAAAGACGGGATTAAATACCAGATATGCAGGGTAAAGGCATATAGATATGATCTACTTCCAGAAGTTCCAACTGTGAGAAAAGAATGTAGACATTTAGGTCATAAAGCTATGAGTACATACATACACATGCAATTATAAATACATTAACATGAACAAAAGAAACATAACTAATTTACTAAATCAAAGGGCTAAGATTTAAAATGGACAATTTCGTTACAAATAAGCCTTTTAACTACAGAGTTCAGTTTAAAAAGACCGGGGGGGGGGGATATATTAAGATTAGGCGAGGAACTATTGAATGAGAATTCAACAATATTTCTTTTAACATAGTCAACAGATTTGTAAATATATTTAGCCGAATTCCAATTGATAGGGGGACTATTTTCTGATAAATGGACAAAGAAAGCATTATTACTTTCACCTCTTCTAATATTGTATTTATTTGGGGTCAAGCGTATATTTAATGATTTACCGGTTTGCCCAAAGTATTGCTTGGGGAAAACGGCCCAATCGACAGAATACCCCCCTATACTATTGTTATTATTTCGAATCAACATTTTGTACATGGTAAACTCATATTTGAATATGACTGAAATGTTTAAACTTTTCAAGAGGCGAGGAAGTAAGGAAAATGACTCAAAAAACGGTAAAACAAGGGAATTATTAAAATTGTTTTTTTGCGGGGGGGAGGGAGGGAAAGTTGTGTGAAACGATTTATTTGCCAAATCTAGGCCCCCTGCAAGAAATTGAAGGTGCATTTACCGCTCACGAGTACATAGGCGAAGATTCTGCATCAAGTATTTCTTCCATCTGTGAGGTAACTCTTCGGAAAAGGAGGTGGTTCAATGCCGGTCGTACATGGTCGCTTTAGAATTCATGTGTAAGGAATATCACGCAAATATAAAATCATAACCAGATTATTGTTATGCTAAGTTAGTTTCAAATACAGCATATTCCAATTTGTCTTGTCATTACGGAATATTCGATATGATTAAGTACTTAGCTTAACTACATAGGATTTTTATATGTAAACGAGTATACAAGAACATAAATCTACGTTTCTTAGTTGTTTGTTTTTTTTTATAAAATGCATATATAACACAGAGTCAGGGTGCGTAATTCAGTAACTGAGCTAGGCTTCATCGACTCATAAACTTAAGTGTTAAGTAGAAATGCAACGTTTTGCTCCACCTAAACAATCGCATTCCTTAGATATGTTTATTGTAGGACGTAGTCAGTATGAATAATTTGCATATATATATATATATATATATATATATATATATATATATATATATATATATATATATATATATAACAAAATTAGGATATTGGTCAGCAAATTGAATTAAACTTGGCTAAGTTTCACTCAAATTTCTTAAGTTTTAGGTATACACGCGTGCCGCGTTACACAATGTCACATAATTATTACTTAAATAGGTGTGTTAAGGAGCAGAATGAATTTTCTTGAAATGATCCCCAAAAGAAGAAGACCTGAACCCTTTCGAAACCTTTTAGAGTCTAATGGTTCAGGAATGGAATAAAGAAGTCTTCAATAGAAACCTTTTAGAGTGTAATGGTTCAAGAATGGAATAACGAAGTCTTCAATAGAAACCTTTAAGAGTGTAATGGTTCAAGAATGGAATAACTAAGTCTTCAATAGAAACCTTTTAGAGTGTAGGGTTCAAGAATAGAATAAAGAAGTCTTCAATAGAAACCTTTTAGAGTGTAATGGTTCATGAATGGAATAAAGAAGTCTTCAATAGAAACCTTTTAGAGTGTAATGGTTCATGAATGGAATAAAGAAGTCTTCAATAAAAATCGGAATCAACTGTTGGTAGAAGCACATCGTTTATGGGAAAATATTCGTAAAAATCCTTCCACGATGGAAAATTTGATTGACTTGATGCCAAGTAGAAAGTAAGAGTGTAAAACTGGCGGGAAGGAGTGGTATTTTACAAGATATTGAAGATTAAAGACCAGTTCCAGTATTAAGACCAGTATTTTATATTATCAGATTCTTCATCATCATTAATTACTTTCCCACAAAATGTGGTCGGCGCCATCAACGACACTTAAAACCTACCCATCCCCACCCAAACCCTTTATGCAGATAGGTACAAAGCTACCTATCATTTTACATGTCACTTCTCCCTTCATAGCGATGGGGTATTATGCGCTGTAGCATCTCGATGCACACCCTTTCATACCCACCTTTTACACAGTGGGGCTAGAGAACCCAGAGTGGACGTTTGACTCGTTCATCAATGGTTCATGGAATCTGTCTGGGAGATAAAGCTCACATTTTACAAATAGCTTTTTTCTGTTTTCCGAATCTCCACTGAAATAAAAATGCGTCCTGTACGTTGTTGGTTTTCACAAATCTGCTGCGCCTCGAATCAATAAAGATTCAGGCGAGTCTTTCTCAATTTAAATCCACGTCTCATCTTCCTGTTTGGGTTGGGGAAGTGTGTACTGTACTGTAGGCCTCCCTCGTTCTCACCATGGTTAATTGATCCTGGTCGCATGTAGGCCTGAGCGGTGTAATCTGGAGGATGGTTTGTTGCTCTTGCCACATGTCCCCCATCTACCTGTCACTGATGGATCAAAGGAACAGAAAGGATGTTAGATTTTGACAACGGCGACGCAGGTTTTGCTAAATGGAATTTGTACAGGGTGGTCCGAAGGTCTTGTCACTCCCTACCGAAAAGTAATAACAACAATATAGTAATAATATCAAACACATTTACTGGTTTTAATGTATTCACTTTCATTGACACTGTCACACATCGAGAAGGTCTGTATGAACACCAGAACGCACACAATCATGTGCCTATACACTTGCAATCGGCCTCTCTTCCAAACTGTAGGAGCTCGTGTCAGCCATCTGAAATAAAAAAATAAGATAACAACGAACTACCGTAGCGACTCTGATAGCAGATTTTCCTTTATGTTAGTTCCTGAAAGCGTTAACTTGAATGGATATGACCATAAAGCAGTGGAAATGTTAAATCCGTTCTCTTTTTCCTAGATGAAAGGCCTTCAAAGTCGGACGAATTCCATCTACCCGGGCATCGAGTAGGGCAAGAATGTCCCTCTACCTTTGTTCTTGGTGGCCAGGCGTCTCTTTTACCACCTTATCTTATATTCCGATGTAGTGAATCGTAGGAGTCATTTTTCATGTTAGTCCGTTTTCTGGGGGCCGTTATGCAGGCCCACCTTTTGCTAAAGACTGGTGTCAGCGCACTGTTTCCTGGAGGTTGTTGCTACCCGCAACAAACGACGGTTTCCGGGATGGCTCTCCGTGACTTAGAGGAGACGAATATAGAACTGACTACCCCATGGACAAACGTTGGGCCGGGGGGAATATTAACCCTAACTCTAATCTTACTACACACGAGATGCGGGTGGAAGTGGTTGCAGTTCAAGAATAAGGAAAAATTAAAGATGTCTTCCATCTGACGTGGCTTCCGAATCGAAAAGGAAATCTTTCCGGGACCTTAGCAGGTTTATGGCTATCTGCTCTTCTGGTTTACTTGCGGCCTTCTCTGGGCTACTTTGGGGGTGCACGAAACATATCCACTTATTAATTTTCGGCCGAATGAAAATTCCCTAGTAGGCCTACATCAGCCAAATAGAGCATGACGAACTCATGCTCTGGACATTGATTTATTAAAAAAAATATGTTCGCGGGGAAGGAAGGGTATTTATCCTTATTAAACAAATTTTTATCCATATATATTTATTTGTAACAATTTCGAGTTTTTACATTTGATGAATTTTCTCCTTGGTTGCAAATTTCCTGATAATTTTAATCTACGTTTTCCTCTCATTTAAATCTGTTGCGAATTTTCCCAATAATAGTTTTATCAAATGGATCAAAGATCAAAGGAACTTCGGACTAACAATTTTTAGTAGGGCAATCCTATTCCTACTCTGTTTTTTACACCCATATTATGACTTCCTTCCTAATGTCTCACATCTCCTTTTCATAATCAATTTTACTCTTGTTATAATTTTTCCTAGAAGTACCTGAAGGGTTTCAGGTATTGAAAGAAAACGTCAATTTTAACCCTGTTATTTTATATCATACGCAAATCGCCCCATAAATATGTGCTTTCGACGTCTACTCTATTAATAACATAACATAACATAACATAATTTCACGAATGACAAAAGCCACAAGGGCCTATCAAAGGTCATCCGTATCTATCAAATCCCACCCACATAATGCATCCATAGGATTAGGTCAGATCATGCATCTACAATATACAATTTAACAATCCATAGGAATGTCCAACCATGCATCTACAATATATAATTTAAAGCCTCCATAGGAGTCTGTCAAAAACAAAATCAAAGTCCCCCAAAATATACAATAAAAAGAAACTGCATCCACAGGAATGAGTCAAGAAACATATCCCCATACCAAAAAGTAAGAAATCAACTCTCCATCTCCATATAATCATCTAATCTGCACTTGAAAACACTCAAGTTTGGGCTGTCTAGTCTCAGGTGGCAAACTAGTCCAATAATCCACCACTCTGTTAGTGAAAAAATATTTTCTAACATCCAGTCTGCACCTCTGTTCTTTAATCTTTAAGTGGTGACCCCTAGTTCTATTACTTCCTTCTAACTCAAATAACTTGCTGAAATCCAATTTATCCATCCCGGAAAAGATTTTAAAAAGCTCAATCATATCTCCCCTCACACACGTTCTTTCAAATGAAAACATATTTAATCCCCTCAGTCTATCTTCATATTCAAGGTGCTTAAGGGATGGTATTATTTTTGTTGCCTTCCTTTGTACTGACTCTTAATAAGTTTATATCATGTCTAAAATGTGGTGACCATGCTTGTATACAGTACTCTAAATGTGGCCTGACATAAGAGTTGTATAGTTTAAGGATGACCTCCTTACTCTTGTAGCTAACATTTCTTTTAATGTAACCTAGCACCCTATTTGCTCTATTTTTTGCCTCAATACCCTGCTTTGAAAATTTCAGTGACTTATCTACGACTACTCCTAAGTCCTTCTCATCTTCAACTGAATTAAGCCAATACCCATCCATCTCATAGCTAAATTCCCTATTATCTCTCCCCATGTTAATAACTTTGCCTTTATTAAGGTTAAAAGTCATCTGCCACTTCTAGCCCAAGCTAACAACTTGTTTAAGTCACCCTGCACTTCTAAAATGACCATTCAACACTTGTACACGTTTTTTGCATTGTCATTTTTAATATCTTGAATCACCCTTTTTTTAATGAATTTTTTTGTTCAGTTCATAATAAAATCGGGATCAACACACAATACACACACCGACCGGAGTACACATAAAGCAGGGTCATTCGTGACCTCCGAAACTTTCCTAATAACGATAGGAAATTTTTCTTACCCATGCCTCTCCTCCAGGTATGGATTAAATCTGTGAAATTAGCTGTATACGGTTATATTCTTAATCGCGAAGCTAATTGGTAAGAAGGTATTATAAATCTAGCCTAAATTAGCACCTTTATCATTAATTTGAGGGAATAACCTTTTATGTCCTAATAAAAGATAATGATGCTTAGAACGAAAATTATTGTACTCTCGATTGAATTAATTAGGTTAGCGGACGATAAATAGATTTGAAGGAAGGACTTTGGGGTGTATTGGGTATTGCAAAAGTCCTGTTATACTCATTACGACGCTCTCAAGAAGAACACAATGATATTTTCGATTCCATGAGACACGTTTTTATTGTTTTAACGTATAAATATGTGTTTAAATTGTAATATTAATAAATGTGGCCGTCCTCGGTGGCGAGCACACGTCACGGACGAAATCCTTCTTCATGCTGGCCCACCACCAGCGGTTGACGGAGGAGTTCAGCTTATCAAAGTTGCTGTGGCGGACCTTGTAGGCCTTGCCCTCGAAATGCGCCCACACGCTTTACTGTAGTCGAGGAAATTGAGGTCGAGCGACTGCGGTAGCCAAAAGTCCTTCGACCAGAAGCTCATGTTCGACCCCGACCACTCTTGCACGGTTTAAGCCGTGTGGGCTGGGGAACCATCCTACGGAAAGACGTAGTCCTCTTTCTTCGTGATGTTTATCACCCAGGGCAGCACTTTCGAGGACAAGATGTTCCTGTAATCGGCTGTGAACCACATTTGGCGGTATATTTTCGCCATTCGAAGCCCCGACGCCAAGCATCATCACGGAGGCCGAGTGCTTGGAGAATTCGATTTCCATGACTCTTCAAGCCGTTGAGAAGGCGACGACGGCACTCCCGACGTTGTTCTCGCATACGGTCGCTGAACAGAAGCCTTTCCACGCACCTCAAGCTCTTGCCGCCCTCCACCTCGACGGCACTGGACACTGTGGGCACCGGGATATTCTTTTTCTTCGAGAGCGCAGCCATTTTAAACTCGGAGCAATTTCGAAGGCTTTTCCCACAGTCAAGCGGTTGACAACTGGAGGTTTGCCTGAACGAGGAAGATCTTTGAGCTCTTCCCCGTTCTTTAGCCGCTTCGTGATGCCGGACTTGTGGCCCGCGCGCAGGAGAGCAGAGATCTCGATTCTTTCGCTCACATAACATTCTTTAATATAACTTTTGAAAAAACCGGTAATATTGTGGGGGGAACAGAAAGCCTTTTCAACTACACCTGGATTTCTTGTGGTAATAGATAGGGGTAAAAACTCGGAGCGACATAAGCCTACCAGAAAGGTGTTAACTCCTGTTACGTATCGCCTTTGAAATTGAATTCTTGAAGGTATAAAATTGATTTAATATTACAAATTGTTAAAAGAACATAACGGTAATATAAAATATTAAATTAAAAAAATACATCATTTATTTATCTAATTTTGATTATATCTTTAGCAAATTTTATTGTTAAATACTAATAAATATTTGTTTATCCGAATGTGAAAAACCTGATTTACATTATTTTAGGAATCAATTTGATCACGATTAATCATTTCTCTAATCGAATATCAACTCATATTTAAGTAATCATCATTAAAGGTTATTAATTACCCCCCAGAAAATGATAATATGATTCCGAGCGCTTTTGACTCTTAACAACGTTTGTTTAATAAAAGCGAAAGCGCTCGGAATTTTATTTACTTTTTCTAGCAGCAATTTACATCCTTACTCTTACCTGATTAATATAAGCTTCTTACTACCATCAAGTGTTACCCTACACATGCAAAATACAAAATTTGTGTTTCAGCGCATAAATAAAATCATGATCACCTAATCAATAGAGTTTGCATGCTTTCTTTCGTCGAATAATTATTTCAAAAGGCAATCCACTGTAGACAATCAATTATAATCAGGCAATTTTATGCTTTTAAATTTTAATCTCCTAGGGACAATCCCATACAGGAAGAGGGAAATCGGGTACCTAACATGGCGCCTATTCTACACCGTTAAACGAAATACTAATTTTTGAAGAATAAACTGTAACCTATTAAATCGCCAATTTAGCGAGTCCCATAAAGAACGTAATCGATTTCTAACCTATTTTTCTATCTAATCATCACTTTACCATACAATTCGTCTTTGATTTTCGACTACATATAAATAAGAAGTTAAGTGTGGCCCTGTCATTGAGAAATTATTAAATCGTCAATAAATAAACGTCTTTTTTAATATAACGTATAAAATAATTTTTTATAGAAAACTGTAAACTGCTTCAATACTAATGTGCAGTATTTCAAAGAAGCTCTGGTAAAGTATAGAGTAATTTTAAGCTTTAAATTGTTGGAACCCTTTATCATCGGTGGCAGGAAGCAAGATTAATTCCCCTTCGTGACAATCGACGCCCTACGTGGGTCAGGTAATCAAGCAAACGATAATTGATCTAGGTTGTAACGTTCTCTCTCATCCTCTATATACTTGGACCATCTGATTATCAATGGAATATTATCTCATTGATAAGTGATACTAATGATGATATTTTAAAGATCAGCTGATACTTATTTTGAAGATCAGTCATACACTGCCTATATAAATGGTCAAATATAATGATAGCAAATTAATTAAAGTTTATATTTACGAGATTTAATAATGTTTTCTTTTCATTATTTTTAGAAAAAAAAACGCGTTATTTTTTGGTCAATAAAATTGAGTTTTGGGTACTGATATTTGAGGCAATTCACACTGACTAATCACTAAGTCAAGGTAAGGACTCTTGGCAGTGGCACTGAGAACCAGGGACCGATCGGGCAAACGCCCCACTTCGATACGTCCGCAATATCGCGGACAGCTTGTTTCATTCTCCCAATATAATCGCACTTCTATCTCACGTGATACATACCCCAGTATATTGACTATTAGAGGAGGCAAGCATTTATAAGTCCTCGTGTAAGGTCATCTTTAATTCTCTGTTTAGTTATGGCTGACCTTTCTATTCTTCCATTTAATCCGTCCCATTTTCTATTGATTTTTCATCTCTTCGTTTCGCTCTCCCAGAATAACGCCTAGTAAACCCGACGTTTCCATTTTCTACTCAATAAAATAAGGGGATTCTTCGCTACTGCAACATACTGTTTAATGGCTATAATATCCTACTAAAGCCAAAATTTATATAAAAAAAATCCTTTTCTAAAATTAAACTTATGGACTGAAATGACAAAAATATATATAATTTAAAGAAAATAATTGTTTACTTCATGAATCCTATTGCTCGAAATCCATTTAAAATAAATATAATATTCTAAATTTTTTTCAAATTTTGAAAGTTTCATTATTAAATTTAACTTAAATATAATCGTGATTTGGAGGAAATTTTATAAATGTTTAAAAGGTCGTGATTTTGTTAGGGGTTATTAAATGATTTAGCCATCGAGTTATGGAAAATTAAAATAATTGTTTTAATGTTAATGTTTGCGTCAAACAGGGTGCATTTAAAGATCTCAACATGGCTTCTTCTTACGTTAATACATAACAATTGCAAGACTCTAAACATTGAGAAGCTTTAAAATATTTGTATCTAATTAATCGTTAACGGAGTGAAAAGGAAAAATACACACAAATTAGATATTAATTTTTTAGATCCAAAATTACATACATGTTTATGAAATAATTTAAAATCACGATTACGTAATTAGTACAATTAACGTTGGATTCTTAATGCAACCTTTACTACCGAGTAATTATAATTCCTCATTTCATAATTGTTAATTACCCCTTAATAAAGTATATAAATTAGTCCAAATTAAACATTTTCCAGGTATGATCTACCATAATTTTGGAAATTAAAAGGAATTTCTGATATTTTTTCTAAAATTTTAATTTTGTACCAGTGGGTTCTATTTGTCAAACTTATATCTCTACCCTGGCGTGCCTGTCTATCTGCTATAGTCTATCTTTAGCCTGTTTCCTACCCACCATAGTACCAATGATAGCCTAATGCTAGGGATGAAAATGTTCTTGGTTCGAATACAAATGGATGCAGCACATTTTTGGCTTTTCTTTTTCGTAGCCACCAAACTACTATTTGTAGTTTAGATGGATTCCATACGTATTAATGTCGTTTTAACTGAGATTTGCACTGTAAAGGGGTGAATTCATCCAACTATAGTACACAAAAAAACGGGTCGATGTTTATTCATTTATCTTCTCTTATGAAGTGAACTATTTCCTTCAGTCTCTCTGATACGCCCTTTTGTCCCTTTTTAAGACTTGCTGAGATTTATGAATCTAATTTGACCGTTATGAATCGAGCCTTTCTCCGTGGAACAAGGAATGACCCACTACAACAAGGCTGTAGCAATCAAACACGGAATAGGAAGGTTACCTATCGTTGCTAATTATCCTGTAAAGTACCCAGTCGTGAGAGACAGTTCTTAGAGAGTTAGTTAGCCTCCCATAAACTGTATATTGTATGACCGGGGCCGATACTTATTTATTCCGGACTGTATCCAATAGGCGAGTGAACTAAATCGACTCGTTATTTTAACTTCTTTTTAGCCGTCACAGTACGCATGCTTTATGCAGTGAGTTAGTGGGCACGAATCGTTATACCAATCACAAGAACACATGCAGTAGGTAATTTCATCTTGTACACACAAGGAAAAAAAATAACAGGGTGAGTTTAGAAATCAAAGATTTATTGATTACGCTGATAATTATTATTTTATTACTATAATTATTGTTGTTATTTATACGAACACAAACGATTATCAAACAAAAATAAATAGAGTTTTCGTAGCCTAAGGGAGAGATGCTATATTTCCACGCCTGGCTAAACGAGTTCAATTCACGGAGAGGCGGACACAAAAATAAAGTGCAGTAGGAAACGCTCGCCAATCACGGTTGTGCATTGATAATCTCGCTTGCGCACAGACACCTTCAACCTTATGCGACTCCATCATGCCCTCGCTGCAAGAAGGTGTTAGGTCTAGAAATTACAACCATGCTGCAGGTGACATCTCGCGAAATGAGGTCCTTACGGGTCCCATCACCTACAGGATGGTGAAAAAGGTGATGGGAACTGTCATTATTGGACAACCGCTGCCTCTAGAAACTGGAAGTCTCTCTAGGGTTCCTATTTGGACCTCTTTTAATGTATTTATCTTTTTCAGTAATTCTAGCCCTTTCTTTTACCTGGTATTAGAGGCGTGACCAGCTACTCAGTAGCGTATCAGAAGAGAATCCTTGTAACTTCAATAAACAACGCCCGCAAGTTGCATGAGACCAAGCTTGGAGGGTCCTGGGGGTTTGGACGCGATTACCTGGATGAAACGTTTGCGCCATATTACCCCCAACCCCTACCGTATAATACAATGATAATGCACATGTGAACGTTTTTGAGTGCCCTAAGATGTACTCCTAATGGCGAGGAGCTTTTACAGCCTTTTAGGCTATTTTGAGTTTTACCAATGATCTGTTTGGTATTCAATTAAGAGATCTTCAGATCCTGGTCGTCCTGCATACGCCTAGTAAGACTGAACGAACTCGTCTCCATGGCTGCTCATTTGGTATATTTGGTTTTACTGGTGGGTGCAGGGGCCTGTCCAGTATGACCAACATCTTAGATGAGACATCGGGATCGACTGGAGGGTGGTTTAAAGCTCGCCAGCTTTTTTCCTATTTTTCTGTGGTTGAAAGCTATTCTGAGTATATAGTGTGCTTTGAGGTGTCGTTAAGCTAGTGGATAACGGTGTTGGCTTTCTGACGTCGAGGTGCCGGGTTCAGTTCCAGCGAGAGCGGACAAACAACTTCTGAGTATGTGAGGGACTGGCCACCTATTGGGCGGACGCACAACACGGCTCTCAATGCGAACGCTCATGCTTAACTAATTTGCCTGGATGATTATGCGGTAGGATTCTGGTTTCCATACAAGCAAAAGGACATGGGAATATTGGAACGTGTCCAACATCGAGCGACGAAATTAATTCTTGAACTTAGAAATAGATCGTTCAAAGAAAGGGTGGGGCAACTCAATTTACCTTCACTGAAAGATCGCCATCTGCACGGCAAACAAAGTGAAATATTTAAAATACTAAAACTGTTATACTAATATAAATTATGACTCAAAATTTGAGCGGCAACTAGAAATTACGATTTCAAACTAGTAAACAAAAGATTTAACATTACGATAGCACAAAATTTATTTTCTTATAAAATAATACAGACTTGGAATGGCCTACTTATGAATGTCGTTAAAAGCACTACAGTAAATATGTAGAAGAATAGAATCAATAAATATTAATTTAAGCTACGACCTAAGAGAAATAAGTGTTGTAAAACTAATTCTAATCCATCTTCTCTCATTATTTTACTTGTCCATCACCTTCCTCCTCCACCTTTTCCCATCTTTCTTTTTAACTAGTCTCGGGTGGACCATAAGCTCCTTGCCAGTTCGTCATTTGGTAATATGTAATCTACTCCATTTCGGAGCCCTGCCGATGCAGCACTCATATATACATACTCCTGATACAGAACCGGTCTTCCCTGGGGTTACGAGCACTTCCACGAATGTTGGTTGTTTTTTAGAACCACCCGATACGACCCGGATACCTTCCCTAAACTAGGACTGCCCCTTGTCAATTTCATTATCCGGTCAGGGGGAGTTCGTTTTCAGGGCGAAGGCTCTCTTTCACGAAAGAGGGATGGATAACACAATCTAAGTAGTAGTCATAGTACTAGTAGTATTAGTAGTAGTCATGTGCGCTCAAATTCCTTTACATATGCTATACTTTTTTTTAAAGATTCATGCAGAACCATTTTAAACGAAACCTCGTCCTACCTTGGTGCCCGGGGAAGGGGTGAAATTATGGTCAGGGCCAACCTCTTTTTAGTGGAGGGATTTTAATTCCACAACCCACTGCATTGGGAGGAGGCTTCTCATTCCTCCTCCTCAATTTCTCAATCTCCGGCTCATTTAAAGACATCGATGGTGACGCGCAATTCCCAGTGGGGTTGTCGCTCCTCTGCAATAAAAACTCGCATTGCAGGGGTGGTCTTCCTTCCTTTGTAAAGTATAGCCCGATAAGGGATACACTGGAGTAAAGGAGTTCTGCGATGCCCAACCACAAGATGGGGTGGGCATCGCAGAACTCCTTTACTCCACTCTTGTGGGAGGACTAAAAAAAGGCAGAGGCTGATAAAAAAAGAGAGGAAAAAAGAGGAAGTACAAACAATGTTCTTCCCCCTTATCGGGTGGCCCATTAAAAGATGCCCAATATTTTGTTGTCTCCTCGTGGATCTTGCTCAAGGTGTGGGCATCTTGCCTTGGAGCAGACTATGGGAGAGAAGTCAAAGAGCAAATTACCCTGCAATCATAGGCGATAAATCGGGAAATCGCAATAGAGACTGTGTCCTTCGAGTTTTAGGGCAGTAACGAAGGGCATTGAGTTTTTCTCTGGCACCCTTATCTCCGCACGCTTGGGTTCTATTCCTCAACCTCTGGCCGATTTGTGCTCCGAACTCTTCTAAGGTGAACCTTTTAATGTTTTTATTCGCTAAGGGAGTTGCGCTATGCTCCCGCTTCATAACGCTATCCCATATGCCCTGCTTCTTCACTTTTGTACGCCAGACATAGCTTTGTTTAATAGCAAATTCGTACTCACCTTTAGCATGCAGGGGACGGATCACCGCCCCTTAAGCTGGATTCCTCCCAATTTCTCCAACTTCCTGCGTACGTTGGATGGAGAGTGCTTTAGGTGAAGCTTTCCTTCGTATACAGCATTTGAGCAGTGTTTTTTGATTTGGAGAAGGCTTGATATACCGTGTAGCGACATAGTATAATGAAATATCCCACTGTAGAGGGAAAAGGGAATGCTCTCTCCGAGCCCGTAAGGCAAGAATAGGGTGTCACTCTTTTTGACCTGAGAATAAACGATATCATCTCTGTACTACCGGAAGATGTTCTTGGTACAGTCGATTTAGACAGCTTTTGATCTCTTTCGGTGCTCTGCAAATCTTCTTTTTGAAACGGATCTCTAACTGGCTCTCATTCTCGTCCCGTTATGACGAAACGCTTAGTTTTGAGGTTTCATGTCTAAGTCTAAGTTATTGTATTTCGTAGTCTTAAGGTCTCTTTTACCCTTACAGAAATTATATGTACGATAGAGCTACTATTTTTTATTTTACTACTTATCTGTTTAGTAACAAGGTCTGCTGACCAAAAAGCGCGTACTGTCATTTGCTCTGATTTATGACTTTACGACTTTTAAAACTTTCAATAATTCCCGGAATAAACTTGGGGGGACTTTGGCAATTATATCATTCAAAGGAGAATGTAAATCAACACAAGGGTTTTGAATTTCATTAGAATCGGCCAAATAGTTAGGATGTTATTACTCCCAAAAAATAATTCCTGGGCTAACCTTGGGAGCTGTTTTTGACATTTATAACGACTCATTGAGTGCAGTATTTACTTGCTCTTGAAGCAATATACCATCACTCCCCTTCGTCAATAATATTCCTGATGCCACTTATTTTAAGGCTACGGATGATGGGGGAGATTTTCTTCAGCTAAGTCTCCAAACATAAGTTCGCTGATCAAATGGCGAAGCTGTTTGCTTAGCCTACGTAACTATACGACATTTTGTTCTTTCTTATACTGGCAGTGGCTAGGAATATTGAAATGCAAGCCATCGCGCTCAATGACTTTCCTGGAATCATCCCAACGCCTCGGGGACCTTAGATCATACTTCCTCGCTTCCGGATTGGACACACCCGCAGCCTCGTCAGAAAGAGCGTTCGCCGAATTCCTCTTTGTTCACGCTTTGGCACAGACTTTGGGTCAATTTTTGGTTGAATATCCTCGTCTGGTGGAGGTTTGTGCGAGGTACCTTCCCTGCTACTAGGACGACGGGGATACTACTGGGCTACCGTCTATCTCTAGTTCATAAGACAAGTTCCTACGCGTGGTGTTGCAATATCATGGTGTTGGAGGAGGCGGACCCCGAGTAAGATATCTAAAAGTACTTTTGAACCAAGTGGTATTTGGCACTGACGGAGTATTCTAATTCTTGAGGGAGACAGATCTTCTTCATATAATTTTGTTCTGGTATGATTTCCTTTCGTAATTTGTTCCTCCTTTTTGCCTTTTTTTCTGTTTCCATTTATTTGTTTTTCCTACATTTTGGTGGACATATTTTATTCAAATTATGAATAAATTTATGTACTTTGCCCATGATGAAATTTTGAAATTCGAAAAAAACTTCTCTGTCACGCCAATAGCCATTCCCAACACGACGTATTTCACTTCTTTCCTCCGTGCGCACACAATGCATCACTCTTCACTTTCTCGAAAAACTCTTGTAGTTTTCAGTCCATTACTCTCCAGACACGTGACGGCTGGATCTCCCTTGAGCCACAGAACACTTCCAAACACTTGCTAACTAGTGTCCAATGCTTACTACTTCCGTTCTTCCGCCCCCCACCCCCTAGTGAAGACCCGCTGTTGGTGCTCTTGGAGCCCTTGGGACTGCTAATAATGGACATTCTGATCTTATGTTGATTTCCTTATCAGTTACGAGAAAATGCACACATGAAATAGTCATGTGACATAAATAAATAAATACAGATATAAATTCACAAACATTTAATGACAAGAATGCAATCAAATAAATGCAGATTGTACCCTTCTTCGGAATTGGTGGATATTCGAACACATGACCTCAAGTGAGACTCGATTCTCGGGCCTCCGCTCTAACCGCTAAGCCACAGTCGCTGGCCTTAGATTTTTATTCAGAAACGCCTCGTAAGTAACTCGGTGTTGGTTCAAATTGTATCGTAAGTAGTGTGTTGTGGGTTCAAACTGACTCGTAAGTGGCGCGATTGTGAGTTCAAACTGTTTAGTAGGTAGCGTAAGTGTGTTTGAGTTGCCTCGTGTTAGAGCGGTGTGGGTTCGAGTTATCTCGTAAGTAGCGTATTTTGAGTTCGAGTTTTCTCGTAAGTAGTGTAATGTTGGTTTGAACTCTCTCATAAGTAGCGCGATTGTGAGTTCGAGGTGGTTGGTACGTAGCGTGTGTGGGTTCGAGATTTATCGTAAACAGGCCGGTGTGAGTTCGAGTTATCTCGTAAGTAGCGTGTTGTGGGTTCGAACTCTCTCGTAAGTAACGCGATTTGGGTTCGAGTTGTCTTGTAAGTAGCGCGGTGTGGGTTCAAGCTGTCGTAATTAGTGCGCTGTGGGTTCAAACATTCGCGTAAGTAACGCGATTTTGTGTTGAGGAATCTCTCAAGCAATGGTGATTGAGTTCGTGATGTTTCACAAGTAACACATTGAGGGTTCAAGGATTCTCGTAATTAGTGTTACAAGGAGTTTCGAGGAAGTAGGGAAACCTTAAAGGTCTTACGCTTCACTCGAGGAGATAGCCATGTTTGTATACCTATTTCCATAATTATACATACGAGTGGTCTCGATAGTTTCACCGCAATGTTCTAAAGCGA
This sequence comes from Ceratothoa steindachneri, assembly GCA_963969495.1. Lineage (NCBI taxonomy): Eukaryota > Metazoa > Arthropoda > Malacostraca > Isopoda > Cymothoidae > Ceratothoa > Ceratothoa steindachneri. The sequence goes on from OZ018322.1 coordinate 47,700,024, forward strand.
TAGGTTACGTATAATTTTGTATACTCAGCTTTTAAACATATCGACGTTTGTATCTTTCACAACATGTTCGTGCAGTCGATTCCATACGTTAATGCGGCCTTCAAGAAACTGTATCTTTTTACCCCCAAAACATCCAATCCAACTATAAGTACTAATTTCGTCAGCTTTACTAATCTCAGATTTAAATAATCTCGTAGAAAATTAACAAAAATTAAGACCATGCAAAATTCTTTCTTAGCTAGCAGAATTTCATAGAAAATTAACTCACCTTAAATAATTCTTTTCACTACATCTAGCATAACCCTCTAATCGATAAACCACTTAAAATTCGTTTTGTTTAGAATCTACCTGCTAACTCCTACCGCATCTACCGATCCCAAGGAAATCATATATGTATATCAAATTGCTATACCTATGTCCGCTACGTCTTACCTTGATAAAACCGTGAAATCTGTTCTTAATATAACCACTTCCTCAATGGATTTTTTAGCATTCATTTCTTTAGTTTTTATTCAAAGAAGAAAAGATGAACACATGACTGTTCGCTTGTTTTTACTAGTCATTAACTAAAAAAACATTAACTAAAACTGAGGATTTGAGAGTATTTTTTTAGTCATTTGTCAAACAACATATTGGCATATTTTAAAACCGGAACATTCCAATATTAGGCAAGATCCTTCAAAATTAAATTAACCGATTTTTTTCCCACAAGATTTTATATACTCGTAGTGTCCAAGGAAGTTCATTCGTTATTTTTTTAACCTCGGTGGATATATTAAAACGCAGTTTAAACAGTAGAATTTATTCTACAAAATGGTTTCCATCCGTTTCAGAGATATTTTGACAACAAAATATAAGTTTATCTAGATCTTCTTCTCCGTCGACAGCTTATTAGCCCGTCTTTATACTGGGTCGCTTTTTTTGATGAGCAGCTTCCACCTGTTTCTGTCTCTTGCCATGTTGGTCTCCAATCCCTTCTCCCTCATGTCAGCTTGTATGCAGTGTCTCCATCTAATCTTGGGTGTTCCTCTCCTTCTCCTTCCCTGTACTTCCATCTTCAAAGCTCTTCTCTCGTCACTCTCTCCATCCCTCCTCATTATGTGTCCCGAATAGAAATCCTGAGGCCTTGACTAAAAAAAAAAATCTGTCGGTCTCTCTTTGACGCGTCATTATAAAAAATATTTTATTGCAATTTTGATTGTCTAAAGAGAGAAAAATAGTGAAATAGACGCTGCCTAACTCCGAAAAGTTAAAGGTGAACTTGTCCGAAAGCACCTAACGCTAGTCAACCGCAGAAGACTTGTGTTTCTGTAACGCAATATACGACCCCACCTCGCACTTGTAGTGCGTGATACATTGAATTATCTAGGTGTGGTGCTACTGACTCATCCTGCCATAATCGCCTGACAAATCATCTTCAGATTTCCAACCTTTTGTTGCCTTTGCAAAAGAAGATTCGCGATGGAAGTTTCTTTAATAAGAAGACACTCGAAGAAAGACTTTAACTTTTTTTTTTTGCTTCAAAGCTCAAGGAATTATATTCAAATGATAAAGAGAAACTTTTATTTTGTTGTAGAAAGAATCTATGAAACTGATGTAAACTATTTTGCGATGCCAACCCTCAAGATGGGGCTGACAGAATGATGAAGATCCTCAAAACAAAGCCCACTCTTGTGGGAGGACTAAAAAAAAGAGAGGAAAAAGGAGGAAGTACAAAAAAATGTTCTACCTCCTTATTACAGTAAATTACAGAGTTTGAACTCCATTTTCATTTATTAACGTAGGCTCAAACTTTCTTTGGACACCTAATACTATTCTTTCTTCTGCTTCCTCCTCCTTCAGTACTTTAAAAATTCATGAAAATTGCAACATCAAAACTAATAGACCACTCTGTTAATAAATCCAGCTCATCGATCCATTAGCATTGGTCATGACTTCTCAACACTAGCGCACTTCAATACTATCTTTATCCTCGTTTCCTTATTTTCTTCTACTTTTAAGATTCACAATAAAGGAGCTCGTACGTACGTATGTACTCGTACCTTGTCCTTTATGGAAATCAAATCTACTAGACCAATCTTGATTAAGCTTTCACGAGGGGATAAGTTTGGAGCTAGGTAAGGTTATATGTATAATATATGGGGGGAAAGGGGCCAAAAATATGGTCTCTATGTAGTAAAGTTTTTTTCACATTAACTAATTTTGAAAAAAAAATCAATAAAATATGAGCATATAATAGATTCTGTAAGTCAACTTGAGTTAGCAAGTACAAACTTACATCTGACTTAACCTCTATATTGCACAATATTGTGCAATACTTTGACCATAAATATAAAAAAAAACATGAGCATATTTTAGCCCTTGCATTAGTAATACTTAATACCTTGTTGGCGACACATCTGTTATAATTAGTGAAAGTACTTACTTATTGACATATCTATTGCTAGCCATATTATTAGTACAATTAAGTCAGCAAAAATGTTAAGGGGTGAGCTAATATGCCCCACAAGAAAATATTCTCACATTAAATAAAATCTCCTGCTACCATTACGAAAGAACAAAGCGAGTTGAGGATCCAAGGTAACACAACCAGAATTGAACAGAAAATACAAAATCAAAGCCAAGAGCAGAGAGAGCGATAACTCGATGAAACAAATAAAGAATTGTAGCACACAAGCAAAATAAGCCTGAGTTTCGAAGATCTCACAGGTTGGAACAGGTTAGGGTTAGAAATCAACAAGAAAGGCAAAATGAAACTAAAGAGGAAAGATGTCAGAGACTGAAACATAAGAGATTAAGAATTCAACAAGGAAGACAAAATAAATCACAAGTACAGTTATCTCACAGGTTGGAAGAGAATATACCAAGAAATCAGAAGAAAAGACAAAATGAAACTGAAGTGAGAGGATCTTAAAGATTTTCCCAATCACGCAACAGACAACTTTTCCAATAGCACTCAGAAGGTATGAATTATGATCCAAGGAGTGATTATGCATGTTATCCTAAAGTAAGGACTTTTGCAATGACAAAACGTTTACCTACTGTGGAGTAAAAAGTGGGAAAATTGACATATGTGCTGCACAGGTGGTGGAGGGTGATAAAGTAAAGTTGAAGCTTCTACAAGATCCTCCATAAGCACTGAGGGAACATTTCACTGGTGCTACTAATGACTCAAAGGACTTTCTTAAAAACATTCAGAACTATAATAATGTATTCCAGATTACTCTTTCGGTGCTAAGATTATTCAAAGGCAAGAATCAAGTGTATCACCGTATTGGATCTTTATTGCCACTACCAAATGAAGAGCCTCAATTTATTCAACTTTATTTTATGTCTGAGTTGGTTCAACAAGCTAAATGAAAGGAACCGATATGTGGAAAGCTTTAAATTTGCTCTAGAATCATCACAATCCCCTGAATGCAAGATTGTTATAGAGGCTAACAAAATGTCTTCAAGTGAGCATTCTTGACGTTACAATACACCTCAGCGTAATGAAGTAGCTGCAATAATCAGAGGAGAAGAGTTTGGAAAACGTGATATTGTTCTTCAAGGTCTTGATAATAAGCTAAAAAGAATATTTGAGACTTATCGTTTATATGTTGCTTTACAATACTCCCTGCTTTTTATCGATGGCAAAGATGGGTATCATTTTGGAATCCCTCAATTTGAAGGAAATTCCAATATGACTGTTTCATGCATGGACTTTTATGCCTTTTTCTTATGATTAAAGAAAAGTATTTTAATAACATTCAGAGAGATGAAAACCATTATAAATAGTTTGTTGTAGATATGTATGCAAAAATAAAGGGAAAAAGATTAGCATACATCAAGTCTCACCAATTAGATTTAAGAGCATCATCATCTATCAATCTAAGAGATGGCATTAAAAATAATGTTGTCATAGGTGAAATTGGTCAACCAGTCATTCTTCCATCAACATTTGTTGGAAGTCTAAGATATGTGCATGAAAGAACTCAAGATGCAATGATGTACGTTAGAGATTATGGATTGCCGCCACATAGATTAGATCTGTAAATTGGTTCTCCAATAATGCTACTCCGAAATCTTGATCCTACAAAACTGCGACGGCATAAGTGAAGAGAATGGTGTCTCATGTTATTGAAGCAGCAATTCTTTATGGTTGTGGGAGAAAAGATGTCTCTATACCAAGAATTTCATTGATCCCTACATATGTTGCGTTCAATTTTAAGAGAGTGAGATTTCCAGTCAAACTTAGCTTTGCAATGTCAATAAAAAATCACAAGGTCAAACACCGTCAGTGGCTGGATTGCACTTAGAAGCGCCTTGTTTTTCAAATGGTCAAATGTATGTTGGAGGCTGCAGAGTTGGAAGCAAAAGAAATCTTTACATTTATACACACTCAACAAAATAAGAGTAATGTATTCAGAGAAATCCTTTTGTAAATTTTTAACACTAAAAAATATGCTTTGTTATTTTCATTTTATTGTTATCCTAGATGTTAATTAATTTTTATGAGATAGTTATATAGTTTTAGTTTTGTTCCAGGCAAGGCTGGGAATTTCTGCTAGTTATTATTAAATGCTTACTCTACCTATTCAAACGATTGTTCACTAATATTTAATCTTTTAGTTTAATCAGTTTGTTATTTTTAGTGTTACAATTTTCTATTAGCTTTTTTTTTAGTTTATTTTTTAATTTCATTGTTTAATACCTCTTTGCTTTTTAATCATTCTACTTATGGATAATGAGATTGAGGATATTCTCAATATAGAATGAGACCACTAATATTCAATGCCACTAGTTTCTATTTCACATAAATATATGTATTGTAAAAGAAAAAGAAATACAGTATATTGAATGTGAATGAGCACCTGAGACTGAACCCCGAAGTTAAAGACAAGAGTAAGCGAGATTGTATGAAATCCAAATGCAAGGTGAACAAAGAAGCCGAAATAATGTATTAATATATTCTTTAATATCCTAACCTGGATTCGAAGTGAGGTCTTCAAATGGCCGTTCGGGTCCTCTAGCATTACAATAACAGGGATAACACTCCCACCTTATTTTTTGCTTTACCCAAACAATCTCATCTCAGACTTACTTGTACTTCCAAGAGATTTTCAACCTCAACTGCAAACCCGCTCAGGTCACATATGACAAGGACAACCACATGGCTTCCGCCGCTTTTTCCTGTTTTTCAAAACAATTTCGAAAACAGAAAGTACGGAGGCCATGGCATTGCGGACTATACTATTTATCTAATTTGAAAAGGGTTTTGAAAAATTAAAAAAAAGGCGAAATATGTGGTAGTTGCTATCAGTTATCACTACCCAAGCATCTGTCGTTTCTTCTTTATATATATATATATATATATATATATATATATATATATATATATATATATATATATATATATATATATATATATATATATATATATATATATATATATATTGTGATAGAACGAGTTAATTTCAACTCCTATCCCATATTATTAAAAACCACGATGCTGCCCACGTGCATCTTCGATTCGAGGCTTGGAATCTTATCTCAGCTACCGGATGCCAATGTTTAAACAAGGAGGTTATCGTCCCCCCGTTCACCCCCATACGCCGACCTCGCCAGATCGAGTTAGGCTTATGAACAGATAAGGCATTTTTCTCCGGCCCGGCTGTGCGTTCCTTCCAAGCTTTCACTCCATTTTCCCCCACGCCAAGGAGATGTCCTGGCTATTTATATGGAAACTTTACCACTAAGATCAGATTGGAGATCCAGATTTTCGTCGCGAAACATCACCACGACCCTCTCTCCCTTTGTGCGCCAAGGGACCTCGACCTCGAGATTCACCATCACTTGTCCAGAAGGAGGACAATATTCCTTGAGTGCCAAAGGTTCGAGCCTTTCCGACGACAAGTCCCCAAGGCTTCCCCCCCCCCTGTTGTTCAAGGAGAACAGCATTAGAACAGCCATTGTTCGTTTTGAGCCCTTCGCCAAGAAAAGGTTCTCATCCCCCCCCCCTGTTGTTCAAGGAGAACAGCATTAGAACAGCCATTGTTCGTTTTGAGCCCTTCGCCAAGAAACGGTTCTCATCCCCCCCTGTTGTTCAAGGGAGAACAGCATTAGAACAGCCATTGTTCGTTTTGAGCCCTTCGCCAAGAAACGGTTCTCTTCCCCCCCCCTGTTGTTCAAGGGAGAACAGCATTAGAACAGCCATTGTTCGTTTTGAGTCCTTCGCCAAGAAACGGTTCTCATCCCCCCCCTGTTGTTCAAAGGAGAACAACATTAGAACAGCCATTGTTCTTGAGCCCGTAGACAAGAGACGGTTCTCATTCCCCCCTTTGTTCAGAAATGAACAAAGTAGAACAGCCATTGTTCTTCAAGCCGTTCGTCGAGTAACGGTTCTCCTTTCCAAGACGCCTCGTCAGGATCCTTTTATCCCCCCCCCCTTCGGCTGGAACTCGCCAGCGGACCGAATATTCCTTCAAGTACCTTCCACTGCACCCTAATGAAAAGTTACGTAAGCCAAACGTCACCTTTGGAGTATTGATCCCTTTTGTCAATTCTATCCTGTGCTTTAAATTGTTTATCGAACCATCCCATCTCTTTAACTCTATATTTGTTTTACCTTTTTTTAATCCCTTAAATCCTTGGATTAGCCCGAGTCTCCACGACCCTTTCCATTCTGTTTATGTCAATATTTTCCGTTTTTGTGTATTGTTTATAGTTATTATTAATAAACTCTATTTTATTAATGATAGCAATATTATTATCCTTGAGCTCAGTTCCACTTCTTAAGCATATCGAAGATACATAATATCGGCCGCCAGACAGTAACGCACTCTAAAGATAATTAAGGAAGTTCCCTCAACGAATAGTGTAATATATGGTATCGTCGGGAGTCATTCTACGACATATATATATATATATATATATATATATATATATATATATATATATATATATTAAACTCAATAAACAATTATCTCAAGCCAGTCTCAGTGTTGGACTATAAATGAATTCTTCAAAGACAAAAAGAGTTGTGACAAAGAGAAAGTCATTAGAATTGACGATCAAATTATAAAGCAAGTGAAGGAATGTGCATGCATCCATCGACCAACTTTTGGCTCCTTATAGGAACATGGAAAAGGAATTTAGCAGGAGCAAAAATTAAGCCGGAAATAGCGCCATAGAAGCCTTAGCTTCATCCTCAGAAGCAACTAACCTCTATATTTAAAACGCAAATTACTTAAGCGGTGAGTATAGCAATGAGTAGCAACCTTTACACTGGGGGAGGCTCTTCAACCACGCCGAGGAAGTGACTGTATCCAATAGACCAATCTAAAAGCCCTAAAATGAACTCTATCAGTTGTGTATTTAACATTTACTTTTACCGTCGCAGTACACGGGATCGTTTTCATCCATCCTTGGCACGGTATTGTTTTCACCCAGCTGTGAGGGCACACTATATCTTACAAAGGTGAGGTTAACCTCACTTTAATCAGTGAGGGTATGCGATTAATATAGTAATGATTACCTTCGCACTGCATCGGGCACGCCTGGGAGGCACTTGTTTGGCGTAGATGAAGAGCGTCCCCCAGGCGTGCCCGATGCATTATGAAGGTGGGTACTGATTGATATACCCACCGCATGCCATCACTGCGGGCATTGCAGCTTTTTTTACTATTGCAAAGTATTCAACCAGAGTATCATCGATTTTTATCTTCATGGATGTGAAATTAGGACATTGAGCACAAAGATATGCGGAAACTGAGACTGAATGCTAAATGTTTGGAATATCCCACACAGTGAAACAGAGTAAAAAGAATAGAATTTCCTAAGTGGAAATGAGCAGGATAGAATGCTAGGAAGAATCGCAAAGTGTGAAGATGAAAGAAAGCCTAAACAGGACATTTTGGGCATAAAGAGCCACAGAAGCTACCTGGCACAACATGTGAATTATAAATTATTATAAGCAATAATATTGTTGACGTCTTACGAGATCCCCATTTTATTATGTTTCCGATTATTATTCGGTAATCATGTGCGTAGGTTTTAAATATAAACAATTATGTTGTCGTGTGTCATCAGAACGAGGAGTGTGACATCGAGATTATCATGTGAACGACTCTAAATAGGATAAGTTGATGGTTAATTGATGGCTCCACATTTTGGGTAATCGGCTGGACTTCAATTTGCAATCGCAAATTATTGTTGCACAACTCACATCCGCCTTTTTGCAATCACGCACGCAATGTATATATATATATATATATATATATATATATATATATATATATATATATATATATATATATATATATATATATATATATATATATATATGTATATATATATATATATATATATATATATATATATATATATATATATATATATATATATATATATATATATATATATATATAATTTCACGGTGAAAGTAAGGACACATTAGAGGCTGAGGTACATGTGATTTATTTATGGAACAACGTTTCGGGCGTATCACCCATCTTCAGGTTCTAAAACATAAATTAATCTAATACAGTTAAGAATATTAAAAATATTAAAAATAATTAGGTTAAGACTATGTAGGTAAATCAAAAATTAGAAAATAACTCAGGAATTTAAAAGGCAAGAGAATCAAATTATCAATCTAATGTAACCACTATTGACACGAAAAAAAGAAGCAAAAACACAAAAGTAAAAAATTACAGTATAATATTGCTTACCGATGAAGTTCAGGAGAAATCACAAAGTGAAGAAATTATAAAGGAGGGATTAAAGAAGGATAGGAATTTGATTGGTTGGTTGTTAAATAAGAGAAGGTTGGTTGGTTGATGAATGAGGTAAATAAAATTAAGAAATAAGAAGGCGAACAGTGGTACTATCTATGTTGAGTGTAGGAGATTTTGTACGTATTAGTAGGGATTCCAAAATTCTTACACTATATTCATTGTTATTATGACCAATTATTTTTTTTGTGATAAAAATGTTCATTTCTTTATGACTATAAATGCATCTATTATATCACGTGTCATGTGATTTCAGTTATATATATATATATATATATATATATATATATATATATATATATATATATATATATATATATATATATATATATCGATAATTTTTTAATAATTCTTAGATAAGTTGTAGTAAAGGCATTTATATATATACGAGGGGTGGTCAATAAGTTTTGCAATTCGAATATAAGGAAACGAGATATGAGGAAAAGGGTTTTATTATTTTTCAATATAACTACCCTCGACTTCAATTCACTTGCGCCACTTGTCCCTGAGGCTTCGAATTCCCGACAACCAGAAATCTCCCGACTGCTGTTTAATCCACTCCTGGACGGCGAGCTGGACATCTTCATCGTCCCCAAACCGGCGTCCACGCAGAAAAAGCCTTGACCTGGCCGAATAAAAGATAGTCGCTAGGGGCCAGATCTGGACTGTAGGGGAGATGGTTGAGCTCCTCGAATCCGCACTCACGCAGGGCAGCTTATGCAACTCTGGCCTTGTGGACTTTGACGATGTTGAAGTCGATCATGGGGCGTGAGGTTTCTAGGGACCCAACGGGCAGAGACCTCGGACATGAATAAATTGTCGTGGATGATGTTGATAACACTTTCATGTGATATTCCAAGTTCTCGGTTGATTTCTTCGACCTTCAGCGTCGATTTTCGAGGATCATCCTCTCCCCACGGGCCACATTGTCCTCGTTGATCACGTCTGACGGGCGTCCTGGACAGGGTCATCTTCAAAAGACTCACGACCATGTCGGAACTCCCTATTCCAGCGAGCAATGGTTGCATAGGAAGGGGCGGTATCGGTGTACACTGCAACCATTCATTCATGGATCGCTTTTGCATTCTTGCCTTCCTTGGTCAAAAATTTGATCACTGCGCGGTGCTCAACCTTCTCCATTGTTGAAAAATTTGTGACTGACGATCTGCGATCAGTTACTGCTTCTTAAATAGACGAGGAAGGAGCGTGCGGCTGCAGGTCCTGACTTGTCATAACTTGTCCTAACACCGCCACAAACAGCCATCCCCCTTCCTTTGTTTTGCCCTCCCGATTCGCGAAACTTATTGACCGCCCCTTATATATATATATATATATATATTTGTATGTTTCTATTTTTAATTATGGATAAGTGCCTTTACTACAATTTATCTAAGAATTATTAAAAAATTATCTATAGGCATTTGTTTTATAAATTAAATTACACGTCAGAGATTGTCATATGCTCCCCTCCAGTGACCTTTCATTTTTTTTTTTTGTTGTTTTGAGATTAACCCATTTTTTGTTTTCATTTCTACTCTTCAGTCTTAGTACAGTCGGAAAATAGTTTATTAATAACTTTTCAAGTATCCAAATAACTTGAAACTTATACGAAAGATGGGGATTAGTATAACTACCAATATTTTGAAATGAACAAATTTAAGCTTCAAGTGATATATATTAAAATTTAAATTATTTAAATTGGGTAGGCAAAAAGTATTCGTACATAAGAAGAAATTTCATTTAAAGTACTCATTGTGAACTTTTAGAGAAAAACGGTGGTTGAATGAATCTTCAAGAATACTCTAGAATTTTCCACTAATGTTTTCAACAACTTATATGACTTTTGGAACTTAGATAAATAGCTATTTATTGTTTTCTCCTTATGCAGAATAGTTGTTACCATGGCGAAGACAAAGGAGCTCTCTATTGAATCTGGGAATGAAATCGTTAAAGTTCCTCAGGCTGGTAGTGCATAAGGACATATGTTACTTTTCATTCAAGATGAGGGAGATACAATTTATGTCAAAGACAAGGTAGGAAAAACGACTCAAACACACCGGAAAGCTGATGGACATGTGGAAACACCCATTGGAGCCTGATATACTGTGGTTATTCTCCGTCGAGAAGAATTTCTGCCAAGACCAGGAGATCAACAGCTGGCTTGCTTTCGCGCCCAAGGACATGCCCAGAGTCATGCAGATCCAATTTACAGAGGCAATCATGGTGTTCGGTGTCGTCTGCAGTGAAGGTGACGTCATGCCATCTTATTTCCTCACTAAAGGCCTCAGGCTGAACACTGACGGCTACATCCAAGTTTTTGGTTTGGTGGTGGAGCGTTGGATCGACCGGATAGCTGCAAGGAAGCTTTAAGTATGGTAGCAAAACTCTGCGACCTGTCACTCCAAACGGAAAAATCAGGACCTGGCTGTCGAAAAATTTCTTCAATCACACATCACCTGATATTTGGCTTTCTAACTCACCTAACTCAACCATTCGATTTTCTTTGCCTCGAGTGGGAGGTCAATGAGAGACCATCGAATACAGCTACAACACGAATGACAAGCTGAAGGCCAGGATTATCGGGGCCTTAAGAAGCCTATACGGGAGATAATGACGGGGGCTTCTGGATGGTTCCGAGATTGCCTAGAGGTTTTTTCATAGAGGCCACAAGTAGGTATATTATCAAGTAAGATCGACAGAACATGTCCTAAATGCCGTCTCCACCCTGTATAAATATATATTACATGAGAGAAATTGAACGTGTAAGGGCACATGAAACAAGAAACCGGAGGTTTAAAGGCAAGAGAAAAGCACATTGTAAGACACAAAGTTGCGGATCTTTTTTTTCTTCCAATATCCATTTTCTTGCCTTTTAAAAAAGTAAAATTTCTTTCTTATCGTGTGTACTCATTCAAGTGCGATTTCTCTATCTCTCTCATGAATATAGCAATATAAAGTGTGTAATGCAACGGCTTTTGTCACTTTCTTTCTGCCTTCAAAAGGATTTGAAATACAGAAATTCACTATGGCTCTGCGGTATTTGTTACTACTTGTAGACCCTATATTTTCTCTTTATTGATATTGATATATATATATATATATATATATATATATATATATATATATATATATATATATGAACAAAATTAATGGAAACACGTAAAATATATTTCCTTATAACATAGAGTGGTTCTTCCTTTAGCATCACTAATTTCTGGAATACTCGTATATCTAAAAATTGCCTCAGAAAACTTTTTGCTAGTGATTACCGGAGTTTTTAACCATTCTTGACCTGAAGCCTGTTCCAGTTCCTTCAGCGACGCTGATAGTTATAATCGGTTCCTTACCTTTTACTCCAATACAAACTACACAGCTCTTTGATAATGTTAAGAAATGGAAATCGTCGTGGAACAATCATTTATTAAACTTCACTATTATCCTCTCTGGGCTAACCTTCAACAATTCTTCCACTGCGGATCGATACATATCGTTGTATCAGACCGCGCCACCAGTGAACAACACTTTTTGTACTCTAGGATGGACCCGCCAATTAAAACTGACAATTCTCTTTTGTATTAACCATAATATATGAATACTAGTACATAATGACCAAGATAATCCCATGGTATGGCTTCCCAAACCATCGCTATTCCACTTACATGGTTCAGGGTTGGGGTCAGACAGTCGGGATTAAAAGCTTCTTTGGAGCTACCTCTATAAGTAAACACGTCCTGAGGATGTCAACAGACGTCGATTCTTCTGAGACTAAATTACATTCACTCACTTTTTTATTGTCCGGTTCTGATTATTATCCGTCCGCCATTTATTTGTTTTTTTATTAATATTATTAAGAGAAGAGAAAGAGTTTTGGCATTTGCAGCCCTCCCATTGTATCCAGCGGCAGGAAACTTTCGATGAATGTTTTGGTTGGCAATGAATTACCGAGAGGCTGGTTTAGATCTGCATTCGCACTTATAGCTGTGGTTTAAACTATTTCTATGTACACTATGAATTTTGTTTCGGTCCAAAGGTACGCATACGATCGCTGTTTATCCTTGATTTTTGTATGCTAAATATACTTCAGACATAGTTCCTCTAAAATGATAGAACTACTCAGAAATTTTCCTGAACAAGGATCCAACCATCGGCTCTCCCCTAAAATTGCCATCTTATAAAATCTGAAAGGTCTTTCATTTTGACGTGTATTAATACATAAATACAAAAAAAAACATAACATGAGGTTAGCAACATTAGATATGAGGTGTCAGCAATGCAGGTAAACAATATTTTTAAATTGGACGTTTTATTTCGCTATAATCTTTGACAGAAATATGATAGTAGAGAGAGCTGGTGTTCCTACTATTTTGTCCACACTCATATATATATATATATATATATATATATATATATATATATATATATATATATATATATATATATATATATATATATATATATATATATATATATATATATATATATATATATATATATATATATATATATATATATATATATATATATATATAAAAATTGTGAGCGGGTAAGAAGATGAGGTATAAAAATTCCTTGGAGGTTCCTAGCTTAGAGAGATACTGGGTTTGATGGGGTGACGCTTTGGGCGAATTAGAGTCACTGTGCCTGGTAGCTCAGCGGTAGAGCATCTGACCGGCAATCAGCAGACCCGGGTTCGAGTCCCGGCCAGGAATTTCAAACTTTTTTCCCCTGGCGTTATCTCTGTCTTCTCGGTAAAGGATTGCCTTCATTGTGCCGCCCTCTGCTCTCTATGATTCTAGTCTTCTTCTAATGTCCCTTTCTCTTACCTCTAAAAAACTCCTGTTTCTTGTCTCATTGCTCATTCCGTCAAATTTCTCTTTCCTATATATATATATATATATATATATATATATATATATATATATATATATATATATATATAAATTAAGAGAGCCAATAACTCAAGTTAAAATAATTTGACTAAAAGTAAACCAATAAGAAAAAGCTTAAAAACCAAAGGATACAAATAAATTTAACTTACAACGATAAGATAATAAAACTAAAGAAATATAGATAATATGTGGAAATAGAATATTGTTTGACTAACAAATTGAAAATAGGAAAGAGTGAAGGAACATAGTAAAAAATACTAAAAAATGAGTACACCTATAAAATGAAATAAAATGATTAACATTGACTACAATTTATGTGAATGAGAAAAACCCGAATTAAAAGCAACATCACAATAACTAACCTTGACGCTCGAGGTTGTACGAGACAACTAATTTTATGGAAAAGAATGATGACGGAGAGTTGTGTTTAGTAAGCTACGAGAGAATTGGTTGTCTGGAGTATATTTACTGGCCTATTTATATGATTGATCATGCGTAGTCATTTTATTCGGGGTTCACTTGTTTATATTGAGGAATTCAAAAATTCTTAAATCTATTGAGCTTGGTGAAAAATGAATTACAGAAAAAATATCATTTTATGTGTGTGGAAAATGCTATTATGGACAGATAGGTATAGAATTGAATGTTAAGAGTTAAACAGCACCAAACTAATGTTCGTAATCTTTGTCAACAACTGCATTATTTTTACATACTCGTATCTATAGTCAGGATCATATTATTGGTGGAATAGTGCTAAACCTGTTATTAAATGTACAAACTACATTTCAAGAAATATTTTCGAGTGTATCTCTATTAATACTTTCCCAAATTTTAATATTAGCCCTGGATTGTTTAGCCTAAATCCTATCATATATAATTATATTAAATCACAAATTAAAGTGTTTAAAGAATTTGTACCCCCTAGTTAGGGGTTGATGCAGGTAGCCGCATTATCCCCCCCAGTCCTTACTATTTAAGACATTGTCTGTCCTGACGTACGTTATTTCATGAAGAGGTCTTTTAGAATAAAGACGAAAGCGCTCGGAATCGTTTTTCTATTTTCCTTGTAGGTGTTATTTATCATATATATATATATATATATATATATATATATATATATATATATATATATATATATATATATATATATATATATATATACATATATATGTATATATATATATATATATATATATATATATATATATATGTGTGTGTGTATATATATATATATATATATACGTACTAACTACATGTTGATAAACGGCGATAATTTTGCCGAAATAAAGGTTTTCAAATACTGTGTGAAGGAGCAATTTTCCTTCATTTTCAGATCAATTAAAGTCTAGAGTTATGTGAGTGGCGCATATCATTATTAACCCTCTAATTATTTGTATTCACGCGATGAGTAAGACGTGCAAGTAGTTTTATGAACGACGAAGCGACTTTATATCATATGATACAAATCTTAACCCAAAGAGATTCGAACGGAGCGTAATGAAATTTCATCAAATATTATGAAAAACGTCCAAAATTTGATGCAAATTATCAGTCATTTTTATGAACGAACTGTAATGAAATTTTCACTCATTAAGAAGTTAAAAATAGGATAAAAAAAAAAGGTTTTCGAAGTATGTAGGTAAACATCGTTCAGGAAAGGTTCGTGTTTAATGCTTACATTTTGGCAAAACGTTTTGGGTTGGTTGGTACGCGTAAACGCACGAATAGTCAACCATCTCATTCAAGTTGAAATGCTATCATATACTTGGTACCACCCTAATTAGCGTCCGAAATGTAGGCTTAGGTTTCTCCCTTTTACCATTCAGTTGGTACTCCTTCATTACAGTCAGGAGAAGGCAGCCGCTAAATGACGTAATCCTACCCTGCAAAGGATTCGTTTTCGCCGCCGAAAATCTAATTGACACATGTAGCTGATAATCATATCATGTCTATAAACGTTAGAGGCATAATATGACTGTTGCTGTAACATCAACGGAAGGGCCTACTTCCTGTTTAATCTATTGCCACATGAATTATACGGGCGAGGCATATTAAGGCTGTAATATAAAGCAGTCAATTTCTCGGGGATTGCGACCATGAAATACTTGTTCCAAGTAGATTAAATAACGAGTAATATATTACCCACTCATTTAATCCAAGTACTGCATGTTTCACCGACTTAAATTAAGAGATACAATGTGATAGGTGCATTACACAAACACTAGAAAACCGCCGAATTGCTCACATACACGAATGGTCACATATGAAAACACCTACATAACGTAACTTGTTACGCCTTTTGTGTAGGAAGTAGCTAAATAGGACCGTCGATGAGTTATTCAGAGATCGTTGGTGGTATGGCTTGACCGAGAGCACTGCTTATCATGGCGTGGGCGAAAAAAAGATTTTGAATTCTGGATCTGGAGGTTGACAGCTAAATTACAGATGAAAGACTCGAGCCCAAAGCCAAATTACAATAGACAGATTTCTTTTTAAACTTAATTAGAGTAAGTTGACTATCTGGTACTTATTGACTAGTTGGCTACTATTTATATACTATGCAAAAAAAAAAATGGTCAGAATTTCACGAACAAATTCTCGAAAATTGCTTGTTAAATGAGGAAAGATGGCGAGGTCTTTCCGCTTTGATTCGAGGCGGCGAACCTTGATTTAAAACCAATCATTTAATTTCTGATTGAACACCAAAGGAAGCTGATCTAACCAACGATGGCATTACCAATCAGGGATCAAGAGAGGAGAAGAACGAATAGACAATAAAGTGTTTAAATAGAATAAAAAGAAACAAAGGGGTTACCACCCCTTACTGAAATAGCCATTGACCATAAATAAATACCAGTATTAAAGGGCTCATAAACCTTAACGAACACGCCTGACAAGGGACACTCCTGATAGGGGAGGAAGGAGCCCCCTCTTCTACACTCGTTTTTGAGGTCTTTTATTTCTCAGGGGACACCTACAATCCAACGCGGGCAGTCGCCGTCAAGTCGATCCAAAACGGGACTCCATCTGGCGACTAACCACACTCGATGTGACTTAACTGCGCTAAAATCAGAAGCGGTGTGTTAACTAAGCTGTGGTTGTACTGACGAGGGCGCCTAGCTGCCTGTACGGAATGGACGAACCAACCACTGTTTCCCTCTTCCCCACTCTGAACAATATGGCAAAGAAGGTGGGAGACGACGGACGGGAACCTAAAGTTGCGTGCCAATGGGCTTCGACATTTACTCTAAACCTCCTTCCCCAATGCCTCGACGGCTTTAGGTCATTTTCTGTTGCCTCAGAATCGGACACACTAGCGGTACACAGCACCATCTGATGGAGCGCTCCCTTGAGGCTTATACTGACGACTGCCTGGTCCCCCAGAGTGTCCGGCTCATTCTCATTGAATGCATCCCCCCTCGGGGAGTTTCGCGCGCGTTACCTGTCCCGAAACCGGGATGAGCGTGGCTGCTACCCCTTGTCCCTTGTATTCGAGGCTTGCTTCTGTACTCCTGAATGTTGAGTGGCTAAATTTGGGAGGTTGCTGGTAGCATGCTTAGGCCCCTGTGGTCGGCTGGTCTCCGTTTGTTAGCTGAACGTACCTTTTAGGGGTTTTGCTTCTTTATGTGGCTGGATTCTCTTTATTGTCGTTGCTATTCCTTTTGTATGCTTGGTGTCGTTTATTCTAGACTAGTGTACCCGTGCTGTCAATAGTGACAACACGTTTACGAAAAATCATTTTGCAATTCTCCGATAAATAGGCATTTATTAAAACAGCTTCCAATTTTGGAAAAATAATAATTATAATAATAAAAATAAATAAACAATAATAATAAAAATCCGTAGCTGTAAAAATGAGGGCACGGAACACACAATTTATATATATATATATATATATATATATATATATATATATATATATATATATATATATATATATATATATATATATATATATATGCTCACCGGACAAAAAGTTAGTCACTTGTAACCATAGTAAGGTCTTCTTGCATGCCACTTTGTTCCATATGTTCATGCCATAGAATTCGCTGTGTAATGTTCTTTCTGAAATGGGTGGTGAAGGACCAGGATTGACGTTTTGTAGCAATTCATGCCTGAAAGCAAATCGATTTGCAATTATAAGCCTGGAGATTCTACGAAGGTCCCTCTCTGTCAACACTTTCTTCCGTCTGCAATTCTGGCGGGAGTTTTTCGCATTTTGGGAGTTCTGCCATTGCTTGTAAATCCGGATGACCGTCCTCGTTGAAACACTGTCAAATTCCGCCACCTCCTTCACATGATAACCTTTGGTGCGGCCAAATACAATCACACCTTTTTGACATTCCATGACGTCGCTTTTCCGGGCCATTTTAAGTAGAGCTGATTTGCTATCTACAGATCTTCACGCCGTCCGCAACACAAATAAAGTCTAACTAACGTTTCGACGTAAACTAAGCTACGCCTCTCGGCTGCCTAAGGTTTTTACACGATTCAGATGTTAAATTATTATTTTTCTCCTTAGGTGAAAAAATCATCAAATAACCCGTAAAACCGGTAGCGCGCAGGAGCAACACCTCGTGACCTCTCGTCCGACAGCTGGTTCCCAGCTCGGACTTACCTATTTCTGCCTCCAGGGCACGCGCGGCTCGCGCCTGTGCTAAACTGGAATCAAAAACTAAAATGATCGATTATTGCTAGTTTGGAACCAAAAGTATCAGCGATATCGGGTTATCGGATAGCCGATAACCCGATATCTTTATCACGATAAATTATCGCGATAATTTATCGTGATAACGCCCACCTATGGTGATTAGAGCTAGGATAGTTTATATTTTCGGCGGCTATGCCCTAACTTGCTGTTGCCAGAAGAGACCTCTCCTAAACTAAAATGGCTCCAGTCATTCTCGTGTTAAAAATTCTAAAAATATCTACAAGCGTACTCGAAGTGTTTCTTATTCCGATGGGTAATTAAATACTTCACTCGCTACCCAACGTATTATTGACTAAAATTTGGCGCGGAATTGTTAACTATGATTATTTGGACGGACAAAAGGTTCCAGAGAATTCCGAGGTTGTAGCCAGTATCTGTTTGAAAGTTTGAGATTTAGCCCTTTTTTGTCTCGTCCCTTTCTTTGTCCGATCTCCTTCAATCATTTTCAAGCAGTTGATGGCTCACGAAGTTAACGTAAAGGAGGTGGAAAATGGAGGGGGGGGGGGGAGAAAAGGAATGGAGACGAGAGGATGGAAGAGAGACGGGGAGTAGAAATATAACAGGGACGGGGGAGGGGACTGGCAGACGAAACAGGAAGGGAGAGGAGAAATCGAAAGAGGATCAAAGAGGCTAGGCAGAAGAAGATGAATTGGGAGAATGTACAGAGAAAAAGGAACGAGGATGACAAAAAATGAAATAGGATATGCACAAGAAGAGGAATAGGGAGACAGATATAATAGGCAGAACGGAGAGTTTAGCCAGAAGAAAGGGAAGTTGGAGGGAGACAGAAGCAGAGGATTAGAGACGCAGACTGAACGAGAGAAACGGGAAAGATGTGCAGAGGAAGTGGAACATGGAGAACAAAGAGACAAGAAAAAGAGAGGACAGACAGAATTCGAAGAACACGGTGGAAAAACGAAAGAAAAGGGAAAAAGCAAACACAGCAAAATAAGAGAAACATGGAAGACAGGGAGAAGAAGATAAACGTGAAAGTAGGGCACAGGAAGTGGAAGGGGAAGAATACCCAGTTGAAGAGAAACGATAAACACAGACATAAGAAGAATTATGTAGAGGACAAACAATAGAAGAGGAACAGAGAGGAGAGAAAGAAAAAGAACGAAGATGAACTACATAAGAAGAGGAACGAATAGGACGGATATAAAAGCAGAAACCGGAGAGGGTCGACACAGGAAGAGGAACGTGGAAGACAGACAGGAGAAGAACGGAGAAGACACACAGATGGAGAGGAACAGGAAAGAAAAATCAAATAAAAGAACGTAGGAGACAGAAAGAAGAAAAAAAAACACTAGGGAAGAGCATACAACAAACGGAAGAAGAGGACCCGAGCGAACAAACGTAACAGCACGACAGGAGAGAGTAAATATTGGCAAGCAGAGGAAACGAGAAGACATACTTTAGAAGAGAAATGGAGAGGATAGACAGAAGAAGAGGAAATATCAGGACGACCAGAAGTAAAGGAAATGAGAGGACAAACCCGAGAAGATGAGCAAGAAAATATATTTTGGGGGCTGGGGGGGTGGAAAAGGTAAAATAGAACCGGAGAGGACAAACGAACCACATGAAAGGGGACAGCAGAGAAAAAAGAGGGACAGAATGGATAAAGGGAAGAAGAGAAGAAAGGGAAGATGACGAACGAAGAGGACTTTCTGAGCAGAGAGAGAAACAAAGAAAGAGAGAAAAGAGAGAGAGAGAGAGAGAGAATAGAGAGAAGAAAAATAATGGTATGTGGAGAAGACTAATGGAAATGATGATAAAGGGAGGGAGCATGAGAAAATAGAAACGACCAAACAGGACATAAGGAATGTGTTAAAAAAAACCCGTAGAAAATTGGAAGAATAAAAATAATGGCGTTCGCAATTGATTTCAAGTTCGGATTTTTTTTTTTTAATTTATCCCCTTTTTGTAGATTTTTTTCGCGGTCTCCATCAACGTCATGGCGGAGTGGCAGTGATGCGCACCGACCCGATTTGTGGGGAAAACGGTGTAGAATAAAAGAAAGAAAAGGAGAGAACTTTTATTCTTTTGGAGATTTTAGGAGGGGCCACCGACCCCGACACTAAGAGTTAAAGAGCTTGTAATAGAACTCTTTTTTGCTTTCAGTCCTCTTCACGATTTCCATTATTAGCATTTTCTTGTCGCCTGCTCTTCTCCTTAACTCATTTATACCACTTAGTGGCTTCTCCGTTGGATTATATACTTCTTTTTCTTGCGATATTTTTTTTTAATGAAAGTTAGTTCGAGATAATGTGATAGCGGAGTAGATTACTTCACCTTACAAGACCCCAAATTGACACAATCCTGCGCTCATTAATTACACCTTCAAGCACTACATTCGCCGCATACTCAGCAACGCTAGCATGACAGACATCGTCATCACATCTCACAGACACTCACTGCAATACACTATTAAATAAATGGAAACCTTTGGGACATCAGGGATGCTCATTGAGAGGGTGTTGGGTGTCTTTACCCCCGCTGCTTCAAAAGTTTCCTAGGGTCCTTAGCGCGACTGGTGGAAGAGGGCAACCCAATTAACCAACTACACTGCTCAACATGATTCGTGCCCATACAACATCGCATAGATCTCAGGTGAGGGCAATTTCTACTAAATACGGTGCAAAGCCATAAAATACACATGGAATACACGTATACGTATTTGAGTAACTAGTGTGCACGGCTTTAAGGACACCTCTAGAAAGAAATTCAGCCTTCCTTCAACTATGTCCTCATCGCGCGCAAAAGACTAGGCCCCTTCCCCCACAACACAGATACACACAAATAAAAAACGAGGCCACCAGATTTCTCGATACAAACCACCTCTTGCACACGAGTTGATAAGACCGAAATATAGAAGAAACATCCACGTCACGTCATAAACGGGTCACTATAGCAAAGTTCCAGTGCCATCACTACCCCCAAACTAAAGTTGACCAACACAAGCATTTGCAAACACAGCCACAGACATTGCCACTATAAACTGGTAGATCTCAACACATAGACAACAGGACCATCTATCGAATAATTAAAACTAAATTAAGAGATACAAGGATAGTAGGATTTATGGAAGAACCCAGTCTGGTCGGTGGAGTGTGCCGAAATCGCTGGTCCTGGGTACTTTGGCTATTGTGACTGGTTGGGCTGGATGCTTCTTCGCCCTTGATAAAAGATTGGAGCAGATTTGGGTCCCCTGCGATGGAAAATTGATGGCAGAACCCCCTGGGGCCCGCTCAAACTTATAAACTCCAGGCTGGTAATCTTCATGAGTGTTGGTATGCAATCTCACCGTTATTTCATACGTTGCAAAGGTGTCCTTTATGCTTCCAGCCACACATAGTGGCTTGTCAGCGACAAGTTCCATAGCCCGAAACCAGTTCACTCGAGAAGTCCCAGATGGGGCCCTACGAAGCGGGGATGTCTCTACGGAGAAGAGTGGAATATGGATTGTGGTTTGTAAGGACCAACCCTCAACCTTGCTTTCACCCAGAGGCAGGCCCCCTCTAAAGGGAACTGAGTTGCTATCAATGTAAAGGGTAAGAAAAGGCAAGGTAAGGTAGGTGACGGAGGCTTAGCATTTTGGTGAGCTTTAATTAACACGGAACGAAAGTTCTGAGGCTTTGCTTTGGGCCCACTCATTCTAATGCAGCCGAGTGTCTTTGATCCCGCCAGCTTTAAAAGGTTCTTAGGCTCGTTAACGCGACTGGTAAAACAGGTTTAGCATCAACGTGAGGTCTTAAATGTGTTCCTCGTTAGGAAAACATACGATTTTCTGTTTCTAGAACAGGAACCTTTGGGTTATTGTTGCTAACCTTGCCAAATGTACCGAGGTGAATGGCATGGACCTGGAAATTATTCCCTTGAAGTTATTACTGAAGAGCTGGTCGAACAGGTATTGGTCATGGTTTATAAGGGTTGAGAAAATGTAAAGGAAGGAGGTAGGAGTCACTAGATCTACCTCGACTCTTTTCGTTACTCTCGACATAGGAATTCATGAGTCAGTGAATGGGGGTTGGTATCACTACAACGTAAATGCATTCGTGCCGTTGCCGTAGAGTTGTTATTACTGCTAACGCTTCGGCCATACTAATGAATCTTGTTAACGTGCTGAATCGCGTCAACTCCATACATGATTAAATTGTTCTAAAGCCTTGCGCATCAATGTGGTTCTTGGTCGAACAGGTATTGGTCATGGTTTATAAGGGTTGAGAAAATGTAAAGGAAGGAGGTAGGAGTCACCAGATCTACCTCGACTCTTTTCGTTACTCTCGACATAGGAATTCATGAGTCAGTGAATGGGGGTTGGTATCACTACCACGTAAATGCATTCGTGCCGTTGCCGTAGAGTTGTTATTACTGCTAACGCTTCGGCCATACTAATGAATCTTGTTAACGTGCTGAATCGCGTCAACTCCATACATGATTAAATTGTTCTAAAGCCTTGCGCATCAATGTGGTTCTTGGTCGAACAGGTATTGGTCATGGTTTAAAAGGATTAAGAAAATGTAAAGGAAGGAGGTGGGAGTCCCTAGATCTACCTCGACTGACTCTTTTCGTTACTCTCGACATAGGAATTCATGAGTCAGTGAATGGGGGTTGGTATCACTACCACGTAAATGCATTCGTGCCGTTGCCGTAGAGTTGTTATTACTGCTAACGCTTCGGCCATACTAATGAATCTTGTTAACGTGCTGAATCGCGTCAACTCCATACATGATTAAATTGTTCTAAAGCCTTGCGCATCAATGTGGTTATTGCAAGAACAAGTGGTGTGAAGTGCAAGATCGCCTCTTGCCTCCTCTAAGCATTGTTATTCATATTTGTTCTAAAATGAGGTCGTGTCCATCCTAAGCTGCGAACGAGGTTTTTTTAGAGAGACTAAATACTTGCTACCGTCACGCTTTCTGCGACCAGGTGCCTCAAATGCCTTACAAGTATCAACAGGACCATTCACTCCTGGCCCTTCCAGGCCTACTAGTGTCAAAAGGATTTGCAGTAAGTTCAACAGGACTCCTCCAACCTTCTACAGGAAGACGGAACCACCGTCTTGGACTCTGTTTCCATTGGGAAATCTTTTTTGCAACAGTTTTATCTGCACTCTTTAGCAAGAATGCTACTGTGTCAGGATTTCAAGCACGTCGCTTGGTCGGTGAAGGGTTTCAGAGTCGGCAACTATTCAATGAATTGTTATATTGTCCAAATACCGATCTTGATCATGAGAATATCCCGCACGAAGTGGTTGGAAACCTAAGTGATGGAGGATTGGCCTTTCGGTTAACTTTGTTTAACATATTACAGCTGAAGCTCCATTTTTTTAATCTCATTCTTGTGCAAGTCAGTGAAATTAATAGTAAATGTTACATCAGTTTATTTTCTGGACACAGAAGTAATGTCTTTTGCAAGGCACGACTTTCGTATGTTCCATTCCACATCTAATTGCCTGTTTCAGCTGGAGAATACAAATTGTAAAGAATTTATACGCATCCAACATTTCATCACGTTTTTTTTGCTTTAAAACAGGCCTCTGGAGACCCTCCATTCTATTGGAATAAGGGGATACCTCCATCTTTTTCTGTCAGAGTTCTTACAAGATCGTCAATTCAGCATGACGTTACGGGAAGCGTTTCCAAGCCCGTATAGCATGATAAGTGTGTCCCAAAGGAAAGTGTCCTCAGCGTCACTCTATTTGACATAAACATTAGAGCTATTAAATTGCTGGTTCTGGCGGGTATTCTCGGGACACTCTATGTAGACGACCTTTTGCTATCTTATAGCGCAGGTCACATGCCTAAGGAGGCTCTGAACCGAGTTTATCGTTTTGCCGTAATGTACGGGGTTCGACTTTCTTTGTCCATGACCGAGGATGTGCATTTTTTCTGCTTTTAAATGCATCACTCCGGTCCGGATCTGTTCTTAAATGAGGCTTATCTGGATGTACTGGACATTTACCGATTTCTTGGTCTTGTATTCGACCGACACATCACCTGGGACTCGCATATTTGCAGCCTTAAGGTCTATTCTACCTACACCATAGACGTTCTATGCGCTGTACTGTTCCGTATGTTGTATTGATATGGATACCCTCCTTATGTTTTGGTCGATCCTGTGTTTGCCCAAAGATTGACCTTGTATGCGAGATTTAATCCTCTGCATCTCAGAGAATCTATTGCGCAAAGTGAATTCGATCCTCCAAGCCGGTCTCTGGTTGGCGACTGGTGCATTTTTCACGTCCCCTACACAGAGCAATATAGACGATGCAGGGACAATGCCACTCGTTTACGTCATACACAGTGCATCATGCGCTTTTATCCTCTGTTTCAGCGTCTTTCTCTATCGCCAACTGGTCTATGCTACCAAAAGCCTACAATCAAACACTAAATCTTGTGACTTCTGGGCACGGAAAATTCGTCGAGAGTATGATGTAACTTTCAACCATATTGTGCCAATAGTTGGAAGACGCCACTTTGTAGGATACTACCTTTGAACGTTCATCATCACGCCTATGCCCATAAAGCTTACACACCACCAAGAGTATTGCTTGGAGCATGCATCTTGTAACTCTAAATCCCGTTGTGCCAATAGTTGGAAGACGCCACCCTGTGGGATACCACCTATGAACGTTCATCATCACGCCTCTGCCCACAAAACCTACACACCGCCGAGAGTATTGCTTGGAGCATGCATCTTGTTACACTGTAGTGGTGCTGGTATACATAGATGACTCCAAAAATGAATGGTAGATGGATTCCCGTCTCCCTCCACCTTATTTGAAACCGACTGGGCTCTTCGTGTATTACGACTGTGTTTGCGGCTAAATTGGCTACAATATAACCATCGGCACGGGAGATGACGGGCCTTACCTTATTAGGAGACCATTTTGTAATCCATAGCGACTCAAAGAGTGCGTTAGATGCCCTTGGGGCATTGTAATCTCCACAAACCCTGGCTCACCGAATCCGTGACCTCATTACTGCTACGGGTAGAAAGGAATTCAAGATTGTTGTCTGCTGGGTTACCCGAATGCTAGCAACGAGCACCCTTACAAGGTGGTTAGGTTATCTGCATATACTTTGCAAGCAAACCCGCGTTTCACTCTTCACCACACTGACTAAATGGCAGGGAGCAGATCAACCCTTAATAAAGCAAGACAAAGAGGCCGAGAAACGGAATACGGTCATATAAGGTTGCGTGCCATTGCGATTCTACTCCTTCCGTGGGATTATCCCCGAATGTCACGGCGGTATCAAGTCATTTTTTGTCACATCTGAATTGGACACACTTATGGGGTGAAGCGCTACCTTGAAATTTGTTGCGAAGATTGTTTGATCTCCCAGATGGTACGCCACATTTTAGCTGAATGGTATAGTCTGGGAGAGCTGCGCGCGTGTTACGTATCCTGGGACCTTGACGAGTGGGGACAATACCGCTTATATTTCGTGTCGGTGGTTGTGTTCTTACACACCAGTTTGTAGTTTGGTAAAATATTTTGGTGGAAGAAGGTCCCATCCATAATATTTAATTTTTTTAAATTGTTGGTGGTGCGCTTAGGTACTTAGGAGAGGTACCTGGCACGCTTTCTTTTGGTTGTTTGTTTACAGTTTATAATTTATTGTTATTTTTTAATAGCCTAAGTATAGGCTTATTTTTTGTATTTCGGAGGCTGTCCC
Organism: Ceratothoa steindachneri; assembly: GCA_963969495.1. Taxonomy (NCBI): domain Eukaryota; kingdom Metazoa; phylum Arthropoda; class Malacostraca; order Isopoda; family Cymothoidae; genus Ceratothoa; species Ceratothoa steindachneri. Next base: position 47,726,080 of record OZ018322.1, read on the forward strand.
CTTGGCAGAAACCAAAGGGTATCCTAAAATAAAGAAAAAAATGTGCAGGAGCTTTGAAATGAGTTAAATTTGAGCTAAATCAAATTTAGCTGCAGCGTGATGGCATTCCTTCCAGATGTATTTCTCCCCCTTATCTCATTCTTTGTCCTCCTTTTATCCTACCCTAATGGTTTTAACAACTATATGCAAAGTCACAGTTCTTTTGACCCTAGCAACATTGTCACAGAGTCAACTACCCATAAACTCTGCATTATTTTTTTTGCAGACATCTTCCTCTATGGGCATTATATTAATGGTTTTTTTACAGAATAGTTTTATCGTTAGATCGGCATTTGGGGAGTTTCAATTTTGAATATGGGAACGTTCTTTGTTAGCACTTGCGTATTATTGTACTGTAGGAGAATTGTCACTCCCCCGTTCTCTCTCAGTAGAGACGTGGGACGGTAACCGCAAAGACATCCGGCCCCGGGACCTTGGGTCAAACTCATAACTACAGCGCCTCGCCACTCGTCGCTATGAAAAGCGGAAAGGTTGTAAACTGCCAGATCTCTTCTACGAGAGTATATTCAATTTCACCTCAAATAAGAAATTGGAGACGCTTTTCTCTCAAGCTCGAAGGCCAACGGGAGCTGAGGTAAGACTTGGTGAGAAAAATCATTGGAATAAGAACCCTCCTTGGCCCGTCCAAAAGCCCCCCCCCCTCTCCTACCTCTACCCCCAGTGGGGTGACGAGGTATAAATAACAAAGACTTGGGAAAAACGAGGTAGAATACGTGAGTCTCCAGACTACGAAGTCCCCGGATAGAAGCCGGGCTACCAAGACTGGACAGGTAGAATACGTGAGTCGCCAGACTACGAAGTCCTCTGAAAGAGAGACAGGGCTACCAAGGGGGCAAGAAGCAACTCATCCTCGAGCTAGTCCCTGGTTATCAAACCGAACGCTAAGTTAACTTGTTCAAGTTCAACTTACTCTCGTCAGAGAGACTCCTTATATCCTGGTGCATCCTAAAGCCCAGGAAAATTCCTCGACCTTGAGGAATTACTAAAAAAAGAGAAAAAAGGCTCCCCCTCGAGCGCGTTACCCAGTGGCCACACCAAACTCATAAGTTAACTTGGTTAAGGAACCAAGTTCAACTTATTATCGTCAGAGAACTCCACCCCCCTTCTATCCTGGTGTATCCTAAAACGCCGAGATAGGCCTCGCCCTTGAGGAAGACTAGAACTAAGAAGAAGCTCATCCTCGAGCTAGTTCCTGGTTACCAAACCGACCTGAAAGGTAACTTATTCAAGTTCAACTTATTCTCGTCAGAAAAACCCCCCTCCTCTATCCTCGCCCTTGAAGAAGACCTCCCCCCGAGTACAGTCCTCACCCATGAGGAATTACGTAACGAAGGAGAAAAAAGCTCCTCCTTGAGCCCGTTACCCGGTGGTCACACCAAACTCTAAGTTAACTTGGTTTAAGAACCAAGTTTAACTTACTCTCGCCAGAGAGACCCTAAAACACCGTGATTGTTCTCGCCCTTGAAGAGCCCCCCCTCCCCTTGAATACCGTGTGGACCCCCATCTGCTACACTCGCCAAAGTACCTCGAGATCTCGACCACCTCCAACAATCTGGTCGAAGCACGCGTCAAAGGACCTGCCAGATTCCTGTGGTGTCTGGGGCTCATTGAGTTCAAGGTCAAACTCAAACCAGCCACCAGAGCAACCAAGGTATTTAAACTCCAGTAGAGACAATTAGCCTAATTCTTGTATATTGAAGTGCGTATCGAATTTAGCCAATTTTAGAGGGTCAAGTTAATTGAAGTAATTATTGCGTATTTTAATATTCGGAGTATTTCTGTGGTTCGTGTTTAGTTTTTGTGTAGTAAATTGTTAAATTTAAAATATAAGTTTATTTTGGGCAATTCCTGTGTGTTTCCTTCTTATCCTTACGTGTTGAAGCGGCTCTTCCTTAAAAACAACAAAATTAGCACTCTTAGATCAAAGCCTACTTCATCAAAGAAGTACTTCACGTTCTACCAGGTATACCACGACAAAACCACGACATGTACAATCATGAACAAACGTTTTGAGACTACTGTATTTAATATTTTATAATATGTTTGTATCATAATTTGAAGGTAAAATATTAGAAAAATTAGAGTCCAATCCCATTATATTAATAAATAGAGTCAAATGATGCGCGCAGTCAATATTACAATGATGTCGGTTGTTCTTCAGGACTGTTTCAATTTGTTTTGGCATGTTGGAGACCAAATTTCTGATGATATCTTGACTGATATTGCTATATATTTTGTTCAAAAACTACTCGAAACTGTTCATAATAAGATGGCTTTTGTTTAACCAACACCAGTTTGATTATCGACCCAACACTGTATTGGGTTCAAATCTGTCGAATTCCCGAGCAAGAACTTTGCTATCGATTTTGCTCTGTGAAATGGTGCACTATTATGCTGAAAAATACAGTTATCATCCTCATATTTGCCCATAACTCTGGAAAAAGGTGCTGATAAGTACGTTTTGTGCCATTTTTAGTTTCTGGCAGTGTTCTTGGGCAACTATTTTAGACCTCCATTTCCTTAGATGAGAAGCAACCCGAGATATGGAGTGTCTGGATGCTTCACAGTGGGCACGGCACAGGATTCGTGAAAGCGATCCCCTTTTCTTTTGGTAACAGGGAATCTTCCAGAAGCTCCAAACAAGCGGAAATGGGCTTCAACAGAAAATATCCCTTTGTCACACTCTCCAACAGTTTATTTTTTTTATATTTCCTACAAAACTGGAGCCTGTCCGTAAGGTTCTTCTTGGTGAGATGAGACTTCTTCGCAGCTCTTCTCGACTTCATACCTGCTTGTTTGTAATCGTAAGCAAGCTTGGCACTGAAGGCAACCCAATCCTTGAGCTGGACTTTACCTGGAGGCTATCTTGGCGTTCATTTGAAGCTCATGGCTCATCCAGGAGAATTCATTACAGGAGTGTAACCAGTCTTTTTAAACTCAATAATGATCCTAAAGATGGTGCTCCTTGATGCAATACCCTTAGCAACTATCTCCTTGCAGTTCAGACAACTTTAGTGCAGAGCAACACTGGTTGCACATCTTTCTTTAGCAAGAACCATTTGTGGAATTGTAAAAGAATCAAACATTTATTTTAACAAAAAATATTCCAAAATGGATTATAATTACACATTATCATTCATTCAGCGAAGGAATGCATTTTTCTTATTTTTTGTGAAATGCTGATGTTTTTAATAAACCTGCAATAATTTGAATATTAAACTAATTATTTCTATTACCTAAATTTTAAATACGAATTAAAAAATTTATATAATTAGTCTCAAAAATTTTGCCCATGATAGTATGTGCGCCGATCAAAATGCATTTAACCGTCATACCTTTTGTAGGACTAGGTTTAGATGGTGGCTATTCCCACAGACTGTTTAAACAATGCTACACACATTTTTGTTCTTTCGTTCTTCTCCCTTACTTTTGACTATTGGACATAATGCACCGTTTGGTTGAAAGTGAGTGAGAGAGAGAGAGAGAGAGAGAGAAAGAGAGGGGGAGAGAGAGAGACTCGAGCAATCGAAGGCTTCCAGTAAAAGAAAATAAAATAAAGCCACTTTATCGCAAGCCCATAAACCAGCTATCAGGAAACAGATGGTATACAATAATAATCAGGCGAATGCCATATACACCGGATTATGGCACTACCATTGGCTGCTTCAATGCTGCGGAATACATACAGATGTTGGCCGCGCTGGATCATACGACCTCCGCGGTCACAGCTTGAGACCTCGGGTCACAATTGGGTCATAAACACAATAGGTCATTTATGACTTTTACTTATTGGTCGGGGGAAACGGAAACTGTGCCGAGAGTACCCTGGCCATGGGGAGCTCTAGGCGGGCTGGCTTGGGGAGTGGGGAGTTGGCGGCAAGTGATGGAGGATTGCTTTTTTGAACTCCATTATTTGAGAGATACGTTATGATTGGTTTAAGGATATCTTCATACACCTTTTATTCTGCGTTTAATTAGATGGAGTACTGTAATGGTGCAATTTTGTGCTGTATGTAGGTGTATAGAAGAGGTTCCTAAAAATTAATAATGGTTTGTTTTTTGAAAGTTAGTTATTAGCCATTTACACCGCCCGATGCATATCAGTAAATCTCTAGAACAGTAGTTTTCAACCTTTTAATGATAGTGGCACCGTGATTGCTATCTAGAAGCAGCCGTGGCACCCTAATTGATACCTAGAAGCAGCCGCGGCACCCCAATATAATATAATTTACGTATAAATCCCTAATTACGTGAAAAGCACTTTAAAATTAACGACGATTGACATTTGATCTAATTTAATCGAACTAAGACATAAAGATTTGAAAATAAATAAATCTTACGTTTAAAAGTTTAAATGGGAAAGTTAAGCTTGATGACTCTCTCTAATTCTTTAATAATGGGACGTATAGTTCACAAGGCAAGTCTAGTTTATTCATTCCTGTCTGCAATCTTTCTCTATCTTAGTTTTATGTTGCGCAATGCAGAGAAACTAGTTTCAAAATACTTTCAAGGGTCGTTAGATTTTTTTTAGAAATGTTTTAAATACATATTTTTTTAATTTAGGCAATTTAAAAATGATTTCTTGCTAGCGCCCAAAGGCACCCTGGTTGAAAACCACTGTTCTTGAGTTTTACACGGAATTCGAACCATGGGTGTCATAGAGCAATTACTGCTAATGCAATCAAACTTAAATCGGGTCTTTATCTTGGAACTAACCAAACACATTGTAGATTAATTTTCCTCATGGTGATAAGGGTATTATTATCCAATTACTATTAGATAAAGGAATCCATGGGAGAAGACTTGGATAGGGATGACTCGGGCGTTTGGGTCAAATAAGCGAATAAAAATAGAAGAAAATGAAAAAGGTGGATGACAGACTGAAGACGATTTGACGTAGAGAAGAGGGGGTCAAACAAAGGTACAGAACGATCCGTGGGTTGCATACTATACCCTCGCTGCGGGTGACTACACCCCACCTTCGTGTTATGTGACGGCGAAAATGGTTAAAATATCCACCTAAAATATTTGTTTTAGGGCAGTTAGATTGGTATTTGGATAGAGCCCCTAGCTTGGTATGTGGAATGGGACCGTTATCTAGGGATACCAGATGCAGGTGAAGACGTCAAACCACCGATTTAACAACGGTAAGATAGACTGAATTTGATGTTGTTAGAAACATGGTATTGAAAGGAGAACTTTAGATTCTAGCTATCACAAACGCAACCAGGCACTAACTATTTTACGAGATGAGACGTTTGCATAAACACTACTTTTTATTTATTCGGTTGTCAAGAATTTAATGTCATTTTGAGAAGACTCATAAAAATGCTTCTTAGAGGTGCTTAAATTGTTCCAAATATGCTGCAAGCTATTTGAAGATATCTGTAATAATGCCTAGTTCATTTAAGCCTTTTAGCTAGTGTTGCCTAGACCTTTTAGGCCTTTTAAAGTTAGTAATTCCTCAGCGTTTATAAGCTAGTGATGCCTAGGCTTTTTATCCCTTTATAATTTAGTAATTCCGCAACGTTTATAAGCTAGTGATGCCTAGGCCTTTTAGGCCTTTTTAAGTTAGTAATTCCTCAGCGTTTATAAGCTAGTGATGCCTAGGCTTTTTATCCCTTTATAATTTAGTAATTCCGCAACGTTTATAAGCTAGTGATGCCTAGGCCTTTTAGGCCATTTTAAGTTAGTAATTCCTCAGCGTTTTTGAACTAGTGATGCCTAAGCCTTCTTTTACGCTAAATAGTAATGTCTAGGCCTTTTTTACCTTTTTAAATTTAGTAATTCTTAAGCCTTTTTAAGCTAGTGATGCCTAGGCTTTCTTTTAAGCTAAATAGTAATGCCTAGGCATTTTTATGGGTAGTTTTTGTTAAAACTGTTCATTGGTGATGGCGACAAGTGAAACATCATACGGCATATCGTGTTTTATGAATACAAGAAATAAAATAGCACCACACTAATAAAAAAACACTACAGAAATATATTGAAATGTGTTGAATATTAAAATAGCTAAGTGCTAATCCTCCTTCTCCTGCACCTCCCTACTATTTTTTTTCTAACAAGTGAAGACTTTGATAAGGCTATCAACAAGAACATAAAAAAGGAAAGCCTTGTTGGTCATGAGCCAAGAAGACTCGAGCCAAGTCCTTCTCAAAGAAGCTGTTTTACGTCGAGTGTTATGGAAGACAAATGGGCAAACACCAGCTTGTGCAAAACACCTAAGAAGTTAGTCAGGTGAACATGAACATATTGGATCTGGAGGACTACTAATATATTTAATTACATTTATGCTACTAAAACTCTGAGATTCTCCGAGCGTTTTATATAATTATAATATATATATATATATATTTATATATATATATATATATATATATATATATATATATATATATATATATATATATATATATATATATATATATATATATATATATATATATATATATATATATATATATATATATATATATATATATTATATATATATATATATATATATATATATATATATATATATATATATATATATATATATATATTAAAATATGGCGCATAATCCTCTATAACACTATATTTTAAATTGAGAAAATTTCGGGATATTTCCAAATTTTTCTTAAAGTTTGAGAATGATCATGTTTTTTACTTTAACTATTGAAATTTTTAAGGAAAATGAAACTTATTTAAAAAAAAGAATTAAAAATGGAGAAATTAAAAAGAAATGAGAAAATTTATTAAAATTCAGGCATAGCTGTTTTCCCCCCGTATATTCGAAGGTATATCGAGGTTCTTTCTAAAATAAATTATCCCTCTTAATCTCTAGTAGGAAGAAATAGCTACTGGCCCCTAAAAATGAGTTAAGGAAAATGAGTCCTACGAATCGTTTTTTTCCACATTTTAAAAGAATTCCGATAAAAGTTTTTTCCTTGGTTTTAGGCCCCAAAAATAAGTATGGATCTGAAAAAACATAGACCATGAGTAAATTATTAGGAGATAGGTACAGGAAACCTTTTAAGATTTTTTAGACCAAATGTCCCTTGACAGAGTCGAATAGGCAGTAAGTAGGCCACAAATCACAGACCGAATGTATGCATGCGAAGTACAAGTTCCTCCTGTAAAAGGGAATGCCGCAGGTTCGGTTTGTAGTCTTATATTTGTAAATGTACAAAAACCTAGGAAAAGAATAAAGAAAAAGAAGGGGAATAGCAATTATCCAATTAACCGATAAGGTATATTAAGGGGAACGAGGTTGAATATTTTTGTAATTGCGAACCCCCGGCAAACGCAATGGTGTGCCCTTAAAGCCTTTTTGAAGTAGTTGTTCTTAACCCTATTATGATGTGGGAGGGGGAGGGGGCGTGACCATTTGGGGAAAAACAGGAATTTCTTTAATTGCATTTGTTATTCTCATATCGAGAGCCTGGGCTAATATTTAGAAGTTTATGAATGTTATTTTGATGCATTGGGGTGGGGCCAGGGAGACAAGGACCACTTCCTAAAGGAGACAGGGTAATAAAAAGGTTAAAAAACCCCACTATTATAGAGCAAAGTCTTACAAAGATGAATATAATCTCCAACACTTTGGATGGGGGGGGGGGGGTTATGGAACCAACCCTTTTTATCATATGTATGGAAAGGCCAATTGTAACGTCTATCGAGCTCTGTATTTCTGGGTTTAAGGACCAAAACCTCCTAGTGGATAAAACACCCAGGATAAAATCAACCCCAGCCAGAATCACGCACGTCCATTTCACCAAACTAAAGATCTTTATTTTAACTTAATTTAACCTGACCATATCTGACTCAACCTCTTCATCATCCATATTTATGGATGTCTCTCTTTCGACATTTGTAATTAAAATAAGCTTTATTTTCAATCCGTTCCAAATAATCAAAATAATCGGTAACTACCCGAAGAGCCACTACGAAAGAAATACCAAATTTCGATCTCCATTTTGGTAACTAAGAGATTCCATATATAATTATAGGGTTCCATTTTTTTTATACGAACTATAGAGGATATATTTTTTTATATTTTTATATAGAATAAACTTATATTTAATTTTCCTGTATTTTACATAATTGCGTTGAGAGGATTTTGTCCTAAGTGGGTCTTGTTCTGCTAAAGTAACCGTGAAAAGCGGTAGGGCGAAAAGTTGGATAAGGGTTAGTGTCTGTATGCTACCTTTCACGTGCCAAATTATTCCAGGAACTCCATCTTCTTAACCTTCCTTTCCAAATATTCTGAAGCCACATAGAATTTAACACCATAACAAATCATCTCACTTCATATCACAGAACCTTCTCCACTTCCAACTCTCAAACGAAAAGAGTATCAATATCGGCTTCAATGCCTGCAGGTGTATCTGCGAATATATATCTCCCTCACATTTTCACCCCCTTCATCTTCATCACTTTCTTTACAGATCTCTACTTACTAAATTATTGCGTGATACGTCTTCGTTGTTATTGTGCTTTAAATTCAAAAGGGGAAAGCACGACAGAAACCAGTACAAAAGTCAAACAACACTGCCCCCATAGGCAAAGGGCTTTTGCTGCAGAATCCTGAAAGCTGTTGAGGCACAGGAAAGTGGAAACGATAGCTTACCTTCCTCCCAGCCCCACCTCGTCCTACCTAGAAGTGAAAGTTGAAAAAGGGGATTTATTGATCCGTGGAATGAGAAAATGGCTGCCTTCTCCTCTTGGGATATTTTAGGAAATCGTTTTTGTTCCGCAAGCGTAATACGCAATACGCATGACATCAATAGAGAGAGAGGATGGGGCTATAGCAGGGGCCCCGTCCCCAGTAATTCGCGTCAATGTTATAGACCTACCGGGACCCCGGCCCCGGCCAAATATCAGTGACTCTGGCCCCCTCCCGGTCAAATATCAGTGACCCTGGCCCCGTCCCTGCCAAATATCAGTGATCCTGGACCCGGACCCGGCCAAATACAAATAATCCCGGCCTCTGCAAAATTACGGCCCCGTTCGGTCAATAGTCAATGTGTGAACCGAGTATGAATGTGGAATGTGAGGGGAATCGTAGTAAACGTGTTTGTGACACTAAGCTTGCAGATGTTTGCTCTTTGTGAAACAAACGTGAAAGGGAATGAAGAGTTGTGTGGGGTGGAATGAATGGAATGTGATCATGTGTGGATTAAGGTTGTAAGAGTAAGGAGATTGTGGTAGTGTTTTTGACTAAAGCCTGACGCGATGTATTCGTTAGACATTAATACGAGTATGTAAGCTCAAGAATTATTTGAGTGAAGTTGAAATGTGTAAGGATGAAACTGCATGGTTGGATGTATGTAGTGTATAGGTACTTGGATGATAGAAAGGAGGCTAATAATGAGAGTAGCTGCAATTACTAGAGACGAATGGTGAGTGGAAATAAAAATTGAGATTGATTGATATTTGTAGAAGATATGAATGGACGAATAGGTGACAAGAAGAGATGGGATAGCTAGAGTGTTTAGTATACATGAAGAAGCTGAAAGTTTAAAGAGTGTGATGGGGTTCTCTGCTGAAACACGTTCTTTCATCGAATGGATGTGTGTAAATACACAAAAATTTAGCAAAGAAGAAGGAGAAAGATTAAGACTAATATGGGTCTTTGCTTAGTAAGAAAGAAATAAAAGATGTATTTGATGTGAAGGCTATAAGAGGTATAAACATGAGACAATCTTGTAACGAGAGAGTACTGCGCAAAGCTAAAATGATTGGTGCCTGGATGATAAGATGTGGCGAAGGTGTAAATGAAGGGAGAAACAAAAGAGAAAATTCTTGAATCAAAGATAAAGGGAAGAAGAGTATTTGAAGATGCTTAAGATTAGGAGATATGAAATAATTGTAAACATGAGAATAGCGCGAATGTGGAACCAGAATGATAAAGAAAAATGCTAAATTGTGGAATGACGATGTGAAGCGCACAGTTGAGAGCAAGAAGGATGCATACTAGCAAATTCCTAATAGTTAAGATGAATATGTTAGGGAGATGCGGATGAATGAATACAAGGAATCGAAAGGAAAAGTGGAATGATTAATCGGAGTAAAAAAGCAGCCAATGGAACGTTGGGATAGATGAATGAGTATCCGGATGGAAACAAGAAGTTATTATAGAAAGAAGTGAGAAAGGTGAGGAACTAGAAGAGGAATAGCTGTGTGAACATTAAGGATAAGAATGATAGGCTACTTGTACACAAAGAGTTGGTCAAAAGTAATTGGACGAGTAGTGTACTGTGGCTATGGAAAACAAGAATGTGATTATGGTTGGTTTCGTGGAAGATATAAGCATGGAAGAAGTTGGTAGTGCTGTGAGAGTTCTAAAAATGGGAAGGTACTCGCAGTAGATGATATAGTCGCTGAGATGCTAAAAGGTGGTGGTGACAGTTGTGCTGCATTTAAAAGTGGAATGCCTGAGAACTGTAAGAATGTTGTGGTAGTACAATTGTTTAAGAGTAACAAGGAGAAAGTGGAAGAGTGCCTGAGAACTGTAAAAAAGATATGGTAGTACAGTTGTTTAAGAGTAAAAAGGAGAAAGGTTAATGCAGGAACTACAGGGAAATGAGTCTGCGGAGTGTTGTTTGCAAGATGTATGGGAAAGAAATATGATTTTGTGTATAAGAAGAATAACAAAAGGGTTGACGGGGAATCAGCAAGGTTGTTTTAGAGTGTCTGTGTGTGTGTGGATCAAGGATTTTCACCAAGATAGCTGGTTTAAAAAACAAGGGATAAGTGAAGTAAAGTGTATGGTGAGTTCCTGAATCTGGAGAAAGCTTAGGATCGTGTAGATAGTGAAGCTTTATGGGAGGTGTTAAGAACGTATGGAGTGAGTAGCAGACTGAGTGATGGTGTAAGAAATATTTAGGTTAGAAGTAAGGCGTGCGTTCGGGTGAGAGATTGCTGGAGTGAAAGAGTATATACGTGAGGAGTAAGAAAAAGTTGTTATATTTGCCATAGCTCTTTATATTTCTATGGATGGATTACTCAGAGAAATATGAATGGAGATAAAGGAAGAGTGTGTGAGATTGATTAGGGATTAAAATTGGGAGGAAGGGGAGATATTATAGTGTGTGGTGCCACCCATAAACAATTGCGAGAGGTTAAGTATCTAAGTTGGATCGTGAATTGTAGTGGTGCAGATGAAGCAGATTGAGACCGCGAGGTTTTAAATGGCAGAGGAGTTTCTGGGGGTAATCGGAGTGTTAGTGTGGAACCTGCCATGAAGTAAGAAGGGTTGAAAGACCGCGTAAAAGGTGGGAGGATTGTGTGTATGAGTGGTTTAGAGAGAAGTAAGTGGGTCATATTGTGTGTGGTAGATGTGCATAGCATAGGTGTATGTGAGAGAGTGCTCGGGTATTCTTTCCAGGGCTGAAAATTGAAGGACGAGATGCAAAAGCCCATAGCATCGCATCGCTTCGAACGGCCATTCAGAGTATAAAAGAAATGGTGGGATAGGGACGTGTACTTGGGGTTTCAACCAGCACCCCAAAACCCTATTTCATAAATTTAGCCACCCCACCGCATGGGGCTTAGGAAGAAGTATCAGTTTTGAATTCACCCTAAAACATCTCAGTTCAATCTCTTGAACCATCCATGTTGAATGTATTTTCCTAACCCTTAAACACGATGGTCTTATTTCCAGTTTGGGGTTGATTTATTATTCGCGACTCTCTTTATACCATAATAAAAGACCTAATCTGAAAAAAGAGGGAAAACAGGATTTATTTTAGTTGGGTCTTGGAAGGGAAGGGGGAGGTGGGCAGCGAATTCCTGATACAATTTCCTGAGAAACAGTGGGAGTGATAACGGGGATATCATTTTTTATCGGTTGCGGAATGTATGTACGTTCTCATTTTTAAGGTTCGCAGGAATGTAAGTACATTCTCAATTTTTATCGGTTGCGAATGTATGTACGTCCTCTTTTTTTATCGGTTGCGGAATGTATGTACGTTCTCATTTTTTATCGATCGTTGGATATATGTGGGCCCTCATTTGCTATTGGTTTGTGAGTGTATGTACGTACTCAATTTATATAGAGGGTGGAATGTATTATCGTCATTTTTCATCAGTTACGGATGTATGTACATACACAACTTTTATCGGTTATGGAATGCATGTACTTCCTAAATTTTTATTGGTCACTGAATGTATGCACATCCGCACGTTCTGCGCCAGATAAAACTTGAGAACATACATACTTTACGCAACCGATGAAAATTGAGGACGTACATACATTCCGCAACCGATAAAAAAATGAGGACGTACATACATTCCGCTACCGATAAAAATTGAGAACATGTAAAAATTCTGCGACCGATATTAATGTGACTATGTACATACATTCCGCAACCGATAAAAATTAAGGGCGTCCATTTTTATCCTTTGCCCAATTTTATTTCGTTCTAAATTTTTATCAGTCGCTTAATATATGTACGTGCTTAATTTTTATTGGTTTCGTAATGTATCTATGTCCTCTTTTTTATGTTTGCGAACTGTATTTATCTCCTCAATTTTCAATATGTACATCCTCAATTTATATCGAAACGGCATTTATGTACATCTTATATTTTTTTCGTTTGCAGAATGAATGTAGGTCCTTAATTTTATTGTTGTTGAATGTATGTCCTTAATTTTATTGTTGTTGAATGTATGTCCTTAATTTTTTTCGGTTCTGAAATTTATGGACATTCTCGATTTAGAAAATGTTTAAAACATACTCATTATGATGCGATTCCGCGAACCCACCTTAATAATTCATATAAACCCCCAAACCAATGATACAGGGGGCCGATTAAGTCTGAAATGTTCTTGTAATTTAGAAATTAGTTATTTTATATAATACTAAATACTCACGCGTGGTTAATAATCAGTTTTGTTGGGTTGAAGGTTTTTTGGGAAAATTCAATTGGTAAATAAATTTAACATCAAGAAGTGTTTACTAGATTACAAAAATTAATTTAATTACTACTTATTGCAGCGTAATAAAATATGAGCAGCTTCCATGTTCAAAATTTTGAGCTACACTTCCAAACCAGACAATCTTTGTCGAGAAGTTGATCATTTCTATTACTTGTTTCCTACAATGTATTTCTGTGTAACAGGGTTTTCAGGAGCGACGATAATTAAAACTAATTCAAACTAAAACTAAATATATAAATAAACTCGATCTTCAACATGACATCTGAAGCTCTCCTGCTATTAATGTAGAGCTTCGATTCTATTAGAGAATTTAAAAAAACGAGCGTCACCAAAGAGTCATTGAATTTAAAGATTTTATTTTTATACAAAAGCGAATAAATAATTTTTTTTTTTTGATTTTTAAATAGTTTTGTTCGTAAAAATAAGACGTCATAAGCGACTAAATAACAAACTGTCTAAAGTGAAAGGTCGCGAGGCAAATGTATTTCAAAATTTTAGGTCTCTACCAAGTTGAGAACCACTGTTCTATGTTAACTTTGTCATTATGTTTGTGATTATTACCAAAGCCGAGAATTATTTTTCGTTATAAACCATACCGACACGTCATCACCAATGGTTTCTATGATAAACCGCCATTCAGACCCATCAAAACTCATTGACCCGTGAGTAATTTTATTTGAATTCGAAATTAACACACCGTATCGAAGGTCCCCACATGATACAAGCTCAGCGAAAGTTTATGGGGATGAGTCGTAAGGGGACACAGCCTTTGTGAGGACCCCAGGCCTCAAGAGAGATAAAAATGGGTCTTCAGGGACTGTGAAGAGAGCCCGCCTGAAGGCAACAAAGCCAAACTGAATCCCTGAATGAGCGCATTCACAACAGATTTGTTATGGGGACGAAATGTTCATTGTCATGAATAGTGGTCACCAGAAATAATGAAGGGCGACAAAAGGTCTTATTCGGATGATAATAAGCAAGATAATGAACGAGATACCTCAGAGTAATTATAAAAAGAAGATACTCCCCTTTTCGCCTGCTTGAAGTGCTGGACAATGTCTCAAGATCGACAGAAGTCTTGGGTCTGCCTCTTATCCTTCTACCTTTTTTTCCAGATTATGATTTTAATGTAACAATGAAGATCTTAATGAACTTTCGGAAATTGGAAAGTGGATTTACTTCAATGATTATGGAACTAATAAAGAGCGACAAAGGGGCTAAAAATAAGTATCCTATAGGAACTAAGATACAATTTCGATTAGTAGCCATGAATATGTATATTATGTTTGTAAAGGTATGAAATACATCAAATAAAGAAAGAGTATGCTTGTAATGAGATGACGATCGTTGGTATTGTGTGAGAGACAATAGCGTCCTAAACTAGAGAAGAAAATATATTTTCTTTAAAATACTCGGTTAATTTCCATGATAATTGAACAAATTATCATTGAAATTTGCCTTTGATAGTATCTAAGTTTCCTTTCATAGAAAAGAGGCGTCCAAAATTCGAGAACGATAACATAAGTTTCAGTTTACACCTAAAAAAATATAACATATGTATGCATGGCAACACTCTCCCACATGTATGGTAGACTGGTATCGAAGGAGTTGCTTATTTATTAAGATGGCGAGACGAGTTAAGGTCGAAGTCGGTGAAGGACGGATTTGAGGCAGTAGTCGTCGCATGAACAATAAAACAGCTAGGTAGGCCTTTGCTACCAAGCATGTCCTGTTGAGTGCATAAAGTGAAAAGATGATTTTCAGGGACACAATTTTCTTTCAAATTCGTTTTATCATTAATCAGGGGGGAGGGAGTTTAAGATCGTTGACTAAGCTGTTTACGATGAGGTTACGGGAATGGAGGCTGCATTTCAATTGCTAATCTGACAAATTAAAATTGGGAATTTCTCCTATTAATATAGATTCTACTATTTTACTTTTACGGAATTCTTTACAATTATATATGATTTGTGCCTTTGAATAGTCAATTCAGTGGTCGAAATTACTAATATGATTAAAAATACTGAAATGCCCAAACGATCCATAATTAAAACGTGACGTAACAATACCCTCGGGTATGAAAGCACACTATGTCATTAAGTTTGATTTGATCCACAGCTAGCGATGATTTAGTCGTGGTGTCTCGACTCCCGCGATGACTCTCCGTTAAGTGCGGTGAGTCAAATGTCGCGGACTACCCTCCTTTTAACTTGATACGCATTTGAATAAAAAAAAAACAAGTTCAACAAACCTTGGTCGAGTCCTCTCAATTTTTCTGATTTATGAGCTTATGACCATTTGACCTTCTACGACATTCCAAACTTTCATTAATTCCCCGACTAACCTTGGCAGGACCTTGGCAATTATATTATTAGAAAGAGAATCTAAAACAACATAAGGGTTTCAAATTTTGTTAGGATCAGCCGAATAGTTACGATGTTATGGCCCAAAAACCCATTGAAATGTAAAACGGCTGCCATCTGACCGACCGACCTACGGACCGACATAGAAGTAATAGAGTCATTTGCACACGAGTAAAAATGCAACGCACAGAGCCAGCGAATGTGATGGGTTTTTCCTTTCTGATTCTTCTTTACTAATCCACCCTGTCCCATTCATGCATTTCCTCCCTCCTTTTCGTTGATCCTACTACAGCTAAGCATTGGCGTTGCGTAGAGATTGCTCCACCAAAACAATATATACTTTTTATATATATTTTATCATTTAATAAAACTATTATTATCGCATTCGCCAATGAATGGTAAATTTAAGTGATTAAAATGTTATATCGATTTGTTTGTATATCAAATTTAATTACGCCAAGTGCTCAAAATGATTTCCAACGGCATTGATGCACTTCTGAATGCGTCGTCTAACTGGTTGGCAGACAGTGGCGGTCTCGAAGCAAGCTAGTGGGTGACTAGACGGTAATTCTAGAAATTGACACCCCATTTTGGCCTAAAAATTACTTTCAACCTATTCTATTGGCCTATTTACATATTCTGTTATTCGGCGCGGAAAGCATCTTTTCTGAGTTATCAGCACCTGAAAGTAGTATTTCCCGTGTTAGAAACTCGCCATCGGAACCTGAGTTAAACGCGCGCGATCTGTTTTCGAATCCCAACCGCGAATAAACTTCCTTTGGCGATCCTTTTCGGCTATAACCGAGAACCATTTTAAAATCCAAAATTCCATTCCGGGAATCATTTGTTAGAAAACTTTGGCGCCTGAATAGTTGATATTTGGTTAGTGCTTTTTTGTTTTTGTTTCCTCTCGCGAAAATTATACTCTTGCAAAAATTATACAACAGAGCATAAATCATTTAAATAAATTATCTAAAAACTAATCCAACTTCAATAACCTCCTACCCAATAACCTTGTGCATCGTAGTTAAATTAGCGTCCGACCTCAATATGAAACTAATCATCATAGAAAAGAATGGGAACTTCTTGAACTGGGAACTTCTCGGTGTGATTAATCTCTCTTTTCCAAAGGGTTATGTCGTCATACTGACAAATTGGCTGTAAATCCATTTTTCTTGATAACAGTATAATTATAAATTTCCGCAGCATAATTAATCAAAGTGATATATATTATATATCTCATATATATTATATAGCATTTGATTATTCTTTCAAAGTACAAATATTTATAACAAAGCACCTTCGATGACGATGGAGTCATTAATCTGTAAAATTACCGACTAGATTTCTTTCGGTTCATAAACAAAGCCATTGCGGGTCTTCCATAAAACAAAGCCAAGCTTGGCCGACGCACAAAGAAGAACGTTCATGGCGCTGAAGATCAATTTGAGCATTTGGCGTAGTTAATTAAATTTTAATTACAAAAAGCTCGATATAACATTTTAATCACTTAGATCACTAATTTACTTTTCATTGGCGATTGCTATCAAAATATATTGTATTTGCTTTTTTTATATGATAAAATATAGGATGCTATAAAGAGTATATAGTATTTTGGGAACACGTATTTTATCTAGGAAGTCGTGTTACTGGCATATTAATACACACACACGCAAACATATTCAGAATTACAGCGAAGAAATATATTGAATTCCATGATAAATATTAAATTACTTTCCAAATAAAATCTGATCGAGTACTAAAAGAGAAAGGCCAAAAGTGTATTGAACTTCGTTCGGAAATAGAACCCAATTTAATAGAGTCGTAAAATATAAATAAAGTTAATTGAAAGTTGCTCATTCGTGAAGTATACCTTGGGAGAAGATAAATAATATTCCAGTAAAAGCTTTACTGAGCACTTCAATTTTTATATTTCACTGAAATAGCAGGAAATAAATAGTGCACCCAGCGACCCAGTTCATTATTTGACATTACTCATTTACATGCTAATTGCATCACTATAAGTCTAGGTCGACTTTACACACACACAAACATATATATATATATATATATATATATATATATATATATATATATATATATATATATATATATATATATATATATATGTATATATATATATATATATATATATATATATATATATATATATATATAGTATATATATATATATATATATATATATATATATATATATATATATATATATATATATATATATATATATATATATATATGTATATATATATATATATATATATATATATATATATATATATATATATATATATATATATATATATATATATATATATATATATATATATTTTATATGAAAAACTCACAAAAGGTAACACGTGAGGTTAGCAATGAATACAATGTTAGGTAGGGAAAAAGAAAAGGTGTTTCCGAGTACTTTCGAACTTTATTCAGGTCTTTATCAAGGATAACTACAAGAAAAACTTATAAAACAAGGTGGTATATTATAAAAATAAATAAAGAATCAGCTTTAAGAAAAAAAATCTCCAATGAAGATAATAGGATCCTATTATCCCCTTTAACGTTAAAAACGTTCTGGTTTTGCCCTTCTCTGATTGCTTTACCGACCTTCCCCGTCTTTTGAAACACTTTAACATTTATGTTGCTTTCAAGTATGAGTCAAGTATCAAGAATATTTCTGTTCACAATAATTGTAATAATATAGATGGGGTTTTTATTCAGTCAAATGTTCTGGCTCTGAGTAAATGACCATTTCATCAACTGGAATTCACCTAAATTTATTTATCATGCAAATGACGTTATACAAAGAAACCTTGTTGAATGCTCTTTTATAAGCCAATTCGATAATTTCAACATTAATTCCCCTTTGTCTTTTAAAATTGATCCCGTTATTAAAAACCTTATTCCTAAAGAAATTAGTGTGTACTTATATTCTTAGTTATGTGTCTTATATTCATAGTTATGTGTACCCAGTTTGTTATTTTAATTGTTTCATTGATTTTGTATTTAAAAACTTTGTTTTATTACTTTCTCTCTTTTCCTCTCTCTTCTTGCTCTTCCATTTTGCTGCTTCTCTCGTTCTCAAAATTTTCCTCTTCAGGCTCTCTCTTTTTCAGTTAATACTTTTATCGCCTCTGGTTTTCTTCTTTACCTTTACGGCCACTTTGTTCTACCTTGCTACCTACTCCTGATAAATCTTGACATGATTTTTTCCTTCCCTTCCCTACTTGTCCATTGGTAATTTCTTGTATTACAGGCGGTGCTTTAATTTTTTCATTCTTATATTTAACCTTGTTATATTAATTTCTCTTGTAGTTATCCTCGAAAAGGAACTGAATAAAGTTCGAAAGTACTCGAAAACACTTTTTCCTTTTTCCTGCGGGATATTGCATTCATATATATATATATATATATATATATATATATATATATATATATATATATATATATATATATATATATATGTGTGTGTGTGTGTGTGTGTGTGTGTGTGTGTCCGTGTGCGTGCAATGATCACCAAATTGGAGACTTCGGGATTTCATAAACCATTGTGACGCTTAGATGCCTTAATCCGAATGTTTGAGCCCTGTCTCCAGAGAGGATTAAGATGCCATTTTCACGCGTCTGACAGAAAGCTCGAAAGGCAAATATATTTCGCCCCTTGGAGTAAGTCGTGGTACCCTAGGGATTCTTGCCTATGAAGTAGAGATGCTTCGATGAGCGCCTCTCCAATCATGTCACGACAATAACCTTGTCGCACCCTTTGCTTTGACAAACGTTCCTCATTTCGTCCAAACCTTACATCTCGATTAGCATTGGCAGGACGAAAACCTATAATAGCCATTTAGCGCATTATGTTCAGACATATAAATGTATCATGTATGTAAAAAGTATTCGGAACATTCAAGGTCCGGACGTTCCGATTAATTTGATATTTATCTTTGACATTATTTACCGCACTATTCTCCTGCAATCCCTTGCACTAAGCAGGACTTATAATTTAATATACATATGTAGTCACACTTCGATCCCTTTCATTCATGCTATTTGAGCGTCAATTCAATTGAGCATTCCAAGTCAATTTCAATCGCAAGCTAGACTTAGATGAAGGATAATTATCATAAGTTGCTGTGAGGAAAGTTTTATTTTGTTAAGAAAAGGATCGAAAATCTCCTATGATTTCCTCTTCTCACTTTGTTTCTCATACCCAACGTCCTTGGGTCTGCGTTACTGACCCGTCTAGTTTGCGCTGAGGGTATGTGTTAAAAACCTTAAATCATTATTTAAGTCTCGGTTTTTCCCTGAGTCACATCGCTTTTCTTGGCAACGTCCCTTTCTCACCAAGGGCTCTGATAAAGCTCACTTTGAACTCGTCCCCTCTCCATCCACATACCCGATAGTAAAAGAAATCACGCACCGCAAAGTCTACTTAAACCAATATGACTGATGTAGCCGTGCAATAACCCCACATCTATTGTAGCCCTCCCTTTCCACCACCACAATTGTTGACTAAAAATTCATTAAAGTTTGCAACAGAATATGTATATGGTTCGCGTCAAAACCTGGGTCTTATAACATTTTATAATGTTGGTCGTCTTCGGCTGGTTTTCATCTGTATAGTATGGGATATCTGTCGGTAATCTATCCTTCTGCGATTTTTTGCGGTGTTGGTCACTTTACTTCTAATGACCCCATTCTGCCTTCGACCATTCCACAATGTTGTCATTTTACGATCCAGGTTCTGATTTATCTCTATATACTCATCTCAGAGCTTGCCTTAACTTGTGTTGGCCCCTTCAATTGATAAATCATTGAAGTCAATCCATAAATTACTACGAGATAAAATAATTCATGATTAGCAATTAATTTCAGCTCTACTGGGTTGCAAAAAAAGAAAAGAAAAAGGCCAGTCTCGATGAGGAGAATCATTCATCCAAAAGGAATTCGTTACTGGGTTGGAAATTGCAATTTCTATTTCCCCAAATATTCACATTCTCGACTACAAATTTGGGTTGTTTTTTTTAAAATTCAATTTTAACATTGTTTCATTCCTTGTCGACAGCCAGAAGTCACCTTTAGTGGGTCAAATATTTACCTTAAAAGAAGTGATATACAGTAGCGGTCATAATAAACTAAGCATGGCTATAAGTTTTATTGCAAATGATCTGGATTAATAACACAACATACGTAGATGAAAAGGTACAATGATATAAGTTACTCAACAAATAATTTTCGGTTGTTACAAATATATTAGTACTTGGTATGTAGACTTTTACTATCAATTACGCAGTGGCATCTTCTGCCACAGGAGTGCACTAATAGAAGGCATTCTTCCGGTGTTATTTTTCTCCATTTCTTTACACAATTCACGGATCACCAGGTTTTCGACGGACGAACCTCCTGCCATCTGAACCAAAAAAATTGTACTTTGATTCATTGCTGAAGTTTACTTTGGACCATTGGTCTTCTGTCTATAGAAAGTACTTATTGGCGAAGGTAACTCTTTCTTGTTCTTACGGCTGATACAAGGCTTGACTGCTACTGTGCGAGATTTTATAGATATTTCCGTCAGGCGGTGTGATAAGTTCATCCTGGAGACACTAATGTCCATAATTTCATTTACTTCTCGGGAAATCTTGGTTGCTGTCTTGTATCGACCCTTTTTACCTACGGCGAGGCGATAGGTCTAGGCGCCTTTTTTTAAGAGAAGTAAAGTTCAATTGTCCCATTTGGAGCCATGAAATGACCCATATGACCATGGGACATATGGTTATTCACCCTGGAGATTTCAAATCTGCCATTGGATTTGGTGCTGGGTGGCACCGTCTAATGGCAGATGCTTCATTTAGCCATTCAAAGGCACTTGTAAGCGATTTGAACCATGGAAAACCAATGCAATAACCATTTATCATCTTATCACAAAACGCTACAGGCCATTGGACGGACTTCCCCTCTTGTTTGAGATACGGACAATGGTTTGTTCATCTCTCTTCAAGAAGTTCCTAGCCCTACCAGTAGAAGTTCCACTGATAATTGAGAGTGTGTTATCGTAACATGATTTAATATTATGTACGACGCTTTTGGTGCGTTTAACTCTTTCACTTATGGTTCTGATAGAGCGACGATCATCTTAACGTAGCTTAGCAATTAGTTCCTTGATATAAGCAGGTGTAGTGGCTTCCTTAGACATGTTTGCTGCTCTAAAATTGACAAGGCAATGACTGAAAGCCCTTAAAAATTCATGGAAGTAAGTTACTGCCCTTAATTAGTTAGTTGCCTCAAAGATAGAAGCAATAGAATTACGCTGTCCGGATCATTTTGCCCACAATATTTTTGGAATAGAAATAATCTTCTGCACACTACTTGCAGCTTCATCCATCTTAACATGTACAATGTACATATCCAACTTATAGCCATGCTTAGTTTATATCTGTAATTTAACATGCATTACTTGGTTTGAAGCTAATATATATATATATATATATATATATATATATATATATATATATATATATATATATATGTGTGTGTGTGTGTGTGCTTATCAGAAAATAATGAGAGATAAGTGCCCATCTTTCCTTAAATTATACGTATTATAATTAAGCAAATGACTTATGGTAGAGTGAAGACAATAGGAACCATGCACAAATAAACTAATTTGTAGTATTTGTGGCATGGTAAATCATCTTTACGGAGATAAGCGACCTGGAATATACCTGAAAATCATCTCTCATTCTTTTCTTTTTTCTTAGAATTTCTTGCCCACAAAGGTTGGATAAAGGAAAGATTATTTCTGTCACATATTTTATCACTCGGATCTCCATCTAATGAAAGAATGGGAAAGCTAAGAAGCTTTGCTCTATGGAACACCCTGTTTCCCGGACAAAAGGAAGAATCCTCGCTACATTTAAGTCAAGTTAAAGACTCCATATGACTAACAAGAGAGATTTAAAGCTGAGGAGGAAACCATTTAAGGGTAAAATAAATCTATTTATGCTCTCATTTTTTCCTGAATTCCTAATGGATCGTGACCATTTTGGCCAATTCTATGATTCCAGATATTTTCGACATTTCAATTTGCGATTGGGGCATATGTGATGGATGAGGTAACCGCATCATACAGAAAGAAAATTGTCACTCTCTTCTCGATATGTTTTAAACATGCACGGAAATGGAGGGTAGGAAAGAGATATGCTACGGAAAAGTTGGGAATTGAAACTATTATTTGAAATTTGATATATGGTAGAGATTAAAGATGTTGGTAGTAAAGTAAATGGGTCTCTTTCGGAACAGTCCCGGCAGCGAATTAGGTGCTCGAGGCTATCGCAAAATAAGGTTAAGCTATGTCGTTCGAGGCTTGTAGTATATAGGTTAGATTCAGTTTTGAAGCAAGGAACTGACGCAAACTTTTAACAAAAAAAATTTCCATCCTGTTATGGCTTATTTTGACATTTTAGGAGTTTATAACACAAAAAAACCAGTAGTGTCAACTATTTTCACCATGCGAGAATGAAATTACCAATTGTATCAAAAGATATTTTTGATTCTTCTAACCAAGTGTCTTTTTACAATTCAGCACTGAAAATGCACTCACCCTTATTACAGCATCAAAGACAGCGTGAAGATACTAATATAAGTTTCATAATAAGCTCATTTTTCTCAGTCAATGTCCTAACCTAACCTAAACTTAGCCTATGCTTAACTTTGCGATAGCCTCGAACAAATAATTCGCTGCCGAGCCTATTCCCAAAAAGACCCAAGTAAAAACTAAGTAATAAACTTATCATACACACACATTTAAAAAAAATATATTTAGAATTATTTATTTTTATTTACTTTCAATAATTTCCAAGATGAATTTCCTATAAAATTGGAGAATGTACACTTAAACATGCTAAACAATTTCTCTCTATACCATATTGAACAATATTCTTTTTAAACGCCTTAAGACCGGCTGCCCAAACCGTTCAATCATGTATGGTTATCCATATATATATGGGTTGTACCCGTTATGAATGGTTTGATTACCGAGGCTAATTTGTCACAGAGTTGTTGGTACCATTCCTGGGTAGCCAGATAGGGTTCTGGTTCGGCTTGGTGGCTACCGATTCGGTTCTTTGAGAAGTGCCATTTGTGTGAGGCACTGACTCCAGGTGGAAAAGGTCTCTTCTTTCTTGATTGCAGGCTCGATAAAGGTGATCAGGAATTCTTTAAGGGTAAATAAAGCTTCGGCGCTGCCTTCACTATTCTTTATTCGGCGAGAACTTGGAAAGTCTTCTGGTGTTGCTAACTCCATCCTGAGGCAAGATAAGATAAGAATACAAATAAAAATAGAGGGATTGCTGTAGTCAAGTTACAGCAAACTAGCAGTTGGGGAAGAGAGTTTCGGAAATAGCTTAAGAGGAGATAGGAGGAGGAAGATAGGTCGGTCGCTATACACCGGTGCGAAGTATGTGTTGACGTGTAGTTCGAAAATTGAGATGTTTGACTGGCGAGGTTGGAGGATCGGCTATGAA
The DNA here is from genome assembly GCA_963969495.1 of Ceratothoa steindachneri. NCBI lineage: Eukaryota > Metazoa > Arthropoda > Malacostraca > Isopoda > Cymothoidae > Ceratothoa > Ceratothoa steindachneri. The sequence continues at coordinate 47,749,964 of OZ018322.1, forward strand.
GGACAGACTTCTTGGCAGCTCGACGAGTCTTGACTAGACTTCTAAAACGTGGTGGCTTGTACACTTCGGCGCGGCAGGGTGCGTTTAGATTTGAGGAAACGTCACGTGATGCTGCTATTTAGGAGTATATTGGTTTAGATGGTTGGTGATGAACTACTGCTGGGAATTTGCGTTCCCAAGCAGCAGCGTATTGAATGTGATATACCTGGTTGTATATGGAGTCTCTCTTGAGTTTTCTAGTTGTCGGGTTAGTCTTGTGAACGTGTAGGCATATAGTGGTGTGAGTTAATTTGTGTCGTGTAGTGTCGACATTCTCGTGAACAGGGAAGAGCGATCAGTGTCCTCCAGAACAGAGTTCCAAATGAACTGTGAGCTCCTCTGCCATGTGGGGCTTGCGGCTGTTAGTGTAATTGGTGATTATTGGTTTGATGAGTGTTTTGTATAGGTGTAACTGCATTTTTTTACTGCTGGGGTAGAATCTCTTCAGTATGTTGTTTATGCGTTTGGCTTTCGCTTGTATGTTGTTTTGGTGTGCATGCAAGCGTAAGTACTTGCCAAATGTGTCCCCGAATATTTTTGTTGCGGGCTTGTATGCGTCTTCTGGGGTATGGGTATGTGATCGTATATTTGTATGTTCTGCATGTAGTGCTCTTGCTCATCGTATAGTGTCTTCTGAGAATTAGTGGTTATGAGCCACATGTCCTCGTATTCTGTCTTCTCGTTGAGTATTGTTTGTGCACGGCGCGCGAGAATTTCAGGGCGCTTGCTAGAGACAAGAATGGTGTCGTCGTCCGTATAGGCTAGTGTGTGTGTCTGTGTATGTGTGAAGTTTGCTTCTGGGCATGGAGTGTAGTTTGTGTAGATTATGAAAACTGTAGGTGCCAGCACGCTGCCCTGGAGTACTGCAGCGCGTGGCATGAATGGGCGTGATATTGCATTGTTGTATCTTATGAAGCACTTCCTATCTGTAAGGTAGTGCGATAGGAGCCTTCTGGTGCAGAAAGGCAGCTCCGTGTTGTTGGCAAGTTTCCAACGGAGCCAATCATATTACACTTTATCGAAGGCCTTTTTGACATCCCTACTGATAGTGAATATTTTCTGTCGTGATATCGTGCTATTTGTATGATGTCGTGAACGATGGTGACCAACGCGCTGGTGGACCGGCCCTTTCTGAAGCTGTACTGGGAGGAGGAGAACCAGTTCTCCTATTACAGGAAGCTCCGCAGGTGGGTGTTTACCATACGTTCAAGTATTTTCCCTAAGTGCTCTAAGAGAGCAATAGGTCTGTAGCTGTTTGTTTTTTAGTGGTCTTTGTGTTGTGTGTTGAGTAAAATGTTGTGTGAGACCTTAAATATTTTCGAAAAGTATTTAGAGGCTAGGGAGGCGTTGTAGAGGTGTGTTAATGTTCGGTTAATGTTTGGTATGAAGGCCGGAGGGATCAGGGGCTCGTTTTCGTGTGGCTTTGATGTAACGTTTTGTTTCATCCAGGGATAATGTGGTTGTGTTATCGAGCATTTCCATTTCGATCAAGGGGCCTGGTTCCAGCTCGTTGGCATTGAGCTGGCACCATTCCTGGACTTCCTTGAAGTGCTCTTGTGCGTGTGGTTTGGGTTGACTATGTGTGTGTACTTGATCCCAGTGGGGCCTGAATGCAACGAGAATGTCATCCGTGTTTGTAAGCATGAAATTGTTTATTTATTGTTTTATGGGCTTGGGAGGGTCCATGCCCAACATTCTCTTGACGCGCCGCCATAAGAAGAAGAGGTCAGTGGAGCGAGCTTCCTCCGCAATGCGGAAGATTTAGCCCCAGTGACGGTTCCGATCTAGCAGCGGGCATGGGGGAGTGAAATGCTTAGTTGTCGTGGGCCTCTACCGTAGTGGTTTTTATATATTGTGATGAGTCTATCTTTGTATGTATTGAGAAGGTGAAGTGTTTTATGCGTGTGTATGTTTTGCGTGGCGTGTGTGTGTTGCGGTCTGTTTCTATTGTGTCAATGAGAACCTTACAGTGGTTGTCTAATTGTGAGGATCTGGTCCCCTGGAGGTTGAGGTTGCGTGGTGTATGTGTGGTTCCCGAACTCTACCCAGTTCGTGTTAGTGCAGTCGTATAGAAGCGGTGTAGGGATTAGTATTGGAGAGCTTGATAGTAAGAGACAGATGTGAATGTGGTTGGATAGTAAATGAGGACCCAAGACTAAGTGGGTGTGAAATCTTGAGGCGTAGTCGTTAAGGAAGACCACGTCCGGGGACGAATTCCAGCCGCGCGGGCCCAAGTACGTGGGGAAGGACGGGTCGATGTGATCAGTGTGGAATCGCGGCAAGGCACGGACCAGGTATCTTTCCGCATGGTTTGTTGTGTTTAAGAAAATGAAAATCCTAAGAAGATAGGTGAGAGAAATGATATATATAGATAGCATGAGAGGGTGGTTTTTTTTTTGGGGGGGGGAATATAGTTGTTAATGCGTGTATAGCTTGCCATGATACTGGCTGATCTTTTTCTTTTGATGATTATTTTATTTTGCTTCTTCTGAGTTTAGTTTATTTTAGTTTCTTCTATATTTTTGTATTTGATTCTTCTTTAGTTCATCTTTGTACTTTGACTATGGGTACCCTTTCAGTTAACGTTGCTTCTAATTTCTTAATGTATATGTAGGTATATATATTTATTTATATTTTGCTAATTTTAAGTTATTTCTATTTTTTTCTCCATTTATTTTTTCGGTATTGGTCTAACTCAGGCATTCGTGCTTTTGTCTCAATTTTTGCTTGGTTATTGTCTCTTTTAATAAGATAGTTTTCCTTAATATTTACCTCACTAAATTTGATCATAATTACAGAGTTTAATCAATTTAAACACAGTATTTCGTACTCTTTTTTTATCACATATCCGTTGTTTTCCCTTATATATATAAATTTTACCAGTAATAAAACAATGCTATTATATTATTTGAAAAAGTTACTGCGGTAAGTTTTTACATTTGAATAATTGAAATGGTGATACCTGAGAAACATCCCTTCAATAGTTGCCAAAGGCCGCCACATCTCTTAATCTATGATGTTCACATTTAATATTGAAGAAGAGACTGAAAGAAAACTCTAAAACTGAGAAATTTGATGTATTTTATTACAAAGTACAATGTAAACACCACATATATAGATAAATATAAGACATCTGAAATAAGAGATAATTAAAACAAATATTGAACTACACTCAACTTGTTGTTTTTCTTTTTAATTAGGTAAAACTAAAGTAGTATTAGTAGAATGTTCTTAAATTTTGTATTCAAAGAGGTATTCGTAAATGTTAAGAGGAGATATTAAATTCTGTTAATATGGGTAGAAATCCTCTCGAATTCTTTCCGCAAGTGACTGAGAATTCGCCACTCATTTGATAATATATGAAATGCGAAGCATATTCACATATTGAAAACCCTTTGACACAGCCAACGATAACTGGCAATCCTAATCACATGGTAACTTATGTCATTCGTGGCTTATTTATTTTGGACTCAGAAGAGGCTGATTACTATCATTCACCCAACTCTCTCTTGCTGCCCATCGTTCCACTGCTAGTGCCAGCCTTCGCATTAACCTCCAAGAGCTAGCTCTCCATCCACGAGAACTGCGAACCCCCTGACTTGAAGCAACCAAGGAGAATTCACACCATAGACGTGGTTAATAAAGATGAAATTGTGAGCGTGCTTACTTAACTAACTGCTCCACCGTTTATCAGTTCTAGTTCAATTTCAGGTTCTATAGAGATGATACAAAGGTCTGTCCGCAGTATGAACATTTTATACGTGGTGTAATTACTTATCGTAAGACATAAATGTTAAAAATGTCCTCCTTATACTCGAACACAAAGGTAAAACCTTCTCAATTTATTGGCAAAGACGTTATAATGAGTTCTATCATTTTTTCCCTTTCATTCGTAATGTTACCACAATACCGGGAGAATAGCTGGATGTCAGAGATCACAGAGAGAGAGAGAGAGAGAGAGAGAGAGAGAGAGAGAGAGAGAGAGAGAGAGAGAGAGAGAGAGAGAGAGAGAGAGAGAGAGGAAGATACGCGCCGCCTCCTTCTTCAATTGACAGAGAGAGAGAGGGAGAGAGAGAGAGAGAACAGACATCTGGGCGACCCTTTTTGTAACAAGGAGTAACAAGGAAAGAGAGTACCCTAGAAGACCTTACGGTCCATTCAATGAGGGTACCTTTGGACTAGCAGTCGAGCGGGCACATCTCTGCTCAAATGCTTTACGTCCTTAAACGGCCATTTTTAAAGACCCTGTCTAGTCTTGACTTGAACTGGTCAACAGATTCACTGTTGACAACTTCCACTGGAAGTGAGTTCCAACTACCGCAGATACTGTACGTGAAAAATTTTCCACACACATCGCAGGTGTAACGCTTCAGTTCAAGTTTAAAGCCGTGATTGCACGTTCTGCTCTTAACAAGTGTGAAAATATCCCTGTAGTCAAAATTGTCGAACCCTGGAAGTATTTTGAAAACTTCGATGAGCTGACCCCGCAGTCTATGGGTTTCCAACGAGAATAGATCTAATTCCTTTAATCTATCTTCATAACTTTTATGTCTGATAGAGGGAATCAGTTTGGTTGCCTTGGCTTGCACCCGTTCCAATATCGCGATGTCCTTTTGAAATGAAAGACTCCAAAATTGTACGGCATACTTCAGGTGCGGTCAGACAAGTGAGTTGTACAAACACAGTACAATCTCCTTGTTCCGATATCCAAACTGGCGCTTTATGAAGCCTAGCATCCTTTGGGCCTTTTTCTCTGCCTCAATGCACTGTTTCGAGAACTTGAGGTCACTAGTGGTTGTTACACCTAAGTTCTTCTCAGTGTCGCTGGATTCAATAGCAGTGCCCTTAAGGATATACTGAGATTGGGGGTTTCTGTGGCCGATATGCATCACTTTGCATTTGTCCACGTTAAAAGGCATTTGCCACGTGTCCGACCACTCCCCAATCTTCCGAAGATCTTCCTGCAGGCGAGCAGTATTTCCATCCTTTGCAACGTTCATACCAAGCCTGGTATCGTTGGCAAATTTGGAAATCTTGGCAACCATGTCACCGTCCATATCGTTGATGTAGATGATGAATAGTAGTGGTCCCAGAACAGAACCTTGAGGCACCCCGCTAGTAACGGGCACCCACTCAGAAGCCTGTCCATTCACCACCAACCGTTGCCGTCTGCCACTTAGCCAGTTCTCTACCAACCGGCTACTTTTTCGTCTATGCCCAGCGCTCGCACTTTCCGAAGAAGGCGGCGGTGTGGTACCTTATCAAAGGCTTTCTGAAAGTCTAAGTAGACCACATCCACCGCCTTGTCCCGATCGTGCTCACTGAAGACGAAGTGGAAGAATTCCACTAGGTTCGTCAGGCATGACCGTTGCCTTCGGAAGCCATGCTGGGAACTCCTCAGTAGCAGGTTTGACTCTAAATGCGAAGTCAGTTTGTCCACCATCATGCTTTCCATGAGTTTACCGACTATCGAAGTCAGACTTATAGGTTGGTAGTTCGACGGTTGGCTACGGTCTCCTTTCGGCCTTGTCGGAGGTCGTCAAAAAGGGTGTGACCACGAAAACAGAGAAGCCGGGAAACGTAAGAGCGTAGAGAGTCATACACTAGGGGACTCCCTGAAAGTTCTTCTGTTCAATGTGAGGTCATTTAGGAACAAGTTTCTTGAGCTTCGTGGCCTCGTAGCAACAGAAGAACCTGAGATGGTGGCCATAACGGAGTCGTGAATAAAAACTTCAAGCCGAGATTTTGAAGGTAAATTCCCGATTCCTGGTTCTTCTTCTTTTGTTTCAACTTTATTCTTTTTCTTATTTTTCTTCTTTCTCCTTTCTTTTTTCTCTTCTTTTCTTCCCTTAGCTAGCTTAACCTCGGATGATGCCGGAATCTCCGCTTGGGTAAGAACTACACCAGAAGATTCCGACACGTCAGTGGGCGATGCCTCTTCTAGGCATCGAATATGAGCTGCGTGAAGGGCTTCGAATTTCTCCACCTTTCTCTCAAGAATTTGAGCTTTCTCCTCTGAGGCTCTATAGAGATCTTTTAGTTTATCTACCTCTCGCGTCATTATGCAAGTAGTGCAGATAATTTCAGGGCTGCATTTTGAGTAGCAGCCCTCCGGAAAGTCAACGCACCACTTTTCTAACTGGCATGTTGCAGAGTTATGTTTTAGACGAACGGGTCCTTTTTTGCTTGTTATTTTGAGCGCTTTCTCTTTCTCTGAAAACTCGTGACCAATCAATGATAAAAATGGGGGGGGGGGTTGGTGAGTTTTCTCCGCGTGAGTCGCTCCCGCCTATCCATCGGAGACGTTTTGGATCTTTCAGAAGTCACGCTCCATGTGCTGCTGTTCGTCAGACCGAGTCGTCAAACCTTGGCGTGCCGTGGCTCCCAACCAAGCAGCACTGACGATCCCCGAAGGGACCATCGATTTCTCACCAGGTGAACAACGGAGCACGCCCCGTACTAAACTCCTACTAGTTCCCTCCACGACGGCCAAGATCTCCGAGCAGCGTTCAATGGATATCCCGTCACACCAAGAGACTCGACCCAAGGCTTTTTATTCGCCTGGCAACCAACCTGGGAACAAAGGACCGTCATCTCGGACCGATGCTACCAGAGGCACTCTAATGGAAGTGCGCAAAATTATGAGATACCGTAAGACGCCGAAACGACCTGAAATGCAGCCATCACAGAAAGCTGCGACAAGTGTGAGAGCCCAGAAGGTCCCATCTGAAGTCGGACAAAGTTCGCGCGCCGGCTTAAGGACCTTCTTGCGCTCGCGCTAAAAGGCCGAGTCTATTCTTGTCTGCCGATGCGTCTGACCCAAGAAACCCCTCCTTCGGACAGAGGGGAGAAATCCCCATTCGACCCCTATTAATCTTCCGGCGCCAGAGCTGGAAAGCAGTATCCGCCGTTCTCCCTGCTCTGTCAATATCTTCTGTCCGCCCCCGTTGGTACCCGATATTCACGTCTCGTTGGACTCTGCAAACTTCTCGCAGAATCCCTCAAGCTCTCGATATTCTCATTAATTCACGTGAGTCTACCTCGACCTGCTTCCATTTGCCCCCTCGAACGCAGCGGGCTCAATCTCGATTCGTGCTACTCGAAAGCAAAATTCAAGTTCATTCCCGTAATAGTCATTATCCAGAGACTATTGTTTGAACTTTGAGCAAATGCAAGAATTACTCCCTCGAACCAAATCTTCGAGGTAACAGCAACGCGCAACTCTCCTGTGCAAGTGCTCTCTCTGCCCCTCCCGCCCAGTGTAAGCCTCATCATCGGCTTAGTTTACGCTCAAGGTCGTTCGAACGTCCCTCTATCAATATTGCCCGTTTGTTTTTATGCTGACTGTTTTCACCGCGTCTTCCTCTCCCCTTAGCTGCTGCAGACCCGTGTAAATCTAGTAACGGGTCGCCCAAAAGTTACTTCACATTTTAAAAAATTAATAACACAAAAACTAATTGAGTTATAAAAGTGGGTGATATATAAAATAGAAAAGGAGATCTTGGGGTTTTATTGTGGTAAAAAAGTTACCTCACATTTTTATTGTGTATCTATAATACGTATATAAAGAATATGATACACAATAATACCTGACTAATTATTAACCCAGGATGGCAAGATACAGTAAAGAACAGCGAGCAACAATTGTGACTACTTTTTAAAACATAATGGATCGATTGTAACCCTGCAGAGGGACTTTAAAACAGCATTTAATCAAAGAAACAGCCCCTCGAGGCATTGCATTCTTGCAATTGTATCAAGATTTAGAGAATCCGGGTCTACAGGTGATAAAGAACACTCTGGTAGACCAAGATCTGTGCGAAATGCAGGTGTCATTCAGCGTGTGTTTACCAGTGTTTAACAACAGTAACAAACTTCAACTAGGATACGTTGCACTCAACTAGGAATTTCTCGAACAACATTGTAACGTATCCTAACAAAAGAATTGAAACTTCATCCATAAAAAATTCAAATAACTCAACAATTAAATATTGCAGACCATCAAAAAAGAATAAACTTTGCACGCGCATTTTTGGGACTAACAAATTATCCGACTTTTATGTCGCACCTAATCATGTCCGATGAAGCCCATTTTCACATTACTGGATACGTTAATAAACAAAATGGCAGATTCTGGTGTGCTGAAAACCCCATGATAATTTACAAGCAGCCTCTTCATGCACAGAAAGTTACGGTCTGGTGCGGCATAACCAGTTCGAGAATCATTGGTCCCTACTTCTTCGAGGATGCTGACGAAAAAACAGTGACAGTAACAGGGGACACTTACAGAGAAATGATACACAAGATTATTTATTGCTTAAACTGGAAGATTTGGATATGCACGATATGTGGTTTTAACAAGATAGGGCGACACCACACACAGCGAGAGAAACCATGGCAACACTAGAGCAGCCTTCCCTGGTCGGTTTTTTTCACGTTTAGGTGACGTTTCTTGGCGACCACGATCACCTGATTTTACCCCTCCAGATTTTTTCCTTTGGGGATACCTTAAAGAAAAGGTATACGTAAATAAACCTAATAATCTTCAAGAATTGAAACAAAACATCATTGAAAAAATCGACAAAATCACTCCTGATGTTTTGGAAAATGTCATGGAAAATATGGTGCAAAATTCCGCCTTTGTTTTAACAATAATGGAAAACATTTGAAGGATATTATATTTAAATAATAAAAAGCCAAAATCTTTTCTTTCATTTTATATATCACTCACTTTTATAACTTAATTAGTTTTTGTGTTATTAATTTTTTAAAATGTGAAGTAACTTTTGGGCCACCCGTTATATGTATAGCTCATTCTAAAACTCCTTTTAACATTTGAAAATAATATTGATTTTCATATTAGTAAAGTTATTTTTGTACCCGTTTTTCTGTTATCCCAAAACTTCAAGATAGTCGACTATTGGCCAACCTACTTTCAGTTAATTTGCACTCTGCTTATATTGTAAACTTCTCACGCATGTAGGGTTAACCTACGATATTTTATTAATCTGGTGTAAGGTGGGCGGGGTTAACCTACGATACTGGACATTCGTGTGGTCAAACTGAATGATTTCTTCTGCACATTTTGCACAGAGACTTGCTGATGAGATTTGTGGGACGAATGCAGGTGGTAAGTTGGTGATGAAATTAGTGAGAAGGGTGAAGGTTGGGATTAATTTGGGATTTGGTGATACTTTATGATGGCATTAGTGGAAAGAGTGCAATTGATTTTTTGGTGAAGCCATTAGTGAAAATAGAGTAGGTGATGATTTGTTTGTTATTTGTGATGACTTAGTGATACTATTATTGTAAAGAGTGCAGGTGATGATTTATTTGTGACTTGGTTATTACTTGGTGATGACATTAGTGTTAAGTGCAGGTGATGATTTATTTGTGAAAATTCTGTTTGTCATCAGACGATTGTTCACTTACAATCGCCAATAGTGCATTTTCTGCCGATTGATTTATTTGTACATCTGTATAAGTTTCAAAAGGAAGTTCTCCTATTCTATATTTCCCTTGGGATCCCTTGGTGGGACGATTGGAGCGACAATTTGAGTGGAAATGATCTTAGCTCTTTCTTGACCTTGTAGTAACATCGGTAATCTTCTTTCAAACTGCACAAGTGACGTTACTTCAATGCACATTTACCATCGCTTTTCGCTTCATCATATAATTTTTATTAATATTTGATATAAACACTCCACCTTTTTTGAAATAGAGGCGAAAAACAACGGTGTCACCCATAGAAAAAATTTGTAAGGAAAGTAGCGAATGTAACGGGGATCTGAAAATATATGGAAGCTACATAACCCTAACAGCTGTCTTGGTAAGAACCTGAAAGGCGCGCAACTCTTCTTTATTTAAAATTCTTTGCTTAACAAGGTTACCAATTGATAGAATTATTCAAAATCTTAAAAGGATTTACTAATATTGATTACAGACTATTGTTAGAGCTGGATGAAAGAGCCAACACACGCCAAAATGGTTTAAAATTAGTGAACGAGCGATTTAACTCTACTATAGCCCCAAATTACTTCACGTTTAAAATCACGCAAACGTGGAATGGCCTTCCCAACCGTGTAGATGAAAGCACATCAGTTAATATGTTCAAAAACCGACTTGATGAGTACTTCAATAGTGCAAATATAACGTAGTAGGAGCACAGATTAAAACGTCATATATTATAAGGAGTTGAGGATTAAAATGAAATGATGAATAGAAAGATGCCAGCGACGCTTCCATGCATGGAGTGAATGTGAATTCCCCTTTTCTTTTTCTGTCTGTCCTATAAGCATATTATTTTCATCACTAGCATGCGATGCCTGCGGGAGAAGAGAGTACTGTCCTATCAACGCCCCCTGCCCCCTTGGTTCGAAGAAGCGTGTTAGTGTATTTGAGGAAAAGCTAAACCTGCATGTCAAGGGTACACATGTAGATAAATGTGTACCGTAGAGTTGAAATAGTTAATATATATATATATATATATATATATATATATATATATATATATATATATATATATATATATATATATATATATATAACAAAAAAACAGCATGAAAAAAAAGAAAAGCATGATACACTAACGTTAGAATGTGTAAGCGGACTGGCCTTAAGCGGACCTTAGGGTCTTTGCTGGTTCTTATTTCTGTAGTTCTGTAGTTCCCTGCCAGTTGTCGTCACGACAGAAAAACTTATTATAGACGATTGTAAGGGGGGAGGTGACCCAGAAGAAACGCGTCTCCTCCTACGTTACACATGGGTTACCCAAGCAAGGCTCCAGTGCGGTGACCAACCGAAATTAAACGCATACCGTCCTCTTCTCCCGTTCCACTATTAACCAGACACAGTTCATACATTTTTACCACGTGCCTGAGACAAGTATGACTAAGATAAAAACTAGAAATACAAGGAGCGTTGTGTCTCCGGGAGATGTATGTCCACTCGGCGGATAGCGTGTAGACTGCCGGCCTATTGAATGTCCCTTAGATGGGGCCAAATTAAGCGAAAAAGGAGAGATTTATTTTTAAACGTTTAAATAAAAGCTAAAATACAAGATAGGACTCAATGAAAGTTGAAATTAGAACTGAAGAACTTTTATTAAAATTCTGAGAAACTTTCCCCCTTTAAGAGCAATTAGACCCCATTTTAACCTCGAAGGTGGAAAAATGAAATTCGCTCAATGGCAGGAATAATTTGGCAAACACCATCTCCTGGACCCAAGGATACTACATGTTGGAGGTAGAGAAGGGGTAACTGAGCTGAAAGCCATCTATTCTGACCTTTTAGACTTATGCTAAGGTCCTTCCTCAGAGCTGTTCTTGCGTTGAGGTCTAAAGTGTGAGTGATCTGTCTTTTTACATCTTAGTAGTTCGCCAGGTGATCGGCTGTCTCTTGAATTTTACGGAATTATAAAATTACGAATCAGCAAAGACCTTACGACCAACTCGTGCCTTTGTTTTAGCTAAACATATCTAATACAAATTAATGCTCTATTATCAGCACATATTCATATATTTAATATATCGTTGTAGTTATGATCTTCTTGGAAAACATTTTCACAAATTTTGTAGATCACATTGTGTGATTTTCTGAAAATCGTTTCTTAAATATTCCTAGTAACTCCCAAATAAATTAATGCATACAAATGAACATTAGCTTTAGCTAACTAGCTAAGTTAATTATTTTAGCTTCAATTTTTCTACTTAAAGTTTGCATCTAAACTAAGGTATATAATTCAGTTATATTAAATAATTATAATGTATTATAGTCGTTCATAATTAGATTCCTTAGTGACATTATTTTCCTTCGATCAAATGACCAATGATGGGGTTTCTTCTTCGTGGATCGGTTTCCTACTACAGAAATTCCTACTTTAAAGGTATCTGTATTTGAATGGTAATTCTTTTTACTTTTTTACTTAGTTGGTAAGCAGAGTATTTAATTTCCTTTATTGTTGCGTGAATTTTCGTGTGGTATCAGTTTTAAGTTGAGGCGGGCTCTTGCAATGCTCTGGTATATATGTTTAACGTAGTTAATCGATGTAAGTAAGAGTCAGACGAAGTACTATACCTTCGTTATAATTAGGATATGCTTGTCCATCTAATTCCGCCCATGCTTATTTTATCCTATTAACCGGGATAATCTTGAATTTATTGGTAATACTCCAAATTTTACAAAGCGTTTCATAATCGATGTTCTTTATTTCCGCTACCGTCATCTTTACCATTCTGCGGCAGTTGAGTGAAATGTTAATGGGAACAATATATCACTTGTGTGACGTCAGCCGAGAACTGGGGATATCTCCATGTCTCATCAATCAAAGGGGCCATATCTCTCCGATAGATATTGTTTAAGGTGAGACTAAGACACCTTCCTTGAGGTGCCCATTGGCCCACTGTCGCCTTCAATTGCAATGTAAGCCTTCCTATTTGTTACGCACTCACAATGGACCCTAATCATAATTGGTGGCATACCTAGTTGTTTTCTTTTATATTTTAGTACTACTCTATATTCGTTATCAAAAGCCTTTTGAACAAATAGTTGCAAGTCTATGTAATATTTATAAAATTTTCCGCAGGCCAACGTCTCGATGGGTATTGCCAGTGCTAATTCCGACCTTCTACCTTTGCAAAGCCAATATTGGTGTTTGAGTGTAAATTCTTGGGGAACTAAAGTAAGGACAATGGGCTAGGATTTTGCAGGGTATCGGGGGATGCGCCTGAGTTATGTAGAAAATTTATTTTACTATTTTTCTGTGCATCCAGGATTTAGTAGCGCGCTGAATTACAATGATTCAGAAATTGATTTGGGGCTCGAATTAGGTTCTCTCTTGTAAATACTGACTTTCATAAGGCATTTGTTTTAACTCATGGGTGAATAATTTTAGCTCTGTTAGTGCCATCCTATCCATGTTCTGTTCTAGATATCCCTCTGAAAATATTGATGGTCGTTTAAATAGTGCACAAACTGATTTATGGCTCTCGGTACGCGTCTTTCTTTTCTTCGGGTGAAATCTGGAACACATAATTCCATAATGTTCGTAATATAGCTTCTCTTTTTAATGGAGCTTTGACTGTTCTATTTTCGCTACGTTTATATGTCTCCAGAATATGCTGGGATTTAGATTTGCGTCCGTTTCTTCCAGGTGTGCTCTAGTCTCGAGTTATTTGCACATGATATTCCGTGAGCTATTATTTCGTCCCTATGTTCTTATACCTCTACCATGCTTAGCTATTTCACTGGCGATATGTTAATGTGGTAAACCTTCATTCAGTTCAGAGAACATCATGTTCATCAGCTCACTTTAACGTATCCATTGATCTAACCAACTATTTATCCATATCCGCTAGTGTAGCGTCATTATGATTCTGAAAGTGAAAAATAGGTGCAGTTCGAAGAACCTACGCTTTCTTTTTCAACTAATAGGCAATTAATACACTGCCCTGTTTATAAGCTGTCTTGAAGCATCATTTTTGGGGTGTGTGTATGGTAACTCACTGGTTAGACCACTGGAATGAAAAGCGAAGAGCGCTCGATGCTATAGGTTCGACCCCTCCCCCCTGCCCCTAATAGGCAGTCGCTAGATGGCCTCCTAACATTTAAAAAAAAATCGAACGCCACCCACCGTTTGCTATCTCTCTCTCTCTTCCTTATTTCTTAATCTATGCTTGATCTTTGTTTGGTCTTCTATAAAAAAGACAAAATCGCATGTGTAGCATATTTCCTTATTTTCTATGGATTATTTATGCGTTGGACTGTTCTGAAGTATTTTTTGAGGTAGCGATCCCTATGCTTTTTTTTTAAAGCTGTAATGCCTAGGCCTTTTTGGAGCGAATAATAGGTAAATATTTCTAAACATAAATGGTGCTTGGGTGCAAAATAACTTGTCTGAAGGAATTGGTCAATCTCCTACAACCCCGAAAATTTCTCTTCAGACAAATGCCTCCCTAGGATAATTTTTCCCCCCTTCCCCTCGGACAACTGCCTCATTAAAATTTGTAACAAAGTTATGCAGCGGTTGGTTAAGTAAACATTCCCACAAGTTGTCTTTATTAACAAGGCCTATGGTTGGATTTCTTGTTGGTTACGTAAAGTCAGGGAGCTTGCAGCTCGCGTGGATGGAGAGGTTTTTAGGAGGTTGATATGAAGGCTGGGACTTGAAGTGGAGCGATGGTGGTAGCCTAGAGAGATAGTTGTGTGAATGGAAATAATTCGCCTCTCCCGTGAGTGAAAGAATAAATAGGCCACAAATGAGATGGAAGTTTCCATGAGTCGCCATCATGGGGTTGCTATCTGTCGCTTCCTACACCAATTCTATGTCGGCTTTGAATGACTTAGCGATGCGGCAAAAGGTGGCAATGTACAAAGGACCTCATAAAAGCCGAACTACGAATATTCTTCGAGAAGAATGCTAAGTTTTTTCCTAGAAATACAAAGGTAAATTCGTCTGAATACCGAGTTTTCGTTAATGAGGTGCGATATTTGCGGAATTAGATGGGGAATTAAAATATAGAGCTGTTATTAAGCAATGCTTGGAAGGCTTCAAAACCTTCCTTAATAACAGACCAATTAGCGCCACAGATATTGCTAATCACCGAATATTTAATAGAAGACTTTCTTCCTATATTGCTGGCAGTTTCCTGCCGAGATCTAACTTCCTTACAACAATTACCAACCAGTGGAATATTTAGGGTTAATTTTTAATAGTTTATTTTTCCCCAATAGAGAGATATAATTTGTCAGTCTACATTATGGCGATCGGGAAGAAAGTTAAAAAAACAAAATCTTTCAGTTGAATGTTATAAAAAAAATTAAATCGATGACTGATTAGACTTTGATCTTAGATATGGCAAAAAAACTTATTATAGACCGCCATTACGGGCATAAACATTTAAAAAATTGGGGGGGAATTATAATATAAGTAATCAGAAGATGATAGTAGTTAGTGCCATTTGTCCCTTTCATTGTTTAAGAGACCCCCACTCCTGGATTATCAAACACACATAAAGATCAGAGTGACTATCAATGGTGAGCTCGAATTCACCAGAGCTCGGTCCTCGTTATGGAGGGAAGGAAAGGGGGATCCTAGTTTTTTCCCCCAACCAAAGATGGTGGAGCCCTTCGTCACCTCAGTGGTGGTGGTAACTGTTTCGCCTTGGGGACATGTAATATGAACATCCCGGAACATTTCGGAACATAAGAGAGAGACCGAGTATGTTGTGTGGTGAAGGCAGGAAGGGAAATGATAGTGGAGTTGTGATTTACTATGTGCTGGATGATACGCGTGGAGCTACCTGCCCCCGCGGCGGTAACAGCGTATCCACCCAATGGGCATCGAGCTAATGACGCTCCTAAATGTTTTCTGTTCTAGCTCGTTGTGATTTAACTGCTACCTTGACGTCAGAAATCCAATGCCGATTTAACTAGGCTAACGAGAGCTTCTCCTCAGAAGTTCTGTTGTTTCTTTTAGAAAAAAACAAACGATATCTGTTGTTTATGAATTCCATGCACAAATATAAATTTTTTTTTGCTACTAAATTAATTAATATGCTACTGAGTGCTACTGAATGTTAACTATATAAAAAAAAACTTATTTAGTTAATTACTATGAAACGTCCTTTTTTCTGAATAATTCGACACTATTTGCATGTCTATGAGTCGTTACAGTGTTATATTTAACCATTTTCGCTTCGATTAATTAATTTAAACAAATTTATTGTCTTATTAATTCCATATTTTGCATTCAAAACTGTCCAGATTGTCAGCGCTTCAAAGCAAAATGGACTTTGTCAGGAATACGAGAGGAATTTTAAGGTTACATTGCACGACACCACCATGGTGTTATACTGGTGGCGTGGCTAGTTTTGTGGTGGGGAAGGGAGGCGTTTTTGTGAGTGGCAAAGCTCGTGGCATGTGTCGTAGGTAGATTTGCGGGGGCGGCGAGGTGACATGTTTGTATGCGGGGTCGAGCTGATGTCGTTACCACATGTTTACATGGAAACTAACTGCGCTATTCACACCAAAAGCGACTTTCATTGCGGCAATGATAAGAGCGAGCAATCTTGGTGGCGTAACCAGTGGCGTCGTGTGAAGGGGTCCTTATCTGCATATGAAAGTGGGCGAATTGTGGTAAGAAGCGACGGAAAAGTACAAGAATTTACTTCTATTAACGTCTGAAAAGGTTTAAAGTAGGATAAAAATAGTAAAAAGTGAAAGACAAAAAAATAAAAGAGACAGTGACAAAGAAAACCCGAAGAAACGAGGGAGGGGGGGGGGGAGGCTGAGTTGAGGGACTCATCTGAGCGAGGGAGGTGAGGCGTTTGGGTGTTCAGGAAATACTAATTTGTGTGGAAGTCGAAAAAAAGAGAGAATGATAAACAGAAGAGGGTAGAGTTTCACTACCATTTTTTCAACTGCTTCGCACTGTCTCCTGCCTATCTCAGTGGGAGACTACACTTTGAAGGTGACTTCCAACCTATTTTAGGACTCCTACGGCGACTAACCAACCCCATTGTGGCTTAATTTGACTCGTAGTTGGAAGGGGCGGTTCCTTTTGTCCATGTGGTAGTAGCCCGAAAGAGGAAAATAGATAAACAGAAGGGGCAAGAAGAAAAGAAAGTACAGGGTGTCCTCTTATCCCTGATCCTTTTTAATTAATTATACCTTCACTAATTTCGGCAGATTTATAGCAAACTTGTACACGTTAATGGTGGTTGAGAGAGGTGAGACACCCTGTACAAAGGTTTCGACTCTAAGGTAATAAATATAGTCTTTTCTTAGCACGAGATCCGAATTGTCTTTTACTAATTAGCAGTGAAAGTAGATAAAAGATAAATGAGGCCTTTTCAGCTATGGCAAATGCAGCAAACAAATTATTCCACTACAAACAAAATTGCTTGGAGGCAAAATGATTTTAAGGACTAATAAAGTGAGGATATTTTTCGTTCTATTTAATAAAGCAAACAGAAATTGTTTATATTTATTGTTTTTTAGGTGATATCGGAGTTAAATGCCCTACTTCAGTGGATTTAAGAGTCGTAAAGTTGTTTGAAAACAAACAGCCGTGGAGATACCAAAACTAATTCTCATATCTCATTATGCACTAGTGCATTCATGCTCAGACGACAGATGACAACCCAATATATATATATATATATATATATATATATATATATATATGATAGTGAAACAACTGTATAAGAGCATAGAATTTATTTACGAGACTAATTTCGGTATGAAGTTTACCATACCCTCTTCAGTCGTATAATGAGAATAGAATGAACAACACAAGTTACTAAATATCTCAAAATCCCCCCCCCCCAAAAAAACCCCCTGAATTTTGCAATTTTTAGTAACTTGTGTTGTTCATTCTAATATATATATATATATATATATATATATATATATATATATATATATATATATATATATATATATATATATATATATATATATGGGTTTCTAAAATTTTATATCATATCTCACTTTAACAACTCTGCCAATTCTCATTCAATCTACCTCTAATTTTAACAGCATTTTTGGAAACACGTTACACTTTTGTTTTTAATGTTTTTTTAAAATTTATTTTTAAAGTATAATGCAATACGCTGAAAAAAAGGGTTGTTTTTGTGTTAGTGTATGCTCGAATAAAGTCAAGCAAGACTGTACAGTGTGGAACTGTGAGAGAGTTGTTTAAAAATGCACCCTCACCAAAGCAGATTCGGAGATGGCACTAAAGGTTCGAAGGTGAAGACTATTTGTTCAGGGCATAAATAGCATCGGAATAGATGGTCCAGCGAGTTCGCGAGAAACCGACAACGTGGCTCAAGCGGCGCGAAAATTGAAAATTTGTGAAATGGTTTATGGAATCCACATACCTTTGAAATTCTCATTCAAATTTTGAGGATTATATAATATATTGCTCCACATTAAGCCTGTTCTGTTTAATTTGCATAGATTATGTAGTTTCTATGATATTTATATCTCAAATTATATGAATCTTATAAACACCCAGTATATATTCTCTTACAGTGAATTCAAACGTTCCCCGTGTGGGTATTTCAAAATAAGATGTCTCCCTCGACAATCGAGATAGCGGTCTCCTTTTATATGGAAAGATCGCCAAGAGTCTGGAAGATGACTTAATTACAAACAGGTCGCAGACAACGCGGTTAGCGGCAGGATAAAGACGCCTCACTTAAGGGTGTAGACAGGGAAACAAGGAAAATAAATGAGTTTTCGCCTTTTCAATAGTCGGTGAATAGGTAAGGATAACTATCATTTAGTTAATTAAAGGTGAATCTACACAAATCGACCATAAAAACTAATGATCGCACAAAAGTTATAAGAACGAAACTAAATTACTAAATTGCCGATGTTACAGATGAAGAGTATTTAATTATGAAAATAAGATATAAGTTAATTATGATTTTGAGAGTATGTATATATATATATATATATATATATATATATATATATATATATATATATATATATATTGAGAACTCCTGTTTTCATTAATTTCAATGTTACTAAATATCAATTCTGTTTCATTCCTTTTTGTGAGCTCTTTACCTTAATGTTAATCTATTGTGTAAATTTCACGAAGTTTGATGTGTTGGAAGACTATTAAAATTGAATTTTGAATGTGTACGAATACCTATTTCACCCCACTGTATATATATATATATATATATATATATATGTGTGTGTGTGTGTGTGTATGTGTTTTTATATGCATATACATACCGGGGTTCGCAAAAGTTCTGTTACACTCTGTTTTTTTTTTCTTTCGAGAGGTTTACGTGTGTGATAGAAAAAGTTCCCTTGAACAAACTTAAAGTTCTACTTTTCCATCAGGTGTCATTAAAACGGCTTTTCCATAGTGTGTCGAGATGCAAGAGAAAAATTCGAAGCCTCCGCTCTCTTGTGCGCGGGCCACAACAAGACAGGCCTTGCCAAGTGGCTCAAGGTAAGCCGAATGACCCTCCATAGAGTCACGGAGAGGCTCAAGAACTTGGAAAACCTAAACAATTGACCTCGTTCAGGCAGACCTCAAGTTCTTAACTGTTTAGGTCTGAGAGAGGCCTTCGAAAGAGCTCCGAAGCTCAAAATGATTGCAATCGTGAAGAATAAGAAGAAGAAGAAGAGCTTCCCGGTGGTTACCGTGTGCAGAGCCTTCAAATAAGAGGGTAGCAAGAGCTTTGGTGCGTGGAAAGGCTTCTTCTGCTTACCGATCGTATGCGAGAACA
Source organism: Ceratothoa steindachneri (assembly GCA_963969495.1). Lineage (NCBI taxonomy): Eukaryota > Metazoa > Arthropoda > Malacostraca > Isopoda > Cymothoidae > Ceratothoa > Ceratothoa steindachneri. Next base: position 47,769,259 of record OZ018322.1, read on the forward strand.
ACGTCGGGGGACCTGTCGTCGTCTGCTTAACAAATTGAAGAGTCATGACATCGAATACTCATTTTTCTCATGAAAAAAAACCTTCACGGTCGTTCTGGTTTTCAACAAGGAGAACGACCGCGTGATAAGCTTCGGCCAGGAAGTCTCCGAGGTCTGCTACGTGTCCATGACCAAGCACAAGGTTTTAACGATGATGCTCGGTTTCGTGGCTTCGAATATCGACAAGATGCCGCCGGTAGTGTTCGCGGCCAGTTAAAATCTCACCGAGGCCGATTACAGGGATATCTTGCCCCCGAAAATCGTGCCCTGGGTGAGAAAGATCACGAAATAGGCGGACTACGTCTATCAGCAGGACGTTGATCCGGCCCACACGGCCAAGACCGTGCAAGAGCGGTTGAGGTCGAACATGAACTTCTGGTCTAAGGACTTTGGCCGCCGCAGTCGCCCGAGCTCAATCCCATCGACTACAACATGTGGCCGCATGTCGAAGGCAATGCCGGCCACGTCCGACACAGCAACGTCGAGGACCTGAAGTCAACCGCGTGTGGGCCAGCAAAAGTAAAGACTTCATCCACAACGTGTGGACTGCCTTCAGGTCTCGCCTGGAGCGCATGTTCGACGTCACATTGATTAATATTACAATTTAAACACATCTTTATATGTTAAAGCAATAAAAACGTGTCTAACTGCATCAAAACTATCATGTGTCCTTTGTTGAGAGCGTCGTAATGAGTGCAACAGGACTTTTGCAATACCCTGTGTGTGATCGTTTTTATAATTATATCATTTCTACTTTCCTGGTTACTTGATCGGTGCCAATGATGTTCCATTTTGTCCACGTAATACTTCGACTTAAGGATCATGGGATCATTTCCTGAGTGCCAAAATGTTGTACGCAACTGGAGTCTTCAACCTTTGGCAGCCTGTTGCGTGAACCCTGCGATTCCATGCACCCTTTCCCCACGAGCTTACCTGCTAACTCTCCTGGGAATGGGCTAATTTGCCTCCGAAGAAGGAGGGCCGTGCCCTACGGTGTTTGTAAGCTGCTTAAGACCCAGAAACTCAGCGGGCTGGTCTATTCTGACCTGTAAGAGCTTCGGCTTCCAGTATCGGAGATAGAGATATCTCCAATACTGCATCTACGACAGGGGGATCGGGGTTTGCATGTTTTCTATCTTAGTTGCTGTGCAAAAGCCTCTCGAAGAACTTTCTACTGAACCTAATCCTTTGCTCGAGTTTGCTACTTTACTCATACCATCGAGCGAATTTAGTCTTTCCAGTTTCTACAAATTCGTCTTCTGTGCCTCTTTATGTACAAATGTGTCCAGTTTAGTGATTATTAGTTCTATCTCCTGTGCATCTTTCTGGTAATGCTGTATCATTTTTCATGCTATAACTTTCAATCTATTTACTATATCTCTCATCCATTTGTTTTATTATAATCATAGTACTTTTTATACTTTTGAATATGTATCGCTCTGGATATCTTTGATTAGCCTTCAATTTCTGAGTGGATTTTGTGTTCCGGATAGTTGGAAATCAAAATTATTATTATTTTTTTATAGCGCCCATTTAGCGACTGCCTACATTAGCACAAGTTGCCATAAATACCCCACAAGGTACAACTAGGTTAGATTAAAAACAACACAAACAAAAAACAAACCTACTCAAAACTAATCTTAAATTAAAAAGCTGAGCGCAATGTTAATGTCGATGTTATATTCCCTTGTTGGACATATTTGAACGAAATTAACGATATTATGGAAATAATCAGAATAAAATAACATCTTTTATTCAATAGAACATTTAACAAAAGAGTCAGACTAGAAGAACACATTTTAACGAAAGGCTAGTCTAAAATAGCGCCTTTTAACGAAAAGCTAAAAATAAAATAGCAAATTTAAAAAAGACAGAATAAAATAGCATCTTTAACGAAAGGCTCAGACTAAAATATCACATATGGACGAAAGTCTCCGATTATAATAGCAGTTTTTAACGAAAGGCTCTGACTAAAATTGAACCTTTCATTCAATAGCACCTATTACATAACGGATCAAACTAAAATAGTACCTTTTACACAAAGGTCCCTTTAACGAACGGCTCGGACTAATATAACACCTTCTAATCAGAAGCACCTTTTAACGAAAGTCTCAGACTCAAATAGCACCTTTTATTCAATATCACCTTTAACCAAAGACTCGGACTAAAATAGCGCATTTTAAGGAAAGTCTCTAAATAAAATGGCACCTTTTAACGAAAGGCTTAGACTAAAATAGCACCTCATAACGAAATGCTCAGAGTAAAATACCACCTTTAACGTAATGCTCAGAAAAATGAGCGCCTTTTAACGAAAGAGTAGGGCAAAAATTGCGCCTTTTATTTAATAGCAGCTGTAACAAATTGCTCGAAATAAAGTAGCACCTCCTCAGTCCACGGAAGGTTCCTTGCTCGCCGGTTTGTGCCAAAACATAGTATTAGTGTTTTTATTGCACCCTCTTCCCTCCGAGACGATTAAAAAAGAATGGGTATCACCGTCCAGTTGCTTTCCCCTTTGAACATGGACTTTACTCTATTCATTCGTCTACCTTTATTGAGTTACTCTTTTAGAAATGTCCCATTTCAGGGCCCATCCAAGGGACTTTTCTTTTTGCAATATTGGGTGTTTAAGCTCCCCCCTCTCATTCGTTCTCCACTTTGTCTATATATCTTCTTAGTTATACGAATATTCTTTTCTTAGTTATAGAAAAACTTAGTTTAACACTATCGTCATTCACCTCACTAGTCTGCTTAACCTAAAAAACTATTCCAATACTTATGTTTTTTTACTGAGGTAAGGAAGAGACAATGAAGGTTAAACTCTGTTTACTCTTAGATTCAGGTAAGCAGATGAGTAATACCATTTTCTAATCAGTGTGAGATGAAATTAAAGGACTTCTTGTAACAACGTAGGCTGGCATTTGAACGGTATTTTTATAATGGTAGGCTAATGGACATAGTTCATTAATTATTTGAACAGTACTGTAATAATGGTAGGCTGATGGACATAATTTAGTAATAATTTGAAAAGTACTGCAATAATAGTAGGCTGATAGACATAGTTTATTAATAATTTGAACAGTATTTTAATAATGGTAGGCTGATTGACATAATTTAGTAATAATTTAACAGTATTTTATTAATGGTAGGTTGATGGACATAGTTTATTAATAATTTGAACAGTATTTTAATAATGGTAGGCTGATTGACATAGTTTATTAATAATTTGAACATTACTGTAATAATAGTAGGCTGATAGACATAGTTTATTAATAATTTGAACAGTATTTTAATAATGGTAGGCTGATTGACATAATTTAGTAATAATTTAACAGTATTTTATTAATGGTAGGCTGATGGACCTAGTGTATTAATACTTTGAACAGTACTGGAATAATAGTAGGCTGATAGGCATAGTTTATTAATAATTTGAATAGTACCCTTATTTGAACAGTATTTTAATAATGGTAGGATGATTGACATAATTGATTAATAATTTGAACAGTACTGTAATAATAGTAAGCTGATAGACATAGTTTATTAATAATTCGAACAGTACTGTAATAATGATGGACTGATAAACATAGTATATTAATAATTTTAACAGTATTTTAATAATGGTAGGCTGATTGACATAATTTAGTAATAATTTAACAGTATTTATTAATGGTAGGCTGATGGATATAGTTTAATAATACTTTGAACAGTACTGCAATAATAGTAGCTGATAGTACTGCAATAATAGTAGGCTGATAGGCATAGTTTATTAATAGTTTGAATAGTACTCTTATTATGGTAAGCTGATGGACATAATTTATTAATAATTTGAACAGTACTGTAATAATAGTAGGCTGATAGACATGGTTTATTAATAATTTGAACAGTATTTTAATAATGGTAGGATGATTGACATAATTTATTAATAATTTGAACAGTATTTTAATAATGGTAGGATGATTGACATAATTTATTAATAATTTGAACAGTATTTTAATAATGGTAGGCTGATTGACATAATTTAGTAATAATTTGAACAGTATTTTAATAATGGTAGCTCGATGGAAGAAAGGAAGAAATGGCTTCATCTTTGACGTCTTGACGTGGCTAAACTTCATCAAATCATCAAAATCCTTTAAAAAGAAAACAGGCAAAATTCATAAGCACTTTTAATCAATAATATTATTTAATAAAATTTCGATAAGAATGGTAAAGTTAGGGAGTGTAAATATGTATTAGATGTACATAGGAGGATTTACGAGTTGATTTAAATATTAGAAGTGCAAAAGAGGTGTGAATAAAACTGAATGCGATAAGTGTGCTAGTATTATGAATAAGACTCAATACGATCAGTGTGCGAGTGTGAAAATCGAAATGAATATGAGTGTCTAGGAAGTAAGAATGCATAGAACTGAAAATGATAAGTGTACATGGAGGTGGATTAAAATGAATATGATAAAGATGAGTGTGAGAGTGGTATGAAACCAACGGAATAGTTTGTGAATGGTTTGAATCTAACTGAGTATGATGAGGGTGAGAGTGGACTGAATCTTATTGAAAATGGTGAGTGTGAGAGAGGTATAAACTTAACTGAAAATGATGAGTGTGTGAGTAGTAAGAATCGAAATGAATTCATCTAGGCAGCTTTTGTGTACTTCCCATTATGAGTGTAGCTGTTTATATACGAGTATGCATGTGTGTTTGCGCGCGCGTTGCGGAATACGCCCATTGCATTGCTATGTTAATATTCCGATGCAGAATCCAATTTCCTGTGTAATGAATTGTAACGAGTGGCCCACCTTGATTAAAAACTCCAAGGGAACGACTGCTTTAAATTGTGTGAATGCTCCCATTTTTCGCTTTTGGCCTCACCCGTACCTTTTTAGGAGAGGAGGAGTGAGATAATTGGGGGCATTTCGAGTTTAAATTCCCGCGGGTGAGACGCGCGTTTGATGGACTTAGAGGCAAGTTATTGGGATTACTCGAATGAGGGAAGCCGAATGGCCATTAAGCAATAACTATTACCACAGACTTTGCATTGCTTATTCTTGCTATTTCTTCATCACTCAAGAGAATCGGAATGGGATGGGATGGCGCCCTACCGCCCGAAGGCTATAAGGTTCGGAATGGCGTGCGCCAAACACGTAATGGAAAATCAAATGTTATCTGCCTAAATTCCTAATTCCATGCCCCATATGCTTCCAAACACAATCGCTCTGACACCGAGCCAGATTCAGACCGGGTGGAAAGGGCATTTCCCGCATCCGCCTCTAGCACCGAATTTGGACTTTCGATTATCTTAGCAGAGGGTTGCGGATGGCTCGTCGTTCCCCTTGATTGCAACCACCCGAGCGAATCTGCCGACAGTATGATTAAGCCCCGATTGACGAAGGATTCAATACCAGTATGGGAATGATCCAATTTTGCCTTGCTATTAAGGTTCGAGCCAGCCACTGGTGGAGGGGAAAGCCCGGCGGGAAAAGAGGCAGAGAGAGGAACGGAAGGCGGGGAGGATAAGAGGAGTGCCAGTCATCTGTGTGCAAATGGACGGCGGGTGCCTCTCATGGTTATTCAGTGCCATCGAAAAGTCGTCCCAAGGGAGACAGAGCCAAGCTCATCCTTTGGATATGCCAACTCAGCACGAGCAGAACAAGAGAAAGGAAACGAAATATACTCTCTCTCTCTCTCTCTCTCTCTCTCTCTCTCTATATATATATATATATATATATATATATATATATATATATATATATATATATATATATATATATATATATATCTATATGGGTAAAAATCACGAGAGGTAACACGTGAATAGGTATAAATATTTGTGTATACCACGTTGGGAAAAGGAAAGACTGATTGCAGTTAGTACTTTCGTTCGTTGTGTTAACATTTTACAACTCACAATGGTTTACAAAATAGAGAGACACCGTATTTATGCAAAGCGATGTTTTCCCTACCCTGGAGCTTTGCTATTCGATCAAAAGAGTAAAATGATGACAAATATGGGTTAAATGAATGATATTGTGTGATTATAATCTATTTCGTACTATTTTCTTTATACAAATAAAGGTTTGGATCTTTTTCAATTCCAGAAATGGTTCTTTCCCCCCAAAAAACTGCAACCATTTTTGCTCTGCACCAAAGTGGAATGAAATACATGGAGATAGGATCATTAATGACTTTAAAAAGACTGGACTCCTAGACTCCTATGAAGAAGTCTTTTGGACACCTAATAGCTTCAAATGAACGTCAAGATCGCATCCTGGTAAGGTGTCCCAGCTCAAGGATCTGATTGCCTCCAGTGCTAAGCTTGCTCGCGATTGGAAAGAATAGAGGTGTGAATGCTTCAACGCACACAGTAAGAGGAAGCTTTTGGACAAAGTTTTGTAGTCTAAAAGTGCTGCTAAGAAGCCTCATTTCACCGAGAAGAACCTTAGGGGTATACTCCACTTTTGTAGAAAATATAAAGAATGGACTGTTGGAGAACTGGGCAAAGGGATATTCTCTGACGAAGCTTCCTTCCGCTTGTTTGGAGTTTATAGAGGATCCCTCGTTATGAGGATAATATGGAAGTGCTTTCATGAACCCTGTGTCTTGGCCACGGTGAAGCATCTGGACATTCTCCACGTCTGGGGCTTCTCATCTAAGGGAACAGGAGCACTAACAATACCAAAATGAGTTTCACCAGCATCTTTTTCCAACAGTTCAGGACCAACTTGGGGACGATAACTGTATTTGTTAGCATTATACCGCACAATTTTACAAAGCTAAAGCAATAATGAAGTTTTAACTGAAAACAACATTAAACATTTGGGACCTTGGCCCGGGAATTCGACAGATTTGAACACACTTGAGAATTTGTGGATGATAATCAAACTGGCGATTAATAAAGAGAAGCCATCCAATTCTGAACAGTTGCGAGTGCTTATTGAACAAAAATGGAGCAATATAAGTCAAGATAACATCAGAAATTTGTTCTCCAGCATGTCAAAAACGAATTGAAGCAGCGCTAAAGAAAAAGGGAAAGCATTGTATATAATGACTGCGCGAAACAATCGACTGAATTCATTAATAAAATGGGTTTGGGCTCTGAATTTTGGTATATTTCACCTTCAAATTATGATACAAACATACTAAAACAAAATGAAAAATTTGATTATTTTCTTTATGAAAAAATACAGTAGTCTCAAACCTTTTTGCCATGAATCCATTGTTCATTGTCTCTAGGCATGTTCATGAGTCCATTTCAGCTAAGCTTCAAAGAATGCTGAATTACGCCATGAAATCGCACTTATCTATAAACGCCCTTCGACGGGAACACACGGGGCTACGTTAAAAAAAACTACACAGGGGAACAGCTGCATTGTTTGTAGAAATTCGTTTAATGGCGCACAAAGAAAGCGTAGATTATTCGGCAAAGTTGCTGTTCATTTTGAGCATATTCTGTTTCATAGTCGCGTCCATTAAGCTCCTTTGTAAACATCATTCGAGAGAGTGCCCTTGTACTAAATGGAATACTAGCTTCCTTAGCATTAAGAATCGGATTTGGCCTTCTTTAGCAATTAATCTCCGGGCTACGTTCAATAAAAATTAACCTGAGAAATACTCCCCAGTCACCTTTGAATATAGACGGATGGCAGACATACTCTGGTAGTTCAGTTTGGTAGTTTTGAGTCTATTTTTTATACAAGTGATTCAGTGAGTTGTTGGGATGCTCCCCCCTTATACATTCTTAATTGAAATTGACTTGGTTTAGTGGTAAAACAAATTCAAACTCGATACATTTTTTTGTGTGTTGTTCTTTCTGTCGTTCTTCTTTCATGACCTGGTGGCTTTTGTTCTCCATAACACCTTCCATCTCTAACTTCAAAACTCCCTCGAACGCTGATGTTCGCCATTAGATACAAGTTTGCGCCCAGCAAGTTCCTCTCAGTTTGGCACACGAGCCGCCCTAATTTCCGAGAAACCTGACCCGAAAAGGGAAAATGATGGTGCCTCATAGGGCTATGGGAGAGAGAGATATAAAAAAAGAGAAAAAGCCGGGGGGGGGGACACAGAGAGAGGGAGAGGAAGGTGGAGGTTAAAATGGGTTGATAATCACAATCGAATATTTTATGACGCAAACAGCTCGCTCAAAACACACTTCTTACGAAAACAAACACGATTTCCTCACATAAACCAATAATACAAATACTGTATACTTATAATACAAGTTTCTTTTATTTTATTTAATCCATTTGTTAGTCAAATTTATACATTACACCTAGTGGTCTATTATTTTTGAATGGTAGTGTTCGTATGTTATATTCTTGTGTTCTAGTGTCTCTGTAGCACGTTCCAAAACCAGGTCAAATCTTGAATGAAGTCGAGTTAAAATGTTCATGTTCGGCGAAGCATTAGTCGCAAGAGACAATGTATCGGTTCCTTATTATAAGTCTATTCTTCCGTTTGAGGGCCAAGATTTGTTATTTATGCTTTTTGATAGGTTAACTGTGATTTGGGCCTTATATGGATCGCTAACAACGTCTTAAATGTCATTAAAGAGGTACGTTCTAGTATTTTTGACTACTAGAGTTCATGGGATATATCCTTATTTTATAAAGTCTCTAGACACATTTTTTAATTTTAAAAATCATATCATGGTGGCAATTAACTAGGGCATATTAATCGATATCCTGTCTGGGGGTACTAGAATTTTTTATAGTTTACATAGTTACTTCAAGCTCGACCTTTTATCGATTTTTTGATGATCCGATCTTAGTTTTTCAAAGCTTTTGCCCCTCTCCCTAAAACCCGTAGTTGTTCTGTCCCTATTGAATGGTTATCTACTAATTCAGGGGTCGCCAAACTTTTTTTCACAGTGGGACAGATAGCGTAGAGAATGAGGAGCGCGGGCCGCATAACCATTTTGTTTAATACAATATAGGGAATACACAAAAAATAAAGACGACCAACATATTTATTTACCAATACACAAAAAATAAAGACAACAAGCATATTTATTTACCCAAAAGTTATCAAAGAAGGCGTGGTTAACAATAAGATAGTATTATCACAGCCAGAGCACACATATTCGAGTCTCACAAACTAAGCAGCAAAAAAGGTTAGCGAGATTTGTGAAACTGGCGTTTAGCTTTTAAGGGATCATCAATATTTGCTTTGTAATTGCTGCATCCAATCAAGAGAATTGCTTTCAAATGTTCATTTATAGCACAGTGCAGTGGCGGGCCGGATGAACTGACCTCGCGGGCCGTAGTTTGGAGACCCCTGTACTAATTTGAGAGCGAAAGTTGCCTTTTTTCTTGTTGTTTTGTTCATTTATTTACTGGGTTTTTTTTCAGTCAATTGATTTTTTCTGTTTTGTTTTTTTAATTCGGCGGTTTTGATCTCGTTAATAGGAACCGGTTCTGAAATTTTACTGTTATGTTCACGTCAACCTCGAATCTGACTACACGCCTCCGCTTGTACGGGAGATTACATACATGTGTATGTGCGCGTACGTGTGTATGCACGATTAAAAAGGCCCAGTGAATTTCTGTGGAAATTAGTTGCGATGGCATCGCCTCATCTGCAAAACCCATTGGCAGTTCGGGAATGAAGATGCCTTGACTTTGACAAAGAAATCTAATTTGTCTCCACCCTCCCTCCTATCTCACTTTCTCTCTCTCTCTCTTTCTCTCTCACTAAGTCACTATCTCTCTTCCTCCCTCCCTCATTCCCTACCTCCCTCCTTCTTTTTTTCTCTCTTTTTCTCTTACTCAATCTCTCCGTCCTCTCCCTCCCTACCTCCTTGCCTTTTCCTTTCTCTCTCGTTCTTACCCTCCTCCCTCTTTTACTCTCTCGTTATCTCTCTCATCCACTTACCCATTCATGCTCTCTCTCATTCTCATACTCTCTCTCTCTTCCTTCTCCCTCTTACTCACTCAAACCCTTTTTTCTTCTTTCTTTACTTCTCTCTCGCACACGTGAAATCACTCTCTTACACATACATATGCACCAATCGAGTTTTAGTTTCAAGCTTTTTCGTCTTAGTATGTTTTGAAGCGACGGTATCGACATAAGAGGAGTTTATCTTTTCCCTAACCTAGTGTGTACACCATTGACTCAAGAGGCAGCCGAGTTGGATTTTAAAGGTGTACTCACCAGTTTTAACTCTTAAATATTTATATTTTGCGTCTTAATTAGTTCAGGTGAGGCTTCAGTTCGATGACTATGACTCAATGCCTAAAGAAACCAACCTAACCTAACCTAACCATCCCCTGAACTATTTAACATGTATAAACAAGCACCTAATAATTACAATAGTTAAGGGAGGCTATAAATGCTAACTGATGCTAAGGACAATCAGAATAATGCTGTCGATTATCGTGGTGTTATCGATAAGTGAATGATGAATTCCTTCCCATGCGTATTCTTAATATAAAAATATGGCTGTCAAGATGAAACTCGTCAATTGTTTACTCCTATTGTTGTTCCTCTCGCAATGCTTCGTATGTAAGCTCCACTGTGAGAACCCCTTTAGTGATAACTTAACTTAATCAGAGAGAGAGAGAGAGAGAGAGAGAGAGAGAGAGAGAGAGAGAGAGAGAGAGAGAGAGAGAGAGAGAGAGGAGAGAGAGAGAGAGAGAGAGAGAGAGAGAGAGAGAGAGTTAGAGATAATAGTTTAGAAATTTACGATAGTTGCCATTTTAATTTTGATTTACTTATATTTAAATTATTATATATCGTTAAATGTATTTCATTAACGTGAAAGTCCTTTAGAATGAGTCGGCTAAGGCAGACCTTGCCCAGGAAAGGCCTTATAAAGGTTCATTATACCGATGGCTGAACATCCATTGATGCCAGTGGAGAACATTTTGAGCACTTGAGGGAATTAATTAAACTTTATATCGAGTATCCAACGAAAGAGCAAACCAAAATTAAAATTATTATAATTGCTTATGATTTTTTTAATTATGTAAACGCATTTTTGGTTGATTTAAATCCTGGTAAAAATGATAGAATTTTTAATATGTTTGCTTAATAGTAGCGAACCTGCTCTGTTACTGAAGGTAGTTGAAGGTATGTTTGCACAAGGCGAGTTAATTAAAAAAATAGACCTTAGAATTTTTACGTCTTAATAAAGTCATCAGGAATAGAACAAAGTAATAGGGAGACTAGAGAATTTTAATTATCAGCTGCCAAGGAAAAATAATTTATAAGTTTGCCGGGTGACCGGACAAATCCGGAATAGGATATTCTTTTACCTGAGTCGATAAGGTTACCCGAGTCGATTCTCTGTGACGTTGATACTGCATAGAAAAGAATTCAATAGAGTAGTCAGAAGTTGGCTGAAGACTAAAAACATTAAACAGGTATAGGATTTGTTTAAGCTCCGTTATTTTGATTGGAAGTTCCCAATTAAATCCATCATAGAACAGAATATTCAGAAATAAAAATACGTGCTACTAGGCTAAATTTAAACAAAGATTGTTCAGGTCCTCACAAGAGAGAAAGAACGAAAGAAATAATTAAGGATGTTAGGAAGAAAACTTCTTGATAAACAAAATGTGTCTGCCAGAAAAAAATGAAATGCAAATCATTATTTAATCCCATTGTTAAACTTTATTTGAAATGCCATCTTTATCAAATGCATCTCCAGCCTCTGCTTCGAGACAGATTGACCTTCCCGATTTGAAATGCCATCTTTATCAAATGCATCTCCAGCCTCTGCTTCGAGACAGATTGACCTTCCCGATTTGAAATGCCATCTTTATCAAATGCATCTCCAGCCTCTGCTTCGAGAAAAATTGACCTTCCCGATTTGAAATGCCATCTTTATCAAATGCATCTCCAGCATCTGCTTCAAGACAGATTGACCTTCCCGATTTGAAATGCCATCTTTATCAAATGCATCGCCAGCCTCTGCTTCGAGACAGATTGACCTTCCCGATTTGAAATGCCATCTTTATCAAATGCATTTCCAGCCTCTGTTTCGAGACAAATTGACCTTCCCGATTTGAAATGCCATCTTTATCAAATGCATCTCCAGCCTCTGCTTCGAGACAGATTGACCTTCCCGATTTGAAATGTCATCTTTATCAAATGCATTTCCAGCCTCTGTTTCGAGACAGATTGACCTTCCCGATTTGAAATGCCATTTTTATCAAATGCATCTCCAGCCTCTGCTTCAAGACAGATTGACCTTCTCGATTTGAAATGCCATCTTTATCAAATGCATCTCCAGCCTCTGCTTTGAGACAGATTGACCTTCCCGATTTAAAATGCCATCTTTATCAAATGCATCTCCAGCCTTTGCTCCGAGACAGATTGAACTTCCCGATTTGAAATGCCATCTTTATCAAATGCATCTCCAGCATTTGCTTCGAGACAGATTGAACTTCCAGATTTGAAATGCCATCATGATCAAATGCATATCCAGCCTCTGCTTCGAGACAGATTGACCTTCCCGATTTGAACTGCCATCTTTATCAAATGCATCTCCAGCCTCTGCTTCGAAACAGATTGACCTTCCCGATTTGAAATGCCATCTTTATCAAATGCATTCCAGTCTCTGTTTCGAGACAAATTGACCTTCCCGATTTGAAATGCCATCTTTATTAAATACATCTCCAGCCTCTGCTTCGAGACAAATTGACCTTCCTGATTTGAAATGCCATCTTTATCAAATGCATCTCCAGTCTCTGCTTCGAGACAGATTGACCTTCCCGATTTGAAATGCCATCTTTATCAAATGCATCTCCAGCCTCTGCTTCGAGACAGATTGACCTTCCCGATTTGAAATGCCATCTTTATCAAATGCATCTCCAGCCTTTGCTTCGAGACAGAGTGAACTTCCCGATTTGAAATGCCATCATTATCAAATGCATCTCCAGCCTCTGCTTCGAGACAGATTGACCTTCCCGATTTGAAAATGCCATCTTTATCAAATGCATCTCCAGCCTCTGCTTCGAGACAGATTGACCTTCCCGATTTGAAAAGCTATCTTTATCAAATGCATCTCCAGCCTCTGCTTCGAGACAGATTGTCCTTCCCGTTTTGAAATGCCATCATTATCAAATGCATATCCAGCATCTGCTTCGAGACAGATTGACCTTCTCGATTTGAAATGCCATCTTTATCAAATGCATCTCCAGCCTCTGCTTCAAGACAGATTGACCTTCCCGATTTAATATGCCATCTTTATCAAATGCATCTCCAGCCTCTGCCTCGAGACAGATTGACCTTCCTAGATTTGAAATGCCATCTTTATCAAATGCATCTCCAGCCTCTGCTTCGAGACAGATTGACCTTATCGATTTGAAATGCCATCTTTATCAAATGCATCTCCAGCCTATGCTTCGAGACAGATTGACCTTCCCGAATTGAAATGCTATCTTTATCAAAAGCATTTCCAGCCTCTGCTTCGAGACAGATTGACTTTCCCGATTTTAAATGCCATTTTTATCAAATGCATCTCCAGCCTCTGCTTCGAGACAGATTGACCTTTCCGATTTGAAATGCCATCTTTATCAAATGCATCTCCAGCCTCTGCTTCGAGACAGATTGACCTTCCCGATTTGAAATGCCATCTTTATCAAATGCATCTCCAGCTTTTGCTTCAAAACAGATTGAACTTCTCGATTTGAAATGCCATCTTTATCAAATGCATTTTCAGCCTCTGCTTTGAGACAGATTGACCTTCCCGATTTAAAAATGCCATCTTTATCAAATGCATCTCCAGCCTTTGCTCCGAGACAGATTGAACTTCCCGATTTGAAATGCCATCTTTATCAAATGCATCTCCAGCATTTGCTTCGAGACAGATTGAATTTCCAGATTTGAAAAGCCATCATGATCAAATGCATATCCAGCCTCTGCTTCGAGACAGATTGACCTTCCCGATTTGAACTGCCATCTTTATTACATGCATCTCCAGCCTCTGCTTCGAAACAGATTGACCTTCTCGATTTGAAATGCCATCTTTATCAAATGCATCTCCAGCCTCTGCTTCAAGACAGATTGACCTTCCCGATTTAATATGCCATCTTTATCAAATGCATCTTCAGCCTCTGCCTCGAGACAGATTGACCTTCCTAGATTTGAAATGCCATCTTTATCAAATGCATCTCCAGCCTCTGCTTCGAGACAGATTGACCTTCCCGATTTGAAATGCCATCTTTATCAAATGCATCTTCAGCCTCTGCTTCGAGACAGATTGACCTTTCCGATTTTATATCTCATCTTTATCAAATGCATCTCCAGCCTTTGCTTCGAGACAGATTGAACTTCCAGATTTGAAATGCCATCATTATCAAATGCATATCCAGCCTCTGCTTCGAGACAGATTGACCTTCCCGATTTGAACTGCCATCTTTATTACATGCATCTCCAGCCTCTGCTTCGAAACAGATTGACCTTCCCGATTTGAAATGCCATCTTTAACAAATGCATTTCCAGTCTCTGTTTCGAGACAAATTGACCTTCCCGATTTGAAATGCCATCTTTATTAAATACATCTTCAGCCTCTGCTTCGAGACAAATTGACCTTCCTGATTTGAAATGCCATCTTTATCAAATGCATCTCCAGCCTCTGCTTCGAGACAGATTGACCTTCCCGATTTGAAATGCCATCTTTATCAAATGCATCTCCAGCCTCTGCTTCGAGACAGATTGACCTTCCCGATTTGAAATGCCATCTTTATCAAATGCATCTCCAGCCTTTGCTTCGAGAGAGATTGAACTTCCCGATTTGAAAGGCCATCATTATCAAATGCATCTCCAGCCTCTGCTTCGAGACAGATTGACCTTCCCGATTTGAAAATGCCATCTTTATCAAATGCATCTCCAGCCTCTGCTTCGAGACAGATTGACCTTCCCGATTTGAAATGCTATCTTTATCAAATGCATCTCCAGCCTCTGCTTCGAGACAGATTGTCCTTCCCGTTTTGAAATGCCATCATTATCAAATGCATATCAAGCATCTGCTTCGAGACAGATTGACCTTCTCGATTTGAAATGCCATCTTTATCAAATGCATCTCCAGCCTCTGCTTCAAGACAGATTGACCTTCCCGATTTAATATGCCATCTTTATCAAATGCATCTCCAGCCTCTGCTTAAAGACAGATTGACCTTCCTAGATTTGAAATGCCATCTTTATCAAATGCATCTCCAGCCTCTGCTTCGAGACAGATTGACCTTCCCGATTTGAAATGCCATCTTTATCAAATGCATCTTCAGCCTCTGCTTCGAGACAGATTGACCTTTCCGATTTGATATGCCATCTTTATAAAATGCATCTCCAGCCTCTGCTTCGAGACAGATTGACCTTCCCGATTTAAAATGCCATCTTTATCAAATGCATCTCCAGCCTCTGCTTCGAGACAGATTGACCTTCCCGATTTGAAATGCCATTTTATCAAATGCATCTCCAGCCTCTGCTTCGAGACAGATTGACCTTCCTGATTTGAAATGCCATCTTTATCAAATGCATTTCCAGCCTCTGCTTCGAGACAGATTGACCTACCCGAATAAGATATGTTGATCGTTTCTTCATCAACACATTTTTTGGGACAATGTTTTAATTGGAGACGAAGAACTTCTTTTTATATAGATGGAAAAGTGAATAATCATGATGTTTGACAGTCTGCACAATGAACAACTCTCATGAATTCAACACTGACCGCTCTATTTGCAAAGTGTTTCTAGATCGGGGTAACGAGAACTGAGGGAGGTGGGCCTAACTCACTTCGTAGTGTTTGCCATTTTGGGGGTTGGATTTTAGGTTTTTGTTCTTTCCTGTTTTTTGTTTGTTTTTTAATTAAAGTTGCCTAAATATAGAATGAATTATGATTTCGATGGATTGTACCCTTGCTGTTGACCGGCAGAAGGGTTCTTTAAAAAAAAACGATATGTGGGCATGGGTACTCTTATTAGTCTGTCTTTTAATGCCCATAACCTTAATGGATCTCTCTGCCTGAACATTATTTACGAACAAATAATTCCCTAACTACACCTTAATTATCGCAATAGATCCAATATACGTTGGTAGATTAGATATCTTCCTCCAACACATTAGGCAGATTGCGGTGAAAGACACGCAAATTTTCAACAATCGTGACGTTGCGCCGAACCATTTAATTGAGTGCCGCCCCCCTACCTCCCGTCCAGTCGATTTAACACTTTACGATTTTTCTTGTGGGTACATTTGAAGAATAAGGTCTACTCTACCACACACGCAAATTAACTTGCCTTGCACAACTAATTTTTTACTACAGCAAAATCGATTAAAGTTTTACCATTAATAGAGAAGTTTGTAACAAACAAAATCTGGTTTATTTGATTACAAAATCATTGTCAATTATAATCATTTATTGTTCAGGTCACTTTTTCGTGAGACTCTATAGAAACAACAAAGTACATTTTGATCACTTACATTATTAAATTAATTTTTATTGACAACTCATGTAATAATATTATACTCCTTACTTCTCCAAAATTATTAATTATATGATTATTTAAAGAGTGTACTAATCGTTTGTTTCATAGTCTAATTGTTCCGTCACTGCAAAACTCATGTCTATTATATTCGTCTGTGGAGATTTCATTTTTGGCTGATTGTGAGACACGTTAGGAATATCTGTGTTACAATTCACTGCATTTCTCTAGAATTGAGCAAAGAATACGATGTCAGCAAAGATAAGGTAGCTTAAAAACCATATATATATATATATATATATATATATATATATATATATATATATATATATATATATATATATATGTGTGTGTGTGTGTGAATAAGGCTGTATATTTTGCCAAATGACGTTAGGAGGAAATATGCGGTGATTTCGTCTTCGGAAAATATATTTCATCCCTTCTGCCATCAATAAAGTATCTCCACGGGAGAGATTCTATCGACTGACTGAATTGAAAGAGAAACCTGCACACATGCACGCGCCCACACAGTGGGAGTGTGTGTGGGTGTGTGGGAGAGATGTTTTCAGACACATCCACACCACCGAAGAAACGCATATCAGCGCATGTAAATAGAAAAAGTTTAAGCGGAAGAACCAAGCGTAAGCGAATTGTGAGGTGTGGGGGTGAAGATGGAATGAAAGTCGAGTGCAACTTATGATTCTTTTTCAACTTTTTGTGTATTACAAAAACTTTCATCCTTATATTTTTCCCATCCAATGTAATGAAAGAAATTTGGATCGTTTCTTCTCTGTTAATATTATCGAAGGAAAACTTTGATATACAAAATACTGGGTTGTTGATGTTGTGGGTGCTAAGAGTTGTGGGAGAAGTATATCAAATGTTCTGGTTATGAATGTTTAAATATTGCCTAGTTCATTTCCCCACTGAAAATGAGGTCAATCTAGGTCAAGAAAGTTTTTTTTAAATAAACTAAACTCTCCTTAATATTTAGACTAGGTCAAGAAAGTTTTTTTTAAATAAACTCAACCTGCCTTTACATGTTGGGGAGAGAGAGCACGTTCAAGAGCGCTGGGTACCTCTATGGGGGTTAGCACCCCTCCACGCACTTTCACTACTTTTATTATTTTTCCGACCTTCTTCAAAAGTTTCTACTTTCGAGGAGTTGTATTTTTTAAGTAAGAACTTGTTTTAAGGGAAGTAAGTAGAATTCGCCATAACAATCCAATGATCTAGGATGAATTAACTTTATTTATAAAATTGATTCAAATTTAGAAATCTTTTAACTACACAGAGGGGAAAGACAGGGAGATACCCTGTGCCCCTAACTATTCAATTTTAAGAATGCTAAATTAGTAAAAAAAGGGTAGCATTATAAACGAGACCTTAGCCAACTGAAATTCGCACAGGGGGATGGCAGATGTTGATAGATTTTAACATTGAAAACAAATGAATAAGAAGCAGGACAAAGCCACTATGGCCTGAATATTGAATTTAAAAATAAGTAGTCAACAAATACCCTTAACACACAATTACCCTTAAAAAGAACGACAGATAACAATGACACCTGAAACATGTCAAGTAATCCATCGTAAAACACCCCTTTCGATTGTAGGTTGGAAAGCAATTTGAAGGACAACAACCATCTTAAAAAGTAGAATACCTATTTATGTGCAATTTATATGAAACAAAGCACCAAGAATTACCTCTGAAACTAAATCTTGAAATCGGACCAAAGATATAAGAAACGATAAATCTCATGAACGCCCCCGCTAAGTAAAGTGCAGAGAGCCCTTTAGCATTGAGTGGATACTTAAAAATACCAATCTTCCACCGAAAATAGAAACAATACAGTACAGAGAGGGGAACTGGGCAATATTTAGAGTCAAAAAATGGACACATTTCAAATTGGACTCCACTTAAATGGGCAGGACCTCCACAAATTGGAGCAATAACCTAATGGGGAGATGAAATTAAAAAAATTACCCCAAAGTAGAATAAATTGCATTAAATTGGCATAATTTCAGATAGGACGAGAGGAGAAAGATTTTCCCTCCGACTTGGAGGTGTACACGAAAAACGATGATTGAGCTCACTTACTACTGTAGTACTTGTTATCTTTAACCTTTTTGCACTTATTATGTCTATTTTTCCCTATTTTTTCCGATTTTCCCGATCCCTTTTTCACAGTATGCCTTTGTTACACCACTTTCTTTTCATTTCTCAATGAAAAAATATTCATGATCAATCCGCTGCATTCCACAGCTTCGCTGAGATGAGGCTCTCTGCAGTTTGCTCAGATTGCTTACAAATAATTCATCCAATTTTGTTCATTTTTAGTTTTATTTTAATATTTTCTCATATGCGCCATATGTGGCACACAAAGCTTATAAATAGTTTCTAATTGTGTAGTTTGTTTGTCATTAAATTTTCTAGCACTCATTGCTTGAATTACATGTGATGCACAATGTTTCACAAATACTTAAAAATTGTGTGGTGTAGCAGTAATTGTTCGGACACTCCGTGCCTGAATTACATGTGGTGTACAGTTTCACAATTAGTTTCTAATTGTATTGTTTGGCATAAGAGTGTAGACAGTAAATGCGATATGAACCACAAATAATTGATCCGTAGTGAGCTGTGACCCATATCACTTAATGTGCTAATAGGAAATTCAATTGCGAAAGTAGTATATTGCCATAATGGAATTCCAAATAACTAAATTAGCAACTTCAGTATTTGGCAATAATTTTCACCTATATCTTACAAAGGAAATTTCATGCCTCCAATGCCCTGTGATTTCTATAGGAGATTATTTAGTTAGTTATATTTATATATCTATTTTATTTATATATTTATTATTTAACTATTTATTTATAGCGATACCCTGACTCCATAACAAAGATTTTTTTTATTTCTTATTGTGTTAAAAACCTAATCGCTTGATTTATTGAAAAAGCTAAATTGAAACCTCTCTGATTTAATCCAACTAATTCTGTGTCATGGGTTTTAAAATAAACAAAACTAAAGAGAAACACCTTAAAAATATATTTCAGTCAGTTCCAAGGACTCGAAATTAAAATACACTTTATTTAAAATTATAAGTAATGTTTAACAGAAAGAAATAGAGGCCCATTAATGCGTTTCATTGAGCCCCAATAACCATGAAAACCGTTTCTTTTCGGCCTACGCTAAAAAAGGACGCTTTCCGTTTATACGGCCATCAGTACCTTTTTATACGTCCGTTTAACAAAAGAAGACGAGCGAGGAACGACAATCCGGCCCTGTTTTATACTTCACCGGCGCCTGTTTTCGCTTGACACCGATTTAAGGGTTTTTCGCAAATACCCGCCCGTAGCCAACCGGCCCTAAAAACCAGTGCCTATTTATTTTGGCAGAAAACACGATTTTATGTTCTTAACGTTGTGATAGCGAGTATTCTCACCCATGTGTACAAAGGGTAGGCCATGTATGCGATAGGTATATATCGCATACATGGGAATCTTAGAATAAGCGAGGCAATAGTGGCTTGACTCTATGATTTTATAGTTTCTAGAATTTTTATACGAATTTGTTTTGGTGTGGATGGGGGAGGGGGACATTTAATAAGGTGTATGGTTATTAGATGGGTCTATGGGATAGTTACTCATTTGCTATGGATAAGGAAATCCCCTAGGAATTCTCGGTTCAGTGTGAAGGAGGGTATCCATTGATAGGTTAATCACAATTGTTGTCATCTTTGGCCTATTTCATCATTCGTTTTGTTTTATTTATCCGCGACGTTCAATTCTCGATTCCTCTCCTTTAATCCTTTTCTAATGTGTTAATCATCAGTGGTTAGATCAGTTTCCATATTTCCAATACAGGTCAAGAAGGCTTTTTAAATATACTCAACCTGCCTTAATATTTCGACTAGGTAAAGCTCCTTACACGATTTCTTATAAGTAGAGTCTATATAAATGCGACTGAATTACCAAATGACGAACTGGCAAAGATCCTATGTTCCATTCGAGGGTAGTTAAAAAGAAAGAGGGAAAAGGTTGGAGGAGAGAGGTGACAAGAGAGGATAAGTAAAAGGATGAGAGGAGATGGATAAAAAATTAATTTCACAACATTTATTTCTCTTGTCATATATTAAAGTAATATTTATTAATTCTATTCTTAAACATATTTACTGTAGTTCCTTCAACGCTATTCTCAAGCAAGATATTCCATGTCTGTGTTATTCTAGAAGTAAATAAATTTTGTGCAAACACAGCATTAAATGTTTTGTTTACTAGACGGTGGTGCACTTAAAAGTAGCCCGTCCCAGATTCAATTTTTAATATATTTACTAAAAATTGTTTAACAATTTATATATACATATAACCTGTTCCATTTAGTTAATTAAACAGTAGAATCAAGAAAAAATTAGCAATTAAACAATATCAGTCTTTGTGAATATTTTATCCATATTGGTTGATTGTAGAAAACTATGTGAAAACTGGATTAATTACAGAAACGCAAACAAATTTTGCTGATAAATATCCACAAATAGAACCACTTGTTAAACATTGTGTTCTGAATCTGGTTAAGAAATAGCGTGAAGCTGGTTTTGTCGCAAACTTGAAGAAGCAGAGGTCTAATTTAGTGCGGACACCCGAAGTCGTTTGTGATATTCAGCGTCTGATTAAAAATAGCCCAAGAAAGTTAACTCGGAGAATATCCCATCAAGTTGGTGTATCCCGAAGGACCTTTCAGCGGGTATTGAAATCACAGAATCTAAACATACCGACAAACATGTGTACAAGAGCTAAAGCAGCCCGATAAAGCTAAAAGCCTTCATTACTGTAATCATTTGGTGACTATGATTGCAGAAGGACCTTTGGATCCAGGCCTGTACTTTTTGTCAGACGAAGCGTGGTTTCACTTATCAGGATATGTGAATTCTCAAAACTTTATTAAAAACGAAATAGTTATTGGTTATGTAGATTTTTTTTTATTTGGGCCGGGCTACTGTTAAGTGCGCCACCCTGTAGTTTGAAACTCGTTATTTCTAGCTGCCGATCGGTTATCTAACTCAACTATTGAGTTATAATTTATATTAGTAAACTTGTTCCGATATTACAATAACTTTTGTATGTATAGAAGCTAGAATTGTACTGATACTCTGAATGAGGTTTTATAAGCGCTTTATATAAAGGCAGAATAATATCTTTCGATTTAAAGAAAAAGGTGAATAGCTACGTATCATAAAATCCTATTTTGCCTTTTGGACGCTACAGTACATGGTTTCCAAAATTTTAGATCATTCGAGATAAAGACACTTAAAAATCCTTCTTTATGTTGAGTGCTTAAAATTTGTGATTATCGCGACATATCTGCATTACGTTATACTTATCCTCGTTGAATTCAATCTGCTATCTTTCTGATCACTTAACTAATAAATCTATCCGTCCTTTTGCTGCTTTTCATAATCAATATGATATTTTTTCCCTAGTACCTAATTTCGTGCCATTAGCAAATTTTGAAATTTTATACAATAAGTTCATATCTTCTACATTATATATATATATATATATATATATATATATATATATATATATATATATATATATATATAATATATTTATTATATATATATATATATATATATATATATATATATATATATATATATATATATATATATATATATATATTGATGACTGTCTTCGAGAATAAATGGAAAGGAAGGATAAGAGAAACCAGGAGTGGTACGAGGTTCTTCTTTACTGAAGTTTCCTCAGAGTGACAAGAAACAGAGTATTAATGGACTGAGAGAGTTCACCAACAATGGAAGTAAGTGATAAGGGCTAAAGATATCCAGGATGAGTCTTCATTGTTTGTTTTACACATTTGTGTTGAATTCCTTAGAAACAATTTTTTCACTAATAGGCTTTATGAAAATTGTACAAATGAGCTTTAAAGGTTATTTTCTAAATATTCAAGGTCTTAATATTTAAACTAATTTCCTTTTTAGTTATAATTTTGTTTGAAATTGTAGCGTCTCATCAAAATTTATGATTTCCTGCATTGATGCCTCTTCATTTGTCAAAATTAACTCTGGGATATTCTATTCACGCCTCCGCTCGCTTCGTTTGGATGTAGGAAGTTATCATTTATGAATTCTAGAAGTCGATTTCTTGCATTGCCCGCCTTTTTATTTAGAAAATCTACTTTAGGGAAAATCAAGCTACCGCATATAACCGCATATAAGGCCGAAATCATTTTAAAATGAATAATATCCTACTTTTCCGTTTGCCTTGGTGGCCTATATACCACCACAAAATTATTCAATTACTATTTATCCGAATTCAGGAGAAAAATTCTCAGATGTAATATTTATATTGATGTACATATTTCATTATTGCGACTACTTTGTGTCCATGTATAAAATAACACCTAAATCTTTTCCTTTATTCCTATCAAATTTGATGACCAGGTATGTTAAATTTTCCATTATGGTCCCCTTTAGAACTTTCTAGCCTGTCTCTGTAACTTTGATAAAATCCAAATTTTCTCTTGTAACTTAGACCTTGAATTCATTATTTTGGTTCACAAACTGTCCGCGTTTTTGAAAATTATGGCAAACTTTTTTGTTAGATTTCCATCAATTTGATTGTGTGCATGATTATTAAATTGTTGCAAACTTCACTCTCCTTATGTTCTCCAACTCTGATTCAGTACTGAGAGAAAATTCATCAAATCATTATTTAAAAGTGTTACCATTCTCACCCTGTTCAGGTGCAGCCCCTCTACCCAAAATAGCTCGCTGTCCCCATAAAACCCCTCTTATAAATTGATGAACTGCACATCCTTCTTCCTGACACAAGCTTAGAGATTAGTTACTGCATGATGCTCTTCCATAGAAATCATTTGCCTCACCTATTCTCGGAGGAACCCCTGTAAATGCTACTTTCTTACTCTTTTCCTTCAACCTTTTCCTTCAACCTTTTCCTTAATTGAGTTATCTCTGCTTGACCTTGGCCCTGGAGAGTTATAGATAAGAAATCTTTAGTATTTACACACAGTATAAAATTTCTCGGGTAGATCCGCTTGTGAAATCGTTCACTATCAACTCTTAACCCTTCACTTATCCCAGGATGAAAATGACAATGGTAGAGGGCAGTTTTTCCTGCCCTCTTCACCTCTCCTAAACATTCGTTCGTCAGTCTCAAGGATGCATTCTCATCAATTTCTACCTTTATGTCAGAGCATTAATAAATAAACAAACGGTATCATTTCAACAGCGCCTCATTTCCCCGTCATTTCTTACAATTCTGCCAAAGATTAAAGAAACGAAGTCATTGGAACTTAGTGGGTATAGGAGAGAAGAACAAAAGAGTCGGTAAAGATGATGAATCCACTGTTCTGACAAAGAATTTACCGCTAATCATGAAGTCAGTGAACAATCGGACAGAGTAGAATATAAAGTATAGTAGATGTATAAAAAAATAATCTTTAAAAAATATTTGAAAATTAATATATATAAAAATTAATGAATGGGGGGGGGGAGAGACGTTACCACGTATGTTTACTAGATTAAGATGCCTTTTATTTATCTGTGGGGACAAACAGTTGAACCTTGACATTCAAAACATGGGTATCTTAAACTTATGGCACGTGACGGGACGTCGAACAGACTTGGGTCTCGAACAGGCGACTCAACATATTCGATGTGGCTTGACTTTGGTGAAATCGGAACCGATGTTTTCAATCTGCTGGGTTGTAGTCCGTTATTGTAAATACTAAATGACCTATTATAGAGAAAGAGAGAGAAGTGAGAGTAAGAGTGAGAATGTGCGATACTGTGTCTGTGAGTGTAAGAATGTGTGAGTTTGAGAGGGATTGTGAGAGTGTAAGAGTGTGTGACAGTGACAGTCAGAGGAGTGTGCGCGAGAGTGTAAGGGCGTGAGAGTATGCAAGTGTGTGTGTATGTGTGTGTGTGTGTGTGTGAGAGAGAGAGAGAGGGAGAGAGGGCCTCTTCCCTCATCATTTCCTAAATCGAAGTTTAATAATTGCATAGGACTGTAAACAAATTTGAATATTAATCTATCGAATGGAAAAAAAACAATGCAATTGAGTAAACAGCTGATTAATATGAGGCTTGAGTGGGCACCGAGATGGAGTGCACCGTTTTATTTGACTTTATTGACTCGCATAACGACTGCGTGCATAACTTTTTATATTTAAGCGAAAACCAACGAGAGTATTTCCCGCAGAAATTTGTAAGGTGAAATATGTAATGAAACTGGTGAAGAGTGGGGAAGTGAAAATGTGAGAAAGATATATAGCCGCAGATTATTTTGTGGAATTTCTGATTAGGAGGCTACGCATTTATCCAGGTGTAAGATGCAGTATGGGAACCCATGCTACCCATTCCGTACCCTTACGGGTGTTTTCATGCATGTTTATAAACCCAGAGTAACGATAACATGGTGACCGGAAGAAGCGCGTCACAAAAATCTTAATAGATATTTCAAAAACTAGCAAAATCCTCTGACTTCCACATCGAAAAATTCCCCCAAGTGTTTTTTTTTTCTAAAGGTTCTGTTGGCAAACCCAATGAATGAAGATTGAAAGAATTAAATGAAGAAAATTGAAGACGTTTTTTTGATACAAAAAAAAACAGCAAAAAAAGCAATAGATCCCAAAGCCAAGAATTTGTGAGAAACACGGAGAGAAGTCGAACCCTTGAGCCCTTCATTTAGATCTGAGTTCCTACCACTCCACTGATAAAAAGTGCCCCTATACCCTAAAAAATGGGGTGTATTTTCCAGTTATCGAGTACCAAAGTTACTTTTACGTTATTTTAGGCCATGATAAAAAAAACACCAAACAAGACGTAAAAACTTCGACCTTAGTGGTACTTCCCAAGGTGGTACCAGGGCGAAGTATAAGTTTTTGTGTTTATTGGTGTTTTGGTCATGACTCACAATGACAAAAAAGTACCAAATGTGGTTTGGATGGTTTTATAAAAATGGCCTGAATGCTTTAATTTTCTCTTACTGTAGTTTGAATATTATACCACTTTCTTGAAAAAGTAGGATACCTTGAAAAGTTGGAATTATACTGCTAATGGACAGAGTAGCAGTCTGATCCACAAGCACCAGCTCCAAGTAACAACTCGATTTCAAGATTCGGCCAAGTTATTGGAATCGATTCAATTTGTCATCGACGTTTTGTTCTATATTTTTATTGTTATTTTAATAGATTAGCGAGTGTATGTATGTATGTACTGGTTAAGTTTATTGCCTGATGGAAATCCAGATTGGGTTCGACCTTGTGGTAGCTGCCATATGGTGTAGTGACCATTAGTGTTGTTGCATTGGCCAGTGGTCGAGGAGTACGTAAATTTTAGTTTCCGCGGCGATATGCGCTACACGGTGCAAATTAATAGTCAAGCGGGTAAAAAAGTATGTCCGTACACTTGTATGCATTTTTATACCTGTATACGCAATCATTTGTAAAGGTGCCATTCCTATCTTTATAAAAATGCGCTTCTTCAACCAACACAGTTTTTTAATAGTTAGATCCAAGGTATACTCCACCATTCACCCCTTTCTCCTTTGCTTATTCCCACTAACTTAATTTTGTCTGGAATTTTCTCTTCTCAATGGTGACCGACACATAATTTGCGTAGCTAATCTTCCCTTATAAAGAGGAACTCTTCCTGATGGGCGTGAAATGGGCGTGCCGTTGCTTTACAATGGTGCAACAGTGGGTGGCTATAATCTGTGACATATTGTTTATCCTCGGTTTTAAAATCCCTTCTCCGAAAACGCAACTTCTCGTCTCGACGATGATGAAGTCACTACATGACAATTGGTTTTAAATACCTTCAACAATATTTATTTCATTTCTTTCGTAAATATTAAATAAGACACGATAGAAATGTGGTATCCTGTCGCTCGTAAAGTTAATGATTCTAAGCCAGAGAGCGATTGAGTGCGATTAGGAATAATTCCTAGCCGTAGGCGATGTCTCGAACGCACCTCCGCTATCAGATGGAGCTTGCTGAGAGAAGCCCATAAAGTGATACCTGAATTTGCAAGTTAATGTTCTCTCATGGTGAGAAACGTCCGCAGTCATCGTCCCAGCATCTCAGTGTGTGAATCTGGGATTTGCGACACCCCAATCCTCGCTGGATACTCGACTCCCCCCACTCCCTGGCATTTTGTAATCGGGTGATCCCGCCGGGGATTTGTAGATTTCAGATCATTAGATATGTAGATAGTGATGTACCCTCGTTTCATTGGGGAGAGGATGAGGATCATTTGGATAAAAACTTGCAGTCATTCGTTGGGTATCTAGGTTTTGGAGAGTAGTGTACCCCTTCGTGGGGGTCACTAACAACCATAATAAATCTTTAGGTAATTCTCATCAATTGGGTGGTGACCGTTCTCAGATGATGTATAAAGCGCCCAACAGCGCGTCTGCAGTTTCCGCAAAAGGCTAGATCGTTCTCATTTTATACCAAAATGTTAAGAATTTGAGGTGAGAAATTTCTTATTACATATTTAAGTCGTGAGAGAAAAGGTTAAGCCACAGGAGCATAAACAATGACCAGGAAAAAGTGTGTAATAGCATCAAACTAACTAACACAATACAGAGAATCAATAAGAGCAAACAATATCCCAATAACAACGCAAGGGGGTGGGTAGGGAAGGTGTAAATTGACAAGCATGCTGGATCTGACATTTGTACAATCGAGTACCCTCCCAAGTCAAAAGGCACGAAGTTAGGTGCCCGCAGGTCACAATGCCTGAAAGAGAAACTACCACTATAAATCTTCCTTCTCTTTTACTTCCTTTATCTGTATCTCTCCCTTTACTAAACTTTCCTGACAAACTTTCAGCGGGATGTACTCTCGTTGGTTTTCGTCCTTAAATCTTTTTTAAAAAATCTAAATATTCCCAACGATAATATGAGAGTATCTTATTTTTATATCCTCCTTTAAAACTCATTCATACAAGGAATTAAATGCATCGTCCAAGAATCCCCAACTTGGGCAAAAATAATCCGATTTACGGCCATTATTTGTATGGCAGCTTAACGGAAAACAAAGGAAATCAAATCCGATTCCTGAGTTTTCCGACCGATATCTATGGAGTTCTGATGAACACAAGTAGCTGCTGAGTTCGTAGTTTCGATTCCATCTGTTCTTTTGTACATACATAATCATTTATTGAATTCCCGAAGAAAGATTACTGTAAGCTTTCTTCCTTGTGAATTGATCGATTAATTTATTTATTCTTTTCTTTAGATTTTTGTATGATTTTTGCTTCTGATATGTTGTGATGGTGTAATTTTTCCTTCATTATAAAGATTCTTTTAAGGATTCTTATGAGCGAGCAAGGCCTTGTTGGAAAACCGGCAATGGAAAATGCTAGTTAACACAACTACTCTTGGTTCCATAGAAATGTGTATGAATCCGTTTGTCCTATTCCTCTCACGCTTTCCGCCTATTTATATCTTCAACATCACAATTACATAGCTCTTTATAGTCTGTGAAACTGATTCGATAACGATTTAATAATTGGAAATCAATATTCAGTTGTAATAAAAAAAGAAGAAAATCTGGCGTCGAGGATTAGACAGTAACGAACTACAACACTACTTAAATAGTTACTGAATAGTTTCTTAAATGATATCCTAAATTTATCGTTGTGATATGTAAGGTTAGATTAGAATACATGCTAGAATCACGGGTTAAAGATCCCCTAGCTCATATGGGAGACAAAGATGTCCTTCGTGGTGTCTTCAAATTTTCCAGAAAATGGGTCGAAGGATATATGTATAAATATCTTGCAGGAGAAAGATAAACCCCACTATAATAACACTTTTTATATAAGATATTTAATAGTACTATATATTTTTTTATTGTAGTATTTAATAATAGGGTTTCCAAGAGTAGAAAACAATGTTTTCTACTTTTTAGAGTTAATATACACTGTAGCAAACGTAAGATAAACATGTTGTTAACACATTCACTGTTTAAATAATCTGTGGAACCGAGCTGGTGAGAAAGCGTAGCGAGAAAATCAACGTTTATTGCATAAAATATTGATCTCTACATTTCAAATCACATTTTTTGCGTGATATACATTGTAAGCTAATCTAATTCTATACCTATCCCCGTTACAAATCGTTTCTTTGCCTGCAAATCCAGTCCGACGTTCACCTATGGTCTCCCACCTTCCAGAAATATATAATTAATATAGAATGGGTTCAAAGTTGGGTTAAGTAATCGTCATTGAGCATCAAAATTTACCCTATGAAGGAATACTTATGTCAATTGATAGTTTGTGATCATCAGAAAAGCGATGAATTCGTGGCCAGATAATTATTTCTTAAAAATTATCAAATGTTTATAGGAAAGTTATCTTTTGTACGAATTGGGGATGTTTAGCAAGATATAATGGTCACTCAACTAACAATACAAGTGTATACTAGTAATCGTTTAATTATTCAATATACGAGGGTGCGGCATAAATTACCAGACAAGCGAATGAACAAAAAACTAAGCAGCAAATTCCAATTCTTGCCCCTGTAACATAAACCCCACTACGACCATGTTATGGTATGTATGAAGAAGTGATTTGATGGATTAATAATGAAGAAACAAGCTTAAAGATTTTCCTTCTCCCAACATCACCTCTGGTAAAATGGAAGCAAAGACTAACAGAAGTTTTGTGTGGAGTTATGGTAGAGGAATGCTGATAGGCACTGCCCCTATAAACTCTTCTTACAGCAGCGATGATACCATTCTTATTCCAACACATTCCACCAAGAGGATTCGATGTTTGTCCTTGCTTATATTATAACAGAGCTCGTGTTGCTCAAATGCTGTTATTTATAAACAGATCTTTACTAACTGCCGATCCATCACATCATTATGTCTCTACACACATCTTAACGTGTTTCTAGGCAATAATCAATCAAAGATAAGAATTAAAATTATATGCTTGTTTGTTTTAGGTTAATTAATATTTTCTGGGACTTTTGTGATGCTGTGCTTTTAAGAAATATTTAAAAAAACAGCAGGGGAAATAACACTTGGCCAAACCAGATTCTGTGATTAGGGTTTTACGAGTGTTTTAATGGCATCATTCATTAGCCTTTATCCAGAATTAACTCCTATTATTAAAGCAGCTTGTTAGCTGTTAAACCAGGTGTACTAGCAGATGAGAACAATAAGTTTTACTCTTCCCTTTCTTGTTGGACTAGCTATGAGGGGTTACTACGGTCTGTTAGAGTCCTTCTCTAGTTCGTCATGGAGTTGCTCGTTCTAATAGTGGTTTATTTTAGTAATGTAATTAGTGATGTATTGATATATATATATATATATATATATATATATATATATATATATATATATATATATATATACAATGGAACCTCACTCTTCAAAAACGTTCTGACGGAGACATCAACGTTAAATTTATACTACCACAAATTATAATAATCAGAAGAAGAAGAATTAGAATAACAATTCATCTTAAGTATACATGAATAATTCGATTACTTATTTATAATAGCCTTTTTTTCTCCATTTTTCTCTTTGTCCTTTCTACTACCCGCATTTTCACCACAGGGATCCATTTCCCCACTGCCAATGCTGTTCCATGCCTCCTTCTCTGATCGCTAAGTCAAATTTAATTTACAATTATCGAGAGACAAGATCTCCCATTCCCTCCCATAAGTGCCCATTCTCAGTTCCGACAACGAAGGAGCCGCGAGCAATTAAAGGATTCATTCTCCGGGAATTCTCTCGTGGAAAGGGTATTTTATATGGCACCACCCCACCCTACCTACCCCATCCCAGGAGGCTTGGGAATCCTCTAATGATGGCGAAATATTGCGATTGTTTGTTATGCAATAGAAAATCGCTGAGCTGTGGTTTGCCCTTTAATGCTCCGACGGGAGCGTGCCCGCGACTCTGGTCACGTGTCCGGACGGCGATAGAGCGCTAATGCCCGAAGGGGCGGGTTACGTTAGTGCCGGTGTCACCGTAGCGCTAGCGTCAGGTTGGGATCAGCGTTGATAAAGCGCCGATTGGGACGAAGCGTGGCTCGCTGGCGACCGTCACAGGACGCGAGGACGCCTCAGCTCATGAGAACCAGCTTTGAGCTCCACCCGGTGTCTTGTGGCACTTCGCCAACGCTCTCCCAGGGGACAGATACCCCAGGGTAATCTCAATGCATTACACGCTACTAAGCTGAGTGGGTCTTCTTCCTTCTCCCATCGGAAATAAGTATTCGTACTTTTGAGTTCATGTCCTGCTCCCGCGAACTTGTTCTTGAGGTCTATATTATACCCTCCCAGGAGTACCTTTTATGGAGGTTGGGTTCGGGAGAGGAGTCTATATTCATTTTTTTGTATTTTACTATTCTTTTCTTATTTATTCAACCTCTCTCTACGTCTATTTATTGTTGTTTTTGCCGTTTTTCTTCTTTCAGAGTGGATTGAAGTCTTTTATGGTTGTTCTTCTTTTTCTTTTTTCTGTTACTCATTTTTTTCTATTTTTATTACTAAGTTAAAATACACTTGTGAGTTTTTGTTGACCCGTTGTTCTTCTCCTTATGATTGAAATTAAGGGCAGAATTGGTACCGCCAGCATATGCATTAGAGAAGTAATTGGAGAAACAACAATCAATATTGACGCCGCCGCTTGGAACAGGCGGGAGCAGCAAAAGAACACACTTCCCTATTCATCTCGTTCCCATCCCCAAATTATTCGGGTCGTTACGAGTCGAAGAGTCACGTGACGTCATTACCCGTCACGTGGCTGTCCAGACCACCGACAACGGCCCCTCCGGCCGTCAACCACCGCAGAAAAATCGGATAAACGCTGGAACAAATTCCGATTTGCTCTTTCATTGTACCAAAAGGAAATTAACCGGATAATAAACAACAATAAGGGCGTGACTTGGCGAAAAATACGATCCTTTTAATGGCCATTACAGACAGATCTACCTCTTAGTTTGAATTAAAAGTGACCGCTTGAATCGGTCGTGTATTCAGGAAGTGTCATCCTGCGATAAGTGTTAACTGCTGGGGTCAGAATCGCCGAACCAAAAAGATTCCAAATTCCTATGACTTCTTCACTAAGGGTTGATCTTCTACGATGTTGGACTAACACCCTTACTCGGAGAATCAATTATTAAACATTTCAAATTTATCTGAATTTAGGCTATGCGACAATAAAGAGCTAACCTGTTGAGCTCTAATACGAGTTTCCTAAATTAGTCCCTTCTCTCTGCATATGTCCTCTAGCGTTCGCTTGTCTGATCCTTTATCCAATATATCAGGACCCCTTTCTCTCGAATCGGAAGCATTTCACCGGAATTGAGAACTTGGAAAGTAATAAAAAGTCTAATAGAGGCATGTTCAGTGGGTAAGAAACTTGCCAGACTTGTTGGAGGTTTTATTTGGTCCCAAATTCCTGAAGACGCACAATAGGTGCTCAGGAATGTAAAGCGTGTCGATAGTCTGTCTCTGTCGACCACAGTCTGTGTGCATCGCATGGTCAACACATCTAACTACTATACCTATACCCTTTTCGGTGCGAAGAATATAGCGAAATCATCTGCATCTGCATTTTTTTAACATATTTATTACCTCACCCATATTTCTTTCATCACATCTACCTCATACATTCTAAACACACACTCGATTCACGTGTTGGAGTAAATTAACCGGCTCGACGCCTTTCCTTTATCATCGTTTCGTACTGCGCTCACAGAAACGACAATTTCAGGTGTTCCACTTTCCAGACGAGGGTTCATTTAAGCTTGTTCCGATGTATGATCGATTTCCTTCAGCGATATAAGTTGAGTAACGATTTATGATTAAGAAAATGCAAATGCCTAATAGGGCATAAGTCGCTGTAATACTGCTGCATTCATAGTTATCTCCATGTTGCGAGTCGTTTCCATCTACAATCATCATCAAGGCATAACAAGGTCAGTTATGTCAACCCTTTTTACTTCATTTGTAAACTGCAATTTTTTTTATACTTTTCCATTTAGTTAAAATCTCTACAATTACAATGTTTTTCAGCCTCTCCTGAAAATTTTGGATGATCAAAATACTGCCAAACTTACAACTACTACTAATAATTCGTTCAATTTGTCCTCTACATCATTCTAGTTTGCTACATAGGGGAGGGGAATTAACGTCACTACCATGATTTTACCGCAATAAATAAAAACAGACACGTCTTTTAAACATTAATGCAATTTCAAACTTTTTATTTTTCCACTCACTGACTTTGCGATGATAAAAATATTTAAAAAAATGGAAGTCTTGTCTTCCTTCGCATCCCTAAAGATCGTTTAACGAAACTTGGTTACTCTTAATTAAAATTATTTGATAAAACTTTGGCAATTTTCCAAATTTATGATACAACGATAATAACAAGTTTAGAATTTCGCTGCCGTCGAAGAGTTTAAAACTTGAAAAGGAAGGCGCCGACTCTTTGCTAGAGGTACAGTCTGCTCATTATTGAAGGACGAAGGAAATTTCAAGAATATCAAATTATCATTGCAATATGAAAAATTAAGGCAACTATTTTATAATATATTTATATTTATGTACAAAGCAACCACTGTTTGGAAGCATAAAGTTTATTAAAACGGGACTATGCTGTTAAAAATGTGGAGTTAAGATAAGGGGAAATTAGAAAAGCATAGGGTAATCTATGGAAAAAAAGTGTATTTATGTTGATGGTTTACCTTTGCTCCACGAATTACCCTTTAGGAAAAGGTAAATGTTTCTATAAATAACCTTTTCCAGTTCACCCTTAAATCAAAGTTCTAGATTTTTTCATTAGTAAGTTAAAATGTAAATTTTTCTTGGGAAAAACACAAAAATACAATAAAGAATAGATACATAAGCGAAATGTAATGTAGC
The DNA here is from genome assembly GCA_963969495.1 of Ceratothoa steindachneri. Classification (NCBI taxonomy): domain Eukaryota; kingdom Metazoa; phylum Arthropoda; class Malacostraca; order Isopoda; family Cymothoidae; genus Ceratothoa; species Ceratothoa steindachneri. The sequence goes on from OZ018322.1 coordinate 47,802,654, forward strand.
TGTGATTGAGAACTTGGAAAATTGTTGAAAACAGCATTCGAATATTATCAGGTAACTCTTCCAAGAGTATTGCCAGGTGTCTCCTTTTGGTGAAAAGTGCATGCGTTAATTTTACATATATAATTGCACTTTTACGAAAAGAAAGCAATAAAAATAATGAAATAATAATTAAGTAATATCAACACCTTTGACGTAATCGCCAAAAGATGAATATTTCGAAAAAAAAACGGCATACAGCACACTACAATCAAGATCATTTAAAGTTTCCGCTCCACCCGACATCTACGCTTCCTCCTCCTCCACGTGTGTGTTATCTTTGTTTTGCCCCCAAAGCTGAGCCAGGCACTCGGACTATACATTCTTCAGCAAACGTCCGCACACCGAGACTGCTGTTACATCCTAGCAGAGCAAGACTGGCTTTCTTCACATCAGACCAGCAGTAGCTCTAACCAAAGTTATGAAACCTTTTCCACTCGTTCTCACATGATTATTATTCTAGTAGCCGTTAAAAAGATGGAACGAATACATTCGAAAATTATTCCATGATGAGAGAGAAAAGTTAGAAGACTTGCCCGAAGGAGAAGAAGAAAGTCCAGAAATTCTCGAGAGGGAAATAAGAGATGTAATGAAGGATATGAAGAGAAGAAAGGTTGCAGAAAATGATGAAGTTATCATAGAAATGGTACGAGCTGCAGGCAACACGGCAGTGATGAGTATAATGGAAATGGCAAACAAAGTTTACAACTCGGGTCAGATAACAGAACAAATGTGCAAATCAGTTTTCATTACAATTCCCAAAGTAAGGGGAACCCTTGAGTGTGAAAAGCACAAAACAATCAGCATAATGAGCCAAATAACAAAAATCATAGTGAAAGTAATACTAAAAAGAATAAGAGGGTAAAATAAGGCGAGAAGTATCTGAGGAACAATGTGTTTTTGTAGAAGGAAAAGGCACAAGCAATGCAATATTTATGTTTAGAGTAATGGTAGAAAGAATAATAGAGAAAAGAGAGATCTATATGCTTGTTTTAGTGATTATGAGAAAGCTTTTGATAATAGAAGTTTTGAAAAGTATAGGCATTGATAGAAATGAATACAAAGTGATAAGAACATATACTGGGCACAGAAGTGATGTGTAAGAATAGATGGTGAAGAAACTGACTTCCAGGCAATTAGAAAAGGAGTAAGACAAGGCTGTGTGATGTCACCAGACTTGTTCTCCCTATATAGTGAGGTAATGATGAAAAATATTGGAGAATACGAACGGATAAGAATATGAGGATGTAATATCAATAATTGAAGAGACGCGGACGACACAGTACTAATAGCTCATTCAAGTCAACAGTTAAAACTAATATTCAACAAAGTAAAGTAAGAAAGTGAGAGCAAAGGGCTAAAATTGTATGTAGGAAAGACGAAGTGTATGGCTATATCGAAGAATACACCAGTGCTAAAATTTGAATTACGCTGTGGAGACCAGACAGTGAAGCAGGTGGAGTCATTCAAATACCTAGGAAGTGTGGTGACGCAGGATAAAAAAAGCCACACTGGAATCGTGGGAAGGATAAAAATAGCAAAGATGACATTGGGAATTATTAAAAATATATTAGCGAACAGGAAGTAATCGATAAAAACGAGCAAAAGTTTAATAAAGACGCAAGTGTGGTCAACTTTGTTGTATGGAGTGGAGAGTTGGACATTGTCAGCAGCAATGGTGAAGAGACTGGAGGCGATGGAGATGTGGTGCTAGATAAGAATGATAAAGATCCCGTGGACAGCAAGAAGAACTAACGAAGCAGTTTTGCAAATGGTAGGAGAGAAGAGAGAATTGATGAAGATGGTGAGAGGAAGACAGTTGAGATTCTTTGGTCATGTGATGAGAAGAGAAGGGATGGAAAATTTGGTCGTAACTGGAATGGTGGAGGAAAGGAAGGGAGGAGGAAGGCCAAGAGAAAAATACATGGATGGACTGGTGAAGATGATGGGAAGCGGAACGTCGCGCGAGCGGTTCATCTGAGCTTCGCGGGACAAAGGAAGATGGAAGTCCTTGGTTGCCGGCGTCTTGGAGGATATGGCACAGCGGTAAGTAAGCAGTTACTTATTATTTGGGTAAAGTGATATTAAGTCCGACTCAACACTTCAATGAAATTTTTACACCTAAGGAAGTGTTTTTTTCCTCTACACGGTGGTATAATTAATTTCTTGTGCATTTTTTCCCAATCCTGAGCGAATAATGACTGTGGGTCCTACGTAGACCTTTCCCCCCACCGTGAATGGGCCTCAGATAACAGTGAAAATTGAAAAAAATGCACAGGAAATTAATTATACCACCGTGTAGAGGTGAAATACAGCATTAGGTGTCTGTATTATATAAAAAATATATATAAGTAGAGTATTTCATTCCCTTGGTCACGTGTAACATAGTCAATCAGCCTCATCATTTTAATTCCTAGAGCCACGTGGCCAAAATCTTATGGCCCTTTTTCTCCTCAAGGAACACCGACTGAGTGTGGCTCACTATATAGTAGGTATTCATTTAACCTATGCAAACAGGATTTTGTTTCAGAGATTTGATGGCATGCTTATAGTGAGTGGGAGTTCAATGAGGTAGCCAAATGGCTTATTACCATAGGTGTGTGTGTGTGTGTGTGTCTGTGTGTGTATCAGAATAAACATTTTTCCACAATGCTTCCCTTTTTGTTGTTTACAATTCTACAAGTATTGTGGTCTTGTACCTTGGGTCACACATGCATTGCTATATATAATCTATTCATGCATTCCTTTTTAGTGTTATAAACAGTTGTGGATCATTTTTCACTGAGGAAAAATATATTTCAGGAATTTTTGATGCAGTTTCTTCTGTTTATGCTAAATTTGTATTTTGGAGATTGGATTGTTTTTGCTGAACAACTAATCCCGTCACTCCTCAGAGAGGATGAACAAATGATTTTAGTTGACAGCATTGAGGTATATTTCACATTTAGTCTTTTTTTTAAAGATTTTATTCTTTGATTTATTTTCCATAACATTGTGAAGCATTTATTTTTCTTGATATAAATACGAGGGGCGGTCAATAAGTTTTGCAATTCGGATATAAAGAAACGAGATATGAGGAAAAGGGTTTTATTATTTTTCAATATAACTACCCTCGACTTCAATGCACTTGCGACACTTGTCCCTGAGGGTTCGAATTCCCGACAACCAGAAATCTCCCGACTGCTGTTCAATCGACTCCTGGACGGCAAGCTAGACATCTTCATCGTCCCCAAATCGGGGTCCACGCAGTGCAGCCTTGAGCTAGCGGAATAAAAAGTAGTCGCTGGGGGCCAGATCTGGACTGTAGGGGGGATGGTTAAGCTCCTCGATTCCACACTCGCGCAGGGCAGCTTGTGCAACTCTGGCCTTGTGGATTTTGACGACGTTGAAGTCGATCATGGGGCGTGAGGTTTCTAGGGACCCAACGGGCAGAGACCTTGGTCATGGCCAAATTGTCATGGATGATATTGATAACACTTTCATGTGATATTTCAAGTTCTCGCTCGATTTCTTCGACCTTCACAGTCGATTTTCGAGGATTATCCTCTCCACACGGGCCACATTGTCCTTGTTGGTCACGTCTGACGGGCGTCCTGAACGGGGGCCATCTTCAAGGGACTCACGACCATGAAGGAACTCCCTATTCCAGCGAGCAATGGTTGCATAGGAAGGGGCGGTGTCGGTGTACACTGCAACCATGCCTTCATGGATCTCTTTTGCATTCTTGCCTTCCTTGATCAAAAATTTGATCACTATGCGGTGCTCAACCTTCTCCATTGTTGAAAAATTTGTGACTGACGATCTGCGATCAGCTACTGCTTCTTAAATAGACGAGGCAGGAGCGTGCGGCTGCAGTTCCTGACTTATCATAACTTGTCCTAACACCCCCCACAAACAGCCATCTCCCTTCCTCTGTTTTGCCCTACCGATTCGCAAAACTTATTGACCACCCCTCGTAAGTAGATTTTTCTTTGTATTTAGTCATTCTGAATATTTGTAATAAATCCGGTAGAAAATTTGTATATATTGGTTGTTTCCTTTTATTTGGTAATGGTATATCAGCCTTTTAATTTACCTTTATTCTGGGATAACCAGATGATCTAAAAAAGGTAAATGAAAGGGGTAAATATAGGCTTTAACGTCACCTCATGAAAAAAGGGCAAAGTATGGTCTAATTTACCCATATTGGAGAGGGTTAATCGCGATCTCATTTACCTTTAAAAGGGTAAGCTATTTGAGACACTAAGTTTACCCTTTTCTTACCCTTGTCTTACCCAATTTTTTTTAGAGTGTAGTTTCGATATGTAGTTTCCCATATCATCTTCAGCCTTAAATTTACTACAAGAAATTAACAAGCAACTGACATTAAATCTGGGGGCGTTAGCTTAAGGTGAGTAATAATATAATTTAAGTTAAGTTTAGGACATGGTGACTCCATTCAAACTGCCCTTCAGACAAATATAATTTATTTAATTAATGAGGATTCAAATATTTTTCTTTTATTATAATCATTACAATGATAAATTATTTGGGCAACAGAGCGATCTGTTACATGATTGGCGTTTTTTACGCGATTAAAAATACTTGATGTCTTGTTTGCCCCATGAATTTCTCCGCTATATTCTATATATGTACGTTTGTCTAGTTTGTCTAGTGACGTTCCGTCTCTCCCACATAGAAAAAGGGGCAATTCGGTGATTTACACGGGATTAAATAGATGCATGCATCTTTTTTTTGCTATTTTGGCTTAGTGAAAGGAAAAGATATTCGGAAGGATATTTGGAAGTGGTCAAGTTTGGATACAAAAGGGAGTTTACTCCTTTGATAAGTGGGAATATGGTAGAAATAAACAATTCTTTTTTGCATCTAAGATTTTTTTTTTAATTTGATAGAATATTAACCTAGATTTAAATAGGCTTTCATATATACAATAAATTGGATAATTTAACTCTATAAACATACATGTTATTTCGGAATATAGAGTATCCAAGTGGCTGATTTTCTGTCACGGCAAGTTTCCCATTCATAATACGTTCATGGGCTCTTTGCATTGTTCCGATTTTCTGCTCCATAGGTCGTAGTTGGGATTATTCAATGACCCCCCCCCCCCAAAAAAAAAACCCGGGCCTGAGCACACGTTTTGTGAAATATCCTTCATTCATTCACAAATCACCCTTACTTTGCAGGACATGACAGAAGCAACACCTATGAATACAACTAGATGTCAATGGGAGCTCCAGCAAAGAATATACTGCGTCAAACATTACTATAAGACAGGCTCGTTCAAGAAAGTGCAGGACATTTCGTGCATCAGTTCGAATGTGAAAAAGCTCCATCCAAGAGCAGAATTCAGGACTGGGTGGACCATTTCGAGAACTATGGGACAGTGGAGAACCTCAATGCAGCCAGTGACAACGGTTCAAGCCATTCAGGACGCCCCAGGAAGCGTACAGCTGAGCTGGTCGAGAGCGTGAGAGAGTCAGCTCAGCAGAGTCCAAAACGCTCTGTGTGCAAGCGAAGTCAGTCCCTCGGTATATCCCGTGAGACTTGTAGGAGACTGCTCGTAATGGAAGTAAAGGCCTATTCATACCTAATACAGACGAAGCAGACCCTTACAGCTTCAGACAAGGAGCAGAGAAAAGCTATGGCAGTCAAGGTACTGGAAAAGATTCAGGAGACCTCAACTTTCCTTAAATTCCTTTAGACCTCAGATGAAGCTGACTTCCATCTTGAAGAAAAGGTAAACTCGAAGACAAATGCCTTGTCTGTTACCTCCAGACCAAATGAGGTAGCCACCAAGCCCCTACACTCCCCTAAGTGCAGGGTATGGACTACAATCTCAGCCAGAGGCATCGTCTGACCATTCTTCTTCGAGGAATTTGGCGCGACAGTGACAGTCACCAAGTAGCGGAATGTTGAGCCCCTAAAAATCTTCAAGAGGGAGCTGCAGACCCTGTTTCCGTCGCTTATGAGAAAGTTCTGGTTTCAGCAAGATAGAGAAAGCTCTCATACCTCAAACCTGCCCCGAGATTGGCTGAAAGAGAATTTTGGTGGCCGTGTGATCAGTCTCAGGAATGATTTTGAGTGGGCACCTCACAGCCCAGACCTTAGCCCTCCTCCCCATATTTTTTTTTCTGGGGCTACCTTAAAGACAGAGTGTACACAGGGAGACCAAGCACCATCACGGAACTCAAGGAAGTCATCAGGGAGGAGATCAGAGCCATTAGTCGGTCGGTTTGTAAGGACGTCATGGACAACTTTGTGCTGCGCCTCAAGAAATGCACAGAGCTAAATGGAGGTCATCTCGAACACATGCTCTAGAATAAAAAAGAAAAGTCCAAAGACTCTCATGTTTTGATATGATGTTTTTTAACACGATAAACTAGTTATCACCAAAATTTCATCCAATCCTTGCAGAAAATTAAGAAATGAGGCCTATCGAAAGTTGGGGCCTATTTTTTTGGGGGGTCACCCTGTATATTTTTCTTTTTAGGAACCTAGACATTTTTATTTTAAATATGATGCTTGACTTTCCAAATCCTTTGCAGCTCAGTAATTCTGCGTTGGATTTCCCTATCTTTTTCAGCTGAACGAGTTAATCCATATCGATCTTATTCGCTTTGTTTTGCCAGTTTAGCTTTCGGAGATTTCCTCGAGGCAGGACGTGAATAATTTTGGAGAGATAGTATCTCTTTATCTTACACTTTGTGAAATTGAAGTATGTCTGACTCATAATGCACTCTAATGTACGATCTGCAATTTTGATTCAATGGTTGTTATGTAGACCATATTTATACATTGATCCTTCAAGGCTGTTATGACCGGTGATGTTTCTATTGAATCAAATACTTTCTGGTAGTCTACAAATACCAAATACTCTGAAGTTTTCTCAAGAGTAATTAGCTGGTCAATTATTGTTGAAGAACCTTTTCTGAAGCGAGCTTGTTTTCTCGTCTGTTGGTCAACTAGCTGGTTTGCAGTTTGTTGGTAATGACTCTTGAGAACTTTATATATATATTAGCGGCAAATCAAATAATGGTAAGCAATGCCTGATAAATTACAGATATAAACTAAGCATGGGTATAAGTTGTACATGTACATTGTACATGTTAAAATCAAGTTACGTGAAATGATCCGGACAGCGTAATTCTATTACCTATTACTTCAAGCTTTGAAACAAGCAAAAATATTATGGTAGTAACTTACTTTTATGAAGTCTTCATATTTTCAGTCATTACCTTTTCAAGTTCCGAGCAGCAAAAATGCTTATGAGACTCATTAACCTGCCTATATCGAGGAGAAAATTGTTAAGCTACTTCAAGAGGATCATCACCTCATAATAGCTATAGCTGAAAGGGTTAAATGCACCAAAAGTGTCGTACATAATATTAAATCACTTTACGATACCACAGGCTCAATTTTCAGTGGAACTTCTACTGGAAGGCCGAGAAAAACCTTAAAGAATGATGAGCAAGCCATCGTCCGTATTTCCCGCTGGAAAGTTGGTGAAAATTTCTTAAACCAGTAGGAAGTAAATGTCATGGACTGACCTGCTAATAACCTGGACCTCAATCCAATTGAGAATGTGGAAGACGTTAGGAGAAAAAAAACCAAAGCACCATGGAAGAACTTTAGGAAAAATTACAAAAAGAATGGAGAAAAACTGCCCCGTAAGAATGCCTTCGGTTAATGCGCTCCTGTGACGGAAGATGTCAGTGTGTAATTGATAGTAAAGGTCTACATACCAAGTACTAATATATTTGTAACAACCGAAAGTTATTTGTTGAGTAACTAATATCATTGTACCTTTTCATCTACGTCTGTTGTGTTATTTATCCAGATCATTTGAACCACCATATTTTTGCAATAAAACTTATAGCCATGCTTAGTTTATATCAGTAATTTATCATGCATTGCTTACCATTATTTGGTTTGAAGCTATGGTAACTTTTGTGATGAAAACCTAAGTGTCCGAATTATTATGGCCGATAATATATCATCATCATTATCATCAACATCAGTAACTCTATAATTTAAGAAGGGGATTTTTTAGAGTATTTGAGTAATAATTTCATCTTAGTTTGGTTATGACTTAAGTATATTTTAAATTTTCATCAAGGTAATTTCTAAGAATTTCTTTAAAGTTTGAAAAAACAAAATAGTTTAGTTAAAAAAAAATAAATAGGATTATCCAATGCTTTATAATGTTTTAAAAGAAAATGAATTACAATTGATGAAGTTCAGGGAATTTATTAAAATTTAAGTAACGCTGCTTTTTTATTTTATCTATAACTATATTTTAGCAACGTGATTTTTTGAAAGGGGGGAAATAGTTTAGAGTTCATTTTTAAAATTATGATTGTTGGAGAAGTACAGAAAATTTATAAAAATTTAACCATGGCTGCTTTTTTTTAGATTTTAGATTTTAATCTTAGTAGCGAAGCCATTGCTTGGTTATTCAAATATAATATCCTTCTCATATTCCCCATTATTGTTAAAACAAAGGTAGACTTTTTGCATCATATTTTCCATGACATTTTCTAAAACATTTTCTATCACACACTTTCTAACTTGATTATTATTTTATAAATTTTTAAAAATGTGAAGTAACCTTTGGGCCACTCTTTACATAAGAACATTCAATTATAATAACCGTGAAAAAAGAGTCAGTTTGAATAGGTGTATAAATGCATGGTTCTCAGATACCTTGACAAGTAAAGAAGAAAGACAGGTCGCCATATAGCTGCAGTAGGGCTGAAGCCAAGATGGGTAAAAAGATATAACATGTGATATAATAAATACGAAAATATGGAAACCAGAGGCGGAGTCTGTGCATTAACAAAATGTGTAATGAATGTAAGTTCAAATCATGTTTTCCGAAATTCTGAAAGATCGAGAAAATGCTTTGAATGTATATATAAAAGCGCATGAAAAGATATAATAACAAACTCATTTTGGCCGGTCACATGGTGATCTCCTCCAGTTAAATTGGCCAGGTGAAAGTTGGGGAAGAGAAAGACAACCATCAAGGAAAGAAAGATCATAAACTACCACCTCTATAATTTACCCTTCGTATCAAAATTGACCTGCGGGGTATTTCTTTCGCAAATAGAAACATAAAATACCTCAAAAACACTATTGTTTGCAGCATCACCCCATACAGAGCGCACAAATAAGATGAGTAAACTGAAGCGCTCGTGCGGTTACGCCAGCGTGATTTTGAAAGACACAAAAGGTATTCGCCTCCCCCTCGATTGGGAAGCAGCTGACTGCGTCTTGGGAGACCTTTAAACTTGTCTTGATGTTCATTATATTTAATACAGAGCTCAAAAGGTATTTGCTGAAAAAATGACAACAGCTTTTTAAGAATATTAAAAATAAAATACGAGAAACCATCGAAAAATCTAACCTAAATAAGCTTATCAAACATCGACAAATACATTGATAAGTTCTGTCTTACAGCTCTGGAACGAAAGAGGGCAGTGATTTGTTATCTCTTATCGCTAAAAGTAGTATGAAAATGGGATAAGAGAGCTTATAAACGACACTAAAGAATAGAAGCGCAAAAAACCTAAGAAAAAAAAAGAAGAGAAAGAATGGGTAACTATTCGCCCACGTATTTTCTACCTGTCTCATTCCACGTTACAAGTAGTCATATATACATACATATATACAAACATATACAGATACTCATACACTGAAACATGTACAATTCAATCTAAGATATACATCGAAAATCCTTTTAAACCAGCCAAGTATTAGGCAGATGTTTGTCTAGTATACTTTTAAGACAAACCAGTGAATTACAAGTGTCCAACATTAGTAGTTGTTAGTTATGTTGGTTTTAATAACTCTTTTCCCCTTATCAATAACAATCAAAATATGTAAACTAATATTATCTAATCCTAAAATATTATTATTATTATTGCACTAACCATCTCTTGTCTTTAGCAGTTATCTCAACCGGATAATGATATCGACATTAAGATCAGTATGACAATTCTCCCAATTCCCTGGGTACCACGAGCCGCCGTGCATCTTTAGGCACGGTATGATGAACAATAATACTGTTTTGACATCAACTAGAGAACGTTGAGAAGCATTCGTGGCTTAAGAGAGAGTCACCCTTTCCGTGTCAAGGGAGTGTTAATTGGAAACCCCTTCAGGGGTTTCATAGACGAGAGAGTGATGTGTTGTATTCATGGAGAGTGATCTAGGGTGTAAGTGTTATAAATGATTACATGCGTGATTTGGTTGGTACATAGAACTTCCTACGCGCATGTGCTTGACTTCGCTTCATGTCATGATTAACGGTAGCTCCCTATATTCTCGGAAACATATGGGTCAGCTATTGCCAGGCATTGAACCAAGTACCAAGGACTAGAAATCCAATGACTTATTCACCAAGCTACAAAAGCTCCTGACAATACTCTAAATACCTGAACCAAGATACCATGTCCCTTAATTTGGCTTTTCCCTAATTCTTCTAACCTCTTTAATAGTTATGTCCGAATATATTCCATCTATATTATCTTAATCTCTTCCAGAACCTCGACATCTTCCAGAACCTCGACATCTTCCAGAGCCTCGACATATTCCAGAACCTCAACATCTTCCAGAACCTCGACATCTTCCAGAACCTCAACATCTTCCAGAACCTCAACATCTTCCAGAACCTCGAAACCTATTCCAGAACCTCGACATCTTGACAATATTAAGGACCCACCTCGTCGCTTCTATAACAGACATCCTTGTTTCTATTTCCGTACATTCTCCTGGCCTTTTTCCTGGCTTCCAATACTTCTCGGTTCTTTTAAGGTTATGCTTCCTCCCAATCCTATTGTTCCTTTCCTCCTCTGTAGAATCCAACACACAACCTTCCCTTTCATAACACAAGCCCTCATTTTATCTACCTAAATATTTGATCTACGTTTTTGGAGCTAAATATCATTTAACACTACGATGCACAGCCTCTTCTTGATAAATCCCTCGGCATTTGTTGTCATCTCGACTATCAACAAGATTGTCAAACTAAATATCATATATGAGCTTAACTACTTTACTTTTCCGGCCAATATTTAAATCGTTAACATAGAAACAAGCAAAAGTGTCGCTAAAACAAAACCCTGAGGATAACCATTAACCACAGATGACAGGTTTATTATATATAGACTTCTTAACATGTAATAGGTTGTGAAGAAATGAATGTCTTTTTATGGGTGAAGTAAAATCCTTTATATAAAAAAATGCATTTATTGAACAAAGTAATTTCCATCAATATTGGTAAAGCTCTGCCATCTTTGAACTTGACAGTAGATACCTTTCTTGAAGAGTTCATTCAGTTGGGCTGAAATATATGAGTTGATATCCTTTTTGACATCCTTCATATCAGAGTAAACTTTTCCATTTAGGTGATATTCTAATGGCTTAAATAAATGATAATTAGATGGAACAAGGTGCACTGAATATATATAAGTTTGGTATCGTCAAAATATGAATTTACTTGACACTTCATTTCAGAACTTATAGTGTTTATGAAAATTAAAAAATAGGAGTGGTCCCAAAATGGAACCTTGAGGAACTCCACCTGTGATTGATAGTCAGTCGAATGTCTTCCCATTTAAAAGCATCCTTTGCTTATGATCTGAAAACCAGCTATTAATCCAAGTTATCGTATTGTCGTGAAGGTACATACCTTACAACTTTGTAACAAGGATATTGAGTGAGTGTTTATCAAAGGCTTAAGCAAAATATAGATATATCACATCGTAACTTGAACCTGAATCGACAGCTTTTGCCACACGAACGTATAATGTGAACAGACTAGTGCAACAAGTTCTCCCTTTTCTGAAACCGTGTTGACTAAAAGTTGATTGCTGTCCAAATGACTGCGTAATTTTGTTTTCATAATTGACTCCATTATTTTACATATTAGTGAAGTTAAGCTAATGACCAACAATTCTCTTTTACACATTTACTTTTTTAATATAGAGACAGCATTTGCTATTTTCCAATCCATGGGAGCAAAATCTGCTTTCAGAAAGTAATAAAACAGAAGCGCGTATATCTCCTCTACCCCCACTTGCTTCATATGTACTTAATTTATTAACCCCACTTTTTTACATTGTCAGTCGTAACTATTATTTCGTTCATTTTGGGAATATCATTATTTATGTTTTCCAGACTTTTATTATTTAAATTCTAACTATCGTTATTTTTAAACTGAAGCAAAGTATTCAAAGTAATCGCCTTTTCGAAATAATTTAAAATTAATGTTCGTCTTCCTTCACTTTTTTGTTCTATAGAATTAAAAGAATCCCCAAAATAGGGTGAATGATTTAAAAAGGGTGAAAACCCTGATAAAACTGAAACCTGGAGAAATAACACGCTTCTCCCCCCGACCACAGTGCATCAAGTGAACCATCTTTTTTTGCATCTGGTTATATCTAGCAAAGAGTGAAGGGGGGGTACCTATATTTAGCCGCATCCGCTTCTCTGTTTGTCTTTTTAGATCGAGACATTTTGGCCTTAATGACCAATCGCCTTTTAGCCGCTTATAGAGACCTTTTCTGTCCTATTCTAGTTTTGAGAAATTGCTTAATCCAAGGTTTGTTCATTTTCTATTTTAAACTGTTTTATGAAGAATATATCATGTTTGAAGCTCTTTATTACAGTTAATAAAGTCGACAAATAAATAAAGACAACAATAAAGTTGTATTTGATGCTAAATACTAATAATTTCTATCTGAATTCTTAGGAGTTTCCTAAACTTCAACGTTCATCCATTTTTATTTTTGTTATTTAAAACTAAATTAGGGAACTTTGGTCCCTTTTATGAAGTGAACAAACTTATGTAAATAATTATTTTAAAAAAATGAGTTCAAGATAATATCTTGAACGCATACGATGAAATAAAATTCTAATAACTATATTATAGTTATTTGAATTTGAATTAATTATATACAAATTAACTTATGGAAAATTAAAATCACTTACAGTGAATGCATTCGTGTAACTGTTATTTAAATTAATGTCCTTAATTAATGTGATTAAATGCAAAAAATGGCCCATAGGAAACCCAAATGGAGATTACAATCACCTAAATATTCCCTAATGTAGAATCGAGATCCCAGACCATAACATTTGTGAAATCATATTTAGTTTAAGTTAGAACAATTTAAAGGTTCTTATAAAATTTAATTTTATTATTATAAGTTTAACTAAGCAATGGCTTCGCTACTAAGATTAAAATCTAAAATCTAAAAAAAAGCAGCCATGGTTGAATTTTTGTAAAGTTTCTGAACTTGACCAATTATAATATTTTTAAAAAGGAACTCTAAACTAAAGTTCCCCCCTTTTAAAATATCACGTTGCTAAAATATAGTTATAGAAGAAGATATGTAAAAATAAATTTTCTGAACTTCACCATTTGTAATTCTTTGGGTTTTATAAATTCACCAAATTTCGATACTTATATTTATTTCTGAACTTCACCATTTTGTTTTTTGATATTATAAATGAATTATTTAGAAATAACTTTGATAAAAAAACATAAGTCATTTGTCCACTAAGGAAAAAAAAACATTTTCATCCATCTTCAAAAATCCCGTTATACAATTATAGAGTTAGTGATTAAAATAATATTGTGACAAAATGTTATCACCAAATTCGAAAAACGTATTTTTAATGTCTTATATGCCACATAAATTCATCTAAGTATGAATTTAAGTATGATTCCCTACATGTATACATTAATTTCATAAGCATTTTTTCTGATTCCAATAACTTATAATAGTTTGTGTGTGGTAGAATAATTTGGTTAACAAAACAAAGCGAATGACTTATAGTCCTGTGAGTAAATCCAAGATCTCGTTGAATACTCTTGTAAGCCTTGAATTCATCACTGCCAAATATAGTTCCAGATTTTACTACTTTTTTAATATAATTGGTAGAAAATGTATCTGCGTTTCTCTTGTCCACAATCTCAATATATCCTACATCAGGTTTAGTGCTTGTGTCAACCGGATCAAAAACCCATAATGGCATACTGGGAACTAACTCTCCTTGATGGTGCTCGGGCTTGTGTGAAAAACATGACTCATCGATTTCTACAACAATGCAAAGACCACAAAGTTGTCCTCGATTATCTTCAAGGTATTTTGAACATACTTCTCCGAAAAAGTTATAGATATCTAAGATATTTTTTTCTGAAACATTACGCTAAACCCATGGCATTTTATTTTACTGATTCTTCCACTCCATTGGTGTAACCAATAAATGTTCACAAATAATATATGGGAGCGAGTTTGTTCCAACTACAATTCTTCTTCTAAAACTGACTCGTATAGATAGTTAAAGGGTAGCTTAAAATCTATTTATTCAACACGAAAAATACCGTATTTAATTTTGAAATGGAATCATTAAAATCATTTTTTTTAATTAAATGTTTTATTTTTTGGGGGGGTGAAGAAACTCAAATATTTAAAGATTAACTTCAACAATCCGAATGTAGAATTCGGACCCCAACCTAATGTTTGGTATATTTGGAACTCTGTATACTAGTCTTATAACTAGAGAAAAAGCTTTATATTTCATTTTTATCCAGATTGATTTGCTATGCTGTCAATTTAGGACATAACAGCTTAATTCGGTCTTTATGTAAACCAATACACAGCCCCTTTCTCTTAAAGGTCTAACCTTGTTTAATAGTTTATAGCCCAGAATTGAAAATGACGACAGGAAGTACTAGTTTGTTGTATGTAACCAATATTAAGTAATAGCTTGAATATTGTAATGATATTTAGCAACAATTAAAATTAGTTCATTAAGTTTGTCTCTCATTATCCTTGCATTTCAATAATACATACACCATAATATATGTGGGGTTTTCTGCTTTTCTTTTAGTACTTCCCTATTACAATTACAATCAATATTCACACTGTCGTTTTCATAACCATTTTTACTAAGATCTGTATTATCTGCATTTTTAACGCTATTATTATTGTCACTACTTTGTGGAGAGCTATTACTATCTTGAGCTATTCTTTCCCATTCTATATGGCATTGAATTAACAATTAATTGTTCGATTGGTAGCATTGCTAAAATATTAAGGACCGTTTTGAACATATTTATCTATGACCCTACCCAATCGTGCCCTTCCTGTCCGGATGAGATGAACGTCATCACTTTCATAGAGATCTTTTCGATTTAAAAGTTTGTCCAAAACGTTATTTTTTTTACATTAAGCAATGAACATGAATTGTGTAAAATATTATTTACTTTCACTGGCTAATCTTACTCTCTTGCGCCTATCTATTATATTCAGTACTGGTAATTTGTAGTTAATAAGAATTATTGTCGGCTTTGTACCCCCATATAGTTTCCGGTCGCCATTAGTATGATCTCTTCCTCCTCGTTAACGGGAATTTCAGCTTCAACAGCTGCCGTGATGTCCTTTATGTTGCCACCCAGAATGAAAGTCCATCTTCTCTTAAGAGGTTTTCTGGCGCCAAACTCTTCATCAAAACATCTTGCAAACAACTCACCGTAAAGAGTGACTGGAGTCTCCTCATCAACCGTTTTCTCTGCTAAAACAACAAACTTGTCAAGAGAGATGGCGGCGCCGGAGAACCGATTGATAACATTGCAAACCTTTATATATCGGTTTGAGGGTCTAAACCCTTTGTTTAGATCATTTGAGACCACTGGTGGAAAGATTATGACCTGCCTCTCTGTGGACATATTATCTCGATTCGGAAGATACTTCAACAGATTATTTACGATTGCCTTAAGATCTTAAGCTTCCCTTCACAATTCCTTTATTTCGGTGTTGGCTGTGATAGGTGAACAACACACAATACAAATGTATTTTTAATATCGAAATGAGACACTGACAAATCTCTTATACACTTGATGCATTGGAGAGGCACATTCGAGATATGCGTGAACTCAGGTAGCGAGCTTAATCCAAGACGTCTGATTTGCATTCAATGAACAAATAATGGACAGAAATATCCTCCAAGAACACACCCTACGGGCGATC
The DNA here is from genome assembly GCA_963969495.1 of Ceratothoa steindachneri. Classification (NCBI taxonomy): domain Eukaryota; kingdom Metazoa; phylum Arthropoda; class Malacostraca; order Isopoda; family Cymothoidae; genus Ceratothoa; species Ceratothoa steindachneri. The sequence continues at coordinate 47,818,733 of OZ018322.1, forward strand.
CAAAATTTATTTAGTAAAGATCCAACATGATAGAACACCGTATTATAGGGCAGGAGTAGTAACACAAAGTGGTTTAACCTGTAAACTCTCTAATCTTAATCCGATTCAGAACTTGTAAGTGATTCCTTAAAAGTGGATGGAAAAGCAGGAACTCGCACACCCTAACACTCCACTATAATCGTTAAGACAAGAATGTAAGACTATCAATCTGAATATTCCCCACAAGTTGATATCCAACATGCTACAGCGATTTGGGGAAACCATGAAGAGAAAGGGCGAATACACTAAATACTGACTTTATGAATTAAATGTTTTATAGTGTATTCAAATTTTGATTTTTCTATATATCATTATGGTTGGCTTCTATTCTATTCTTTAAAAACACACTTGGTATACTTGAGTAATTAAAGTTTATGAATCACAAATCTGTTTCTCTGACAAATTTTTATCATAGAAATTTGTTTAGAAAATATCGACTGTCATAGATTTAAAAATTGTTTCAGAAGAACGTGATCACGGCGTATTAATTGCGAGCGACTTAAGGTTTTCTAGAACACACAGTTATATTGCAAGAAAATTCTAATATAAGAGTAGAGAAATATTAGTGCAATGATTCAAATCACTCATGCGTTCAGAGGTGGAGTATGAAGCTCATTGCTCGTCTCCTTATCTACAAAAAGACATCGATACATTAGGGATAGTACAGCGGAGGGCGACAAACTTGATTCAGGAGCTGCGAAACAGACCCCATGAAGACCGACTTAAAGAAATTAAATGCTATCGCTTGAAGATAGGTGCCTTTACGGCTAATTAATATATTCTTCAAAATTATGAATGATGTCGATGATATGAAGTTTGATTTACTTTTGAGCTCGCTGAAAACACCATGCAAACAAATGGACATATATTGAAATTAAAGCGTTATCAGACGATTATCCTCGGAAACTATTTTACTTATATAATCATCTCAACTTGGAATTCTCTGCCAACCAATATATTTTAAATCACATCAATAAACATGTTTAAAAAATAATGGATGAACACCTAATTACATATTAAGCATGTGGAATAAAACTATATTATTTTAACTATTTTTAACTCTAAAGCTCCTCGCTACATCTCCCTATTCTACTTTCCTCACTTATTCATGACTAGCCATAGATCGGACCTTAAGGTCTTTGCTGGTCTTAATTCTATAATTCTATAAACCCTAATCCTTTCAATGACAATCGCAAATTATTAGTTATAAAAATCATGGTTTTGATATTAAAATAACGCGACTTAAAATGCCTACAAATATTATTCTTATCATTATTATTAGTTTTAGTATTGGGTTGTTATTATCACATTTCAGTCCTCGCATCGGAGCGCGGACCCATCTCAATGTGCTCGGCGTGGTTGGAGCGTTCGCTTCTTGGCTGGAACGAGCCGGTCTGTCTGACGTGGCTCGTCCCGGAGTTGAAAATTACGAATAAATTACACGGTCCTCGAACTCCTTCCCCAGGGATTACTATACACGTACACAGAATAGATTAATATGTGCAGATTTATTTCCCTTGTGTGTACATACATAAAAAAGAGGAAATGTATTGCTCACGCGCAATCTAACCTAGTTGAAATTTAAAATAACGTATATTACTCTAAATTAAGGTATAATTCCATAATTTAGTATCCAAGATATTTGAAACCAACCGAGGCATTTCAAATGAAAAGGTGGGAAAAAGGAGTGCAAATGGTAGAGTTGGGCGAACTGATAATTTATGGAAGATGCATAACTAAAATAAACAGAAGAATATGGATTTACTATCACTGTTCTGCTTATAATTGAAGATTCACAGACATTTACGGATTGGTCAAGGTTTTGCCGTGAAGTTTGTATCAGTTTTGCTTTTACATCAAAGAGGAAGTTAGGATGAGAAGCAAAAGTAATTGAAATAGATGAAGACAAATTTGGAAAAAGAAAATATAACGATAGACGTAAAATAGAAGGCCAGTGGGAGTCTGGAGGATTTGAAAGAGAATCGAAAAAAATCTTTTAAGCGCCTGTAGCTTCGCGAGATACAGAAACTTGTTTAGCTTGCATTAAGATGAGATTAAGCTTAGAACCAACATAATCAATGGTTGATAGAAGGTTTACAACTACCCCGAAATACGGCAGAAGAAAGACATTTTTGTTTTGGCTCGAGCGGATTTTTCCAGAACCAAATATTAGCTTCCATAAATTTCTTCTCGTGGCAGCTAGATCAGGGTGACCCCCCACCCCCCAAATGACGAGCCTGCACACACTTGTTGTGATATATCTTTCATTCATTCACTAATCACCCTTACTTTGCAGGACATGACAGAAGCAACGCCTATGAATACAACTAGATGTCAATGGGAGCTCCTGCAAAGAATACACTGCGTCAAACATTACTACAAGACAGGCTCGTTCAAGAAAGTGCAGGACACTTTCGTGCATCAGTTCGAATGTGAAAAAGCCCCATGCAAGAGCAGAATTCAGGACTGGGTGGACCAATTCGAGAACTATGGGACAGTGGAGAACCTCAATGCAGCCAGTGACAACGGTTCAAGCCATTCAGGACGCCCCAGGATGCGTACAGCTGAGCTGGTCGAGAGCGTGAGAGAATCAACTCAGCAGAGTCCAAAACGCTCTGTGTGCAAGCGATGTCAGTCCCTCGGTATATCCCGTGAGACTTGCAGGAGAGTGCTAGTAATGGAAATAAAGGCCTACCCATACCTAATACAGACGAAGCAGACCCTTACAGCTTCAGACAAGGAGCAGAGAAAGGCTATAGTAGTCAAGATACTGGAGAAGATTTAGGAGACCTCAACTTTCCTTAGGATTTCAGATGAAGCTCACTTCCATCTTGAAGAAAAGGTAGACTCGAAGACAAATGTCTTGTCGGTTACCTCCAGACCAAATGAGGTAGCCACCAAGCCCCTACACTCCCCTAAGTGCAGGGTATGGACTACAATCTCAGCCAGAGGCATCGTCTGACCATTCTTCTTCGAAGAATCTGGCGCGACAGTGACAGTCACCGAGTAGCGGAATGTTGAGCCCCTAAAAATCTTCAAGAGGAAACTGCAGACCGTGTTCCCGTCGCTTATGAGGAAGTTCTGATTCCAACAAGATGGAGCAAGCTCTCACACCTCAAACCTGCCCCGAGATTGGCTGGAAGAGAATTTTGGTCGCCGTGTGGTCACTCTCAAGACTAATTTTGAGTGGGTACCTCACAGAAAACAAAACAAAACCAATTTGAGGGAAAATCCCTCAATACAGTTATAAGCGGTTTTAATACATATTTGATACATATTAATACACATTGATACATATTTAATACATTGTGATACATATTTAATACATATTGAACCATATTTAATAGATATAAATACATATTTAAAACATGTTTTATACATAATTAATACATATTAATACATATTAATACATATTTAATACATATTTAATACATATTTATTTTAAGGAAGGGTAGCTTATATCCCTATCACACTACGTTGATTGTATTTAATAGGTTTGTCATATTTGCTATTCTTCATTTTTTATCACTTATTTCTTTCCTTTTTAAACACATTTGTCTCTACAACCTCGTTATTTCTATTTTATTGTGCTTTTAATCTCATTTCGTCTAATCCCTGCGTTTGCTTTTTTCGTTGATTTTCTTCTAGCTTTACCATCTTCATTTCCCTTTTTAAAAAATCGAATTAACGTAATTAATTGTAAAATAATTTTTAAATACATCGAATTAACATAATTAATTTTCCGATAATTTTTAACTGAAATTTTGGGATTGTTTACCTTTGCCTACGTTGAGGGTCGCAGACGTCGACAACGAGTCGAATTTCTAATCTTTCGTTCAAATTAAACCTCAGCTCAGATAAGCGCTATCTCCTGCCATCTCTTAGCTCCTATTCCCCATCTGTGCCGAAACAAAGCCTTCACACCTTCTGTTTCCTCGTCTTAAATTCCCTTCCCTTCAACCCATCAGTTCATTTTCTACTTTTTCAATGTTATCTTTCCTCTCCCAATGCCAGTTCTTCCTCCTCCCTTCCTTAGGAAGAAATCGTTGAAAGGAGTGAATGGATTTACGATACAGCATTTTAGTGTCCAAATCCAAAAATATTTGCGATACCAAAAGATGTTTCGAATGCTTTTACGAGCAAAGACATTACAAATGTCATCAAAGTATAAGAGTCAAGTTGAATGAGAAAACCTCGAATTATTGAGGTAAGGCATAAACTAGCATTATCATAAGACATCCAACGCATATAAAGAGTGAGAGAATATCCATAAACAAGTTTGTTAAATAAACTTTTTAAAAAATCACCCTACTTATAGTAATTTCAGATCAGTATTTGAAGGGTAACTCCCTCCAATATATGGATAAGAAAACGACTTTTGTAAGGAAGGACCAAATAGGTTCCATTAAGAGTAATTTTACGTTGCTTAAAACCTGTTTATATTCACTCCGCAAAGCTCCCGCTAAACCCAATTGTCAATCAAATTCTTCTCCCATAACATTGTTAGCCTATCTCTTCAGTTATCTGTTATCTGACGCGTCATCCACCCCGACCAGATCCCAAGAGGGTAATCTATGACATAATCATCATGAGGTAATCACGGCTTAGACTACCCAAGGGTGTGAAGCCACTCACCCTCAAGCGCACCCTTCCAAAGCCTCGATTCCCCTCGTAATGACTTGCTTTCTCCCCTCAAACCGCGCGAAAAATAGGTGTTTGGCGTAAGCTGGTAAAAACGTCTTTAAGTGATAGGGAATTAGAGGCTATTTTGAATTAAAAGATTATTATGTCCAAAGTTTCGATTTAGCTCATGCTTCATCGTTCTTCTGCTTATTAATCCTTGGTGTCATTCCCTCTATTTTACCCTGGGGAGATGGGAAACTTTATTTTAATATAAATTTATTTAAATCGAATTATCTACCTGTATTGTTCTAACCAACTTCTCTAAGAGATATAAATTGCCAAGAATTGTCTGGGGCTCACATACATAACGTTCAGCTATTATACTTTAAGTATACAATTATATTTATTTTGTTCCACAATGCATATAACTATGTAACGGCTTAATGATAGATATTCTTTAAGAGAACTTTGGGATTTTATGGAAATTTTATGAAAAGTCCATGGCTTATATTTAGGTAGTTCATGCGACATTTTTACTTTATTCAGACGCTTATTACTATTTGTTAATGTTGAATGAAACTCAGTCATTGGCAGTTCTTCTTTTCTTAGATAATTTGGCGCACAAAATTTGGCGGCAAATTTTCCCTCCAAAATTTTTCCCGCGCCAAATCGAAGAAAGCAGAGCAGCTGCCGCAAAGGGGACAGAGAACCTATCTTGATGGCGAAGGACCAATAGCGAGAGACCAATTCTTTCATACTCGAATGAACTTCCAGATTATGTCCCGCTATATTTTTTCCACCTACATGATTTATGAATAAATAATCGTTAACTATCATTATTATACTTTCTTAATCTCGTCATTATCATTCGTAAAATCTGACATATCGGCTTCACTTGGGAAAAGGGGAAAAAAACTCACGTTTTTTAGCGACTGCATAATTATTATCAGATTTACTCCATATTCATTTAAAATGGAGGAAATAAAACTTTGAAATCGACATGACAGGGATTTTGGCACCCTCCTAATAAGAACAAGGTCTGCTGACCAAAAAGTCACGTGCTCTCACTTATTCTGATTTATGACCTTGGGACCTCCAAAACTTTCAATAATTCAAAGATTAACCTTAGTAGGACCCTGGAAGTTATATCATTCGAAAGAAAATGTAAAACAACATAAGGGTTTCAAATTTCGTTAGAATCGGCCGAATAGTTATGATGTTATTGCCCAAATAAAATAATTCATGGGCTAACCTCGGGAGGACCATGTAAGTTATACTATTCGAAAAGGAATGTAAAACAACACAAGAGTTTCGAATTTCATTAGAATCGGCCGATTAGTTACAATGTTATTACAAAAACAAAAGAAAAGCAAAACGGAGACCGACCGACCGACCGACATAGTGAGATGTAGAGTCGCCCGCAACTAAAAAAAAGGCTCATTGTGATATTTTAAGGAAGAAATTTGATTGGGAATAACATTTTTTTTTAATTTATAGGGTGAGAAAAGTCAAAATCAAATAATAAAATCAAAATATTGATAATCTTACGTGACGATCCCTAACCATTTTGATATTTTATATAATTTTTCCTGTTTTATTCTCTGTCCATTATTTGAACACTGGCAACCACCCTATAGATGTAAACCAGACTTATTTTAATTCTAAATAACCCCCGGCGAGTTACCATATGAACGAACCGCTCCCGTGTCTGCCAATAACACTGTCCCGTAACTGCGCCAAGAACGAATCCTCTCCATCTATCAACGGTTTTCTCCAATCGGACAAGAACAGATCCATCATTTTACTGATTTGATGAAGACAAACTTATTGTTAAGACAACGTTATTTTTACTGTCATTGGGGTCTCGGGAGCAGAAGTAGGCCTACTGTATATGAAGGGAGATTTGCTTGTCAATCGCGAGAGAGGAATGAAGTGTGGAGGTACTATGATATTTATTGCTTTGCACCTCACCATCCAAAATAATCACCTCACGGCTCAAGGAAAATATTAACTTATTTTTCACGTTGGGTGAAATAATATGGTCGGGTACACTCTAATAGGCAACAAGCACACAGTAGGGAGAGGGAGTGATTAAAAAACAAATTTTTTAACCCACTTGAATGTATTGAATAAGGAGAAAGTACCCTCCCCCCCCAACTCGATGACCATATTTCTTCTACAACAACTTAATGACTCACAAGTCTCAGTCTTAAATTTCAGAAGCTTCCTTAACCCCTACACAGGAAACGGGTTCTCATAGGACCCCTCCACTCCTTCCATCCTTGTCGAGTTGACTAAATAAGTTAAGAAAAACTCACGATTGCTCTTCGTCTCAAAACTCCTAAAACTCGTGAGCTAAAACCCGGAATCAATTTGGTTTCGATGTGAGTACCCCATGAGCAATCTCTCTTCCATCATATCCCTTTCTACCCAGTGATCCCGTAGGATTCTTGCAAAAAAAATAATGGCTCCACCTCTTTCCCTCCCTTTGATCTTTTCCATTCCATAATCCCTCATTTTTATAATGGCCTCCTTCCTCTCTTCTTCCTTTTAAACCCGCCTTTGGATGGTATACCTATATGAGAAAATCAGTCAAGTTTGACAGTGAAAAAGGCAGAGTTTTTGAACTCTCATTATGGATATAATCCTACTCCATATTCCACCGATCTGAATTCCATCCCAATCTATATTCCTTAACCAATCTCAATTTATATCTGACTTTGCCTCTTTCAACTTATCTAAACAAGGATTGACTGGCCGATAAAAACTTTGAAAAGTCTTACCGAGAAACCAATTTCTCTCTACCGTGAAAACTTTTCACCAACCCCAGAATGGAAAGTTAAAAGAAAAGTTTATGGAATATATAACATATTATATATATATATATATATATATATATATATATATATATATATATATATATATATATATATATATATATAGTAATGGCAGAATTATTATGGATTTTTACACAATCAGACTTTTTTATACAAAAAGCTAGTGAAACCAAATTGGACCATTTAAATAAAGTCACACCCAGTTGTGTGTCAATTAGTATTTTGGCTTAAGAGTGTAAATAGGATGTTTTCTGTTATTTATAGTGTTTTTGTGTGTTTCAAATTGTTTATTAGTTATTTTAATAGTTTGATTTTGTGCGTTTTAAGTAATTTTTCAGCTATAAAGCAATTAAACTAAGATGAGTAAACAGAGTGATGAGAGTCCTCGAAAAATTAGACAAATAAACGTTCTACTGAAAGAAACTAAATTAAGAAAGAAAGAAATAGCAAAAACCTGGGTGTTTGAACTCAGAAAGTTAGTGTTATTAAGAAAAAAAATGCTAACGGTCAAGATTTAAATTCAAAATGGGTTGGAAATTGTGGTCGAAACGAAAAACAACTCCAAGAACAGATAGAAAATTTATGCAACAGGCTCTTAACCCTGGAACACTAACTATCAGTTCACTACACACCACTACTAACCATGGGTATATCATACCCGATTTGAAAAAAAAAATATTAAATGTAAAGCTTTAATGGAATAGATTTACATGGAGGCACTTCGAACATTGAACTTTGACTTAAGATTAAGAAAAACTGACAATGACGTCGTTGCTCTGGATACCTCCTACCCATGGTTAGCGTTCTAGGGTTAAGAACAGAAGAACATCTTGCAGTAAGATTTCTATTAAGCTGGCAGGAGAGAGTGTTAGCCTTGCTCGAAGAATAGTGAATGACAGGCTTTTGGAAGCTGGATACAAATCATATCACCTGAGAAAGAAGCCTCGATTCACGGAAACAATGATGAAGGTACGCTATTCTTGGACAAATAATCACCTTAAGTGGCCTTCAGAACAATGGAGAAAGGTAAGAATGACACATCCAGCTAACCACTTACTTGTTATTCATAAAAAAGCATTAATGCCTATTAACTTTAACAGTGCCACATTTTTGTAATGGCTCTAATCTTTTCAAAACATAAAGTTTATTCGAATACTTCTATGACTGTTCAACTACTTATGTTGTATTTTCAATTATTCCTTGTAGTTTTAATCTGACTAATCAACCATTGCAGTGCTAGATGACCGAGTGCAGAATGTAAGAAGGCGGCCTGGAGAAGAATTTATGGCTGAATGTCTGAGGAAAACAGTAAAATTTACAACGAAAATCATGGTGTGGGGAGCCATTTGGGTGCATGGAACAAGTCATTTGCACATTGTTGAGATAACTATGAACCAAGAGAGGGAAATATAGTTCTTACAGGTCGCTTACTGCCTCAAATAAGGGAATGGTATGGCGGAAGACCTTGGATATTCCAACATTACTCGGCTCCATGTCATACAGCAAAATCAGTGAAGGCACGGTGTGCACAAAATGGAATTCAGCTGCTTCCGTGGCCCAGAAATTCCCCGGACATGAATCAGATTGAAAGTTTATGGTGTGTGTTGAAAGATGAAGTACACACAAAGCCCATGATGACCAATAGCAACTCATATGCCGTCTCATGCAAGTTTGGTTCAAATGTGCAAAACATGGATCAAAGCCATGCCAAGACGTGTTAAAGCCCTCATGGATGCTAAGTGTGGCCAAACTGCTTAATACTAATGAATGTAGAAGACTTAACACTGTGCCAATGTGTCCAAATAAATCTGCTTGCAATCAATAAAATTAGTTTTATTAGCATTTTTGTAGAGAAAAATTTCATTTTTTTTTTAAAAATCGATAATAATTCCGCCAGTACTCTATATATTAATAAATATATTCGTCTGATAGTCGCGATTCATGACGTTTATATGGTGGTGCCTTCCGCTGTAGATATCGGTTAAACTGTAGATCTACAGTGAGAAATAGAAAGCCTCAAAAGGAGTGAAGATTGTTGGTAAACCCTCTACCAAATTCTCCTTCTATAGTAATTTATCATTTTGCATATTACAAAAAAGGGCTCAAGAAGAAAAATGAAATACTACGAGAAAGTGACGTTTCGCTCCAATCTCTCAAACTATTCAGGTCTTAAGGAGAAAAATGAAAATTACTTTATTTCTGTCATTAAACTTTGAAAAGTTGTATCCTAAGAGAAAGAATCTATAAAAATGATTATAATCAAAGGAATTATTTCTTTCTTTGTTTTGTGTTTTTACCCCTACCTTTCCCCCGTGTGTGTTTACATCAGTGAAGACCCGTATTAAAAAGTGTGATTCGAATCACAGGGCTTAAAACATTTATCATTACCATCGGCAATGTCATGATTTAGGGTAAAATTTAAATAAAACTTCTATTTTTTATTCATTATTGGAGTGTAAAGTGAACCATACAAAAATCTCATGAAATGACTATTGAACGCTTATTGTATAAATCTTGTAACTCCAATTCCACAAAGCCAAAATTATTGATTTTGGTGGGGTTACCTGATTCTTGTCTTGATACCCTAAGAAATGGGCCACAAATCACTTTAAATATGACATATTGATCCAATTTTATTCTTTTTAAAATATATATAACTTCTTTTCTCTAAAGCATATACCTGCCAAAACTCAATTAGTACCCTGAAAACATCTTGCTCGAGGGTGAATACCTCTGAATTTTACTTGGTTGTCGACGGCTTGACACTGATTTGTCTTTCTTGCAAGTCTTTCATAGGGATGAAGTATTCGAACAGTGACCTGGATTTCATAAATGGCTAGTTTATAGCACCATCATTCCAGTCTAACAGCCGCTCTCATCGAAATACCTGCAGGAAGACCGCGTTTTGTGTTTGTTTTATCCGTTTAGTGATTTTATAGCACGAGGATGAAGAAAGCAGGACTTACCGCTTAACGTGCGATCCGAACTATGGGTCGCTACAGTACATGACAACCACTACAAAGTCGATTTGAATTCGGCTACCATTCGATGCATTACCATACTCAATATGGCTTAACATCGTTTATAATGAATGATTTTCCAGTTTTAGGAAGAAGTAAGGTGACATTTCATTCCTATGATCAATGTAAATCAAAACAGAATTTTATTTATGAATAATTAAATCATACTGATATCTATATATTTATCTGTGACATTAATTTAGAGATTTTTTCTTCGTTTAATTCAAAAACACTCGTAAATTTCACCGCCCCCATCATTGGTAAAACAATTTGATCGTTGGAGCACATTTAATGCGGAGAGTCTGCCGACAAATTGGCTGGGAGTCGATGTTCCGTTAACATGGAACCAATCGAGTTGAATGGACGCCAACTAGTCTTTGACAAGCGCGCTTAATGCGATTATAATTGAAGGAAAAGCAAGCGTAACATTTCACTGATGTGCCAAGAGGTCAAAGAAAATTAGCCCATTAAAAGAAAAGGGCCAACAAAAAGAGAAATGATGATGGAAAGGCCATTTTCTCCATTTATCTTTTTAGCTTCGTAAAGTGAATTTACGATTCTCCCTTGTAAGAATAACAATACAATGTCCGTTCCCCCAAAGCTGAAACTTAATTAGAGCGATTCGAAAACGAGGAAAAATTCCTTGAAACTATCTCCCCCACTCCCTCACAAAAATAACCGCTAAGGAAAGAAGGGGGAGATGAAAAACTAATCCATTTCATTTTATATTTCCTCAAAGTCGAAGAGTTCCTTTATTTATTTCTTCAACTCGTAGATCCTGTAACCATTAAGCAAGCTCCCTCAAGCGCCGAGAAGCGTGTTGCCATCCATCTTCGTTTTCCTCCCTCGCTGTTCCCGCCTCAGTAGAGCGCTTTTCTATTTTCCCGCCAAGTCTTTGGAACACGCGACCAAATCCTCGTCGAGAATCCTTCCACTTTATATGAAAATGATACTCCAGCGAGGATTTTCACGTTATTTCCAAGGATTCGAGTCCCAAAAGACCCAAGAATCAACGTCGAAGGCAAGGAAAATCGGCTCTTGGGCTCGGGCGAGAATAGGCTCTCGAGGCAACGCCGAGAGAAGCCCAATATGGCGGCAGTGATGCCTGGCAACACCGGCGATGATTGTTAAACTGTGAGCTTAGAGGAGCCCCGCTTGAAGTGTCGCTGCCACAGTGTGAGTGGTGGAAGTGAACGACCGCTTTATACGAGCCGTTCCTTCGAAATACGACGCTCATTTCACACCCACAGCATATGTATGAGCCTAAAATATGTTTAACGCTTTCTCCCTCCCCCCACTAATTCCAGTTCCTGAAAAGGGTGAGATGTCTCGGATGATCATTCGCTTCTCATGGCTTCCTAACAGCGCTCTAACGGCGTGTAAAATAGCATCATTTGACATCATCGAAAGAGGGAAAATAGCGGCATAGGATTGAGAGTAAACAACGGCCGTCGAGTCTAATTTAAGACCAAACTTTAAACCGAATATTTTAATGTTATGGTGACAGAATTTTCGTAGAATGCAAATTACCTTCTTAGGGAAGACCGAAGGCGGGAAATGGGCAATATGTTCAAATTTAATATTCAAATAAGATCGTAAAACATTAAATACCACTTCAAACATGCAACAAAATTGCCTTCAAATTTTTAATTTTAATTTTGTTTCCTCTCACACCAATAAATTGACGCGTGATGAGAGGCGAAAGATGTCATTTTATTCACATTGGATTATTATGACTCATATTGTGACAACCCACGGAGGGGGTTCAAATTTGAACTTTTTAAGTTTTCATGCACTTTGCACGAATTTCTACTGGGGTCTTCAAACGTTTCCTTCTTGAATTTTACCATTACTAAATCTTTAATCTCTTCTGTTAATTTGCTTTTATTTCTTATCTTTTCTATTTCCGTGTCTCTTCCATTTTCCTAATTCAGAATGGACGGAAGCCGATTCTAAGAGCTAATTAAAACCATCAAAAATTGGGACAAGTAACCATAACTACTAGTCAATAGCGTTTACTTTTTCCTTAAGATTATTCATATTATATTTATAATCATTATTTACGTTATATCTATTATTATATATTATCATTATTCACCTGAAACGAGTAATAAATATAGCAATAACTTCTGAATTTAGTCACGTTTGGACTGAAAAAACATTTGTCTCCACCATTATTCCTGTTACTCTTCTATATCTTTCTGTCAATCTTCCCATTCGTATATTTGTCTCTACCATTATTCCTGTTACTCTTCTATATCTTTCTGTCAATCGCCCCATTCGTATATTTGTCTCTACCATTATTCATGTTACTCTTCTATATCTTTCTGTCAATCTCCCCATTCGTATATTTGTCTGTTGGACCCAATTAACACAATTCTCCACTTCAGCCCAGGATGCCTAATAAAGATTTGAAAATTATAATGTTGTTCAAAAAACATTTATATAATTAAGGCTTGTTTTGGCCATCAACAGCGGAAATTATTGATCCATATTCCGATTTACATTTGTCCCATTTCAACATTCAAATCGGAGATTTCCTGCAATTACAATTCATGAATTGGACCTAAATTTTTATTTGAGAAAAAATTGTTTTGAATGAAGCAAAATGCTGCCAATGGGTTAATGCATGGAAGGCAATTACCATTGATTTGGAGGCACCCATTTAGGCGTTCGATTATAGCCTCGAATAATGGAGTTCACACACACACACACACACACACACACACACACACATACACACACACACCTACTCTCTCTTTCTTTCTCTTTATCCCTTTTACTCTCTCTCTCTCTCTCTCTCTCTCTCTCTCTCTTTATGTCCCTGTGTCTTTTTTATCTCTACCTCTATCTATTTATGTCCCTGTATCTCTTGGTCTCTCCCTCTCTCTCTCTATCTGTATCTTTATGTCACTGTGTCTCTTTTTGTATCTCTCTCTATATATATGTCTCTGTGTCTCTTGTTCTCTCTCTCTCTATCTGTCTCTTTATTTCCCTGTGTCTCTTTTGTCTCTCTCTCTCTATAAGTCTCTTTATGTCCCTGTGTCTCTTTTTGTCTCTCTATCTCTAGCTCTTTATGTCCCTGTCTCTTTTTGTCTCTCCCTCCGTCTCTATCTATTTATGTCCCTGTGTCTCTTTTTCGGGTCATCTCTTTTATCCCTTCTTGCATACCCCACTCTTTTTACCATTCTTCTTTACGTCTTGTCCTATCCTTCGTAATTGTAGGAATGGTGTAAGAGGGGCAATTCCTATGGTACAACGGAAACCTAGAGGAACAGCGTGCCCTACCGTCCCCAGTGCCAGCAGTTGTACTCATTCCGGCTTTAATGTCTTCAGAAGAACCCGCGGCTATATATCTTGCACACATTTTCATTTGCTATATCTTCTATACCTTATTTACAATTCTCTCCTCGTTAACTTTCTGTGGTACATGGCCTCGTTGCTATTGCACTTACCCTGAAAAATATTCGGAAGGGGATATGTTTCGTCGTTCTGAGTACCTGTGCTCAAGGAACTTGTTCCTTGGTAGTTTATAGTATTACTAAAACTTTAATAGATCGGTACTTATATCTAAATGGTTCCTAAATTAAGATTTATTTCTAATTAAAAGGATGAAATGTATCTTCTCATTTCATTTTCACTAAAACCTTTTTGTTTTATTGGCTTGAATAAAATATGAAGATAAATTAGTTATAAATATGTCAAGAAATTATTGCCTGTTTGATACAGAAATTAAAATAATGAAGTCAGCATATTTATTCCAGCCGTTTCCGTCATTATTGACAATATCGGCCATCGTTGAACTCGACAATGGAAACCTCCTGTCTTGATGAATTTAGTGGGTTTGGGGGAAAATTTATGATTTTATATCTTTATTTACCTTCACATCAAAGTAAACTTTGTAATCACATGGTGCAAGGTCAAATACCAAGGACGAGCCACAACTTCGCAACCAGACTGCATTCTTTCTTGAGCCAAACGGTCAAGGTTATGGAGGTAGAGGGCACTCTTTTAATTGATCAGTGACGGACATTTTGTTCAATAAATGCTACAATTGATGAACGTATAAGCCTTCAGTAACAGTTTGTTTATTAATGAGGAGGACACGAATAACTCCTATTACATTTCATCAAATGCAAAGCATAACCATTTGCTTTTGTATATAACGACTAGGATTCGGAATGTGTGTTTGTTTTCTAACAACTCATCGTTTTTTGCTCTTTTTTGTTGCACTACCCACTTCTCGTAATGATTTTACCCAGAATGATTCAAGGGATTTCGAGCCAATAGAGATAAAACAATATTCATTGGTTGGAAATGAAGTATATCGACAAAGGAATAAATATTTATGACTGGAGGATCCTGTACCGATTCATATATTAGGTGGTTGCGCTTTGCCGCGATGGAGGGGCTTGAGTGTTCCAATGATTCCACAAGCGATTCCGTCGGGAGTTTCAAACTCCTTGCAGGGTCACCCAAGGCTGTAAGGTCGTGGATGAGGTTCCAGACTAAACACAACCAGCAGCAAGATCCCAACGGCGGACCAAGCAGACATGGGCCATATAAGATTCCTGTCTGGCTCCGGCGGAGGAAGCCAGCGCCCAGCTTGCAGGCGCGACAAAGGCGGGCCTTGATAGACCAAGAACCCTGTAGCCCGATGCAACCAGCCTCGCCAAACCCGCATGTCTTAATGTTTTGAGCCACAGTGGACGCGTTACTGGCCAAGTGCGCGCGCGTGGCTTTTGCGCAGCCACGATCGCCCAAAACAAATTCCTCAGTGACAGGCATTCGTCTCTGTTTTTTTTTGTTTGTTTTTTTTCCAGCCACCGGATAACTGACGATGAAACCGATGCTCGGACACGAGCTGGAGCCGACGACGAAGACGACGACGACGACGACTAAGGACACATTATACGGCGTACAAATACCATTGTTGTAGGCCTAGGAATTACTAGCTTAGAAAAGGCATAGGCATACTCGTATTTAGTTTTAAAAAGGACTCGGTAATGCTAGATGAACAGCTTGCCCTTTATGAACGTATCTGACGAATTCGTCACATAACAAATAAAGGCTTATAGCTAGAGAAATTACATGTATGGAGTATAGCGAGCGAGTGTGACGAGTACGACACATGTTCTGTTTAGGTTCACACAAGGGTTGCATCAGATTTGCGCGCCGTTTGCCACTAACTATTTACCACTTAATAGAAACGACAAATGTAATTAATATGTTAATTCAGGGCATATAAGGTTATAAGATTTTTTCTTTTTTTTAATGGTACCTTATTTAGACAGATTTTGCGTTATAATGTGTCATTTTGGTTCAATTATCTCTGTTCTGTTTCATTTTCAGGTTATAATGTATGACACCAAAGATTTAGAGAAGCAATTATCTTCCATTAATAATTAATGACCATGAAACTTGGCTAAATCCTGATCTTAGATATGGCGGTGATCAGTAAATTTTCCCATTCACTTTTTAGCATCGATTCTCACGGTTAGATAACTATCACCTTGTAGGACTTATTTTTTGATGTGGGATCCGGACCTTCAACAAATCACGGATGTGACAACCACTGCAATGTTGATTCAATTTGAATGCCTATGGATATAGCTACCTACCGTAACAGTTTAGTGCAGCTCCAGGAAGCAAGGAAGGCTTTGGAAAAGAACGGAGTTGTTATCGGTGTGAAATGCTGCCGAGAGATCGAGAAGCATCGTAATTGAAGGCTCACCAGCATCGGCCTCGCGGCGGAGTTGGTCAGTCACATTTAGGATAGCCGATTATGGGCTATGAACTGCCTTGAAGCTGGACTGGAAGGTTTCGTCAATACTGGAGGGGGTACATGTTTTCAGTGATGTGGAAGCTACTACTCTCTCAAGAGCCTTAGATAAGAACGGAAGTTGAGATATTGGACGATAGCTTGGAGGATTATTAGGGACAAGATTTTGTTTCTTTAAGATCGGACGGAAAACAGTATGTTTGAAGTCAGAAGGCACCTTACCTCGCTACAGGAAGGTATGGCAAGAGGACAGGTAGGAACTGAACAGAGAGACTAGGTGGGAAAGTGTCAAGCGGAGAGCATGTGTTTTTCTATGAGTGGAGTCTAAGGCGAGCTGTTTAGGAGAGACTGGGGACAGAGAAGTAAGATTGGGAGGTGGAGTAAAGAGGGTTAAAGTGTGATTGGGAGGCAGGCGAAGACGGGATCCCAGAGTGAATACTAACTAACTTGTCATTGAAAAGTTCACAGAACGCGAATTGGGGGGGGGGAGGGGTATGAGTACCCTGGTAGATTAGAGACGAGCGAGGAGCTTGAAAAGTTCATTAGGATTTTGTTTGAGTTCGTCATGGATTATACGGATATAGGCCTCACGGGAGGATCTCAGGAGGGCTGTGTACGCATGAGTTTTAATAGAAAAGGCAAGAGAAACTGGTTTCGTTCTTATGCTTCAAGTGCGTATAAGCACCAGTAAAGGTGCAGAGCCAGAACGTATAAGGATCTCAGAGACAAGGATAGGTTCAGCAAGGAGGAAAGGTAAGAGGAATGATTACCTTCAATGAGATGTAGGATCGAACAAGTTGCCAGTGTATTTCACGATGCAGGTTGTTGTGAGTGAACAACGTATGTGGCGGAGAAAACCACGTGCAAAACTTTTGAACAAGTTCAGGAAGCCGGAAAGTTTGGGAGAGAGCATAGAGGTACAATAGTTCTGGAGGAAGGACTACTATATTTTTCTTCTCGCTGGACCCCATGCTTCTACCTTTTGGATCCCTTCAACTTATTAAAAAATATATGTATATATGTAGACCTTTATTCTGCTTTCAAATTTTTATGTCGTTAAATTAAATTCTTTAGAGGATTCGGAACAATTTAGATTTTTATATTACCTTTGGAATGAATATGTAACATTCACTATATAACTGAAATTATTTAAATACTGAGTAATTAAATAAAAAGCGTACATCATTATTTAAAATTCTTCTCCAAATTGTAATGGACTATTTCTCATTAAGTTTTTGAGACCAGAAATCCATGAAAAATATTTAGATATCATCAACATAAACGTCATCAATAGCATAACAACGACAAAATTGCTTTGGATAAGAAAAAACAAATTTTACCCAAATACGCATTAGGATAAGAGCAAAATCAAATTTTCGTGAAAAGAGAAGATTCATGAAAATGGAATATTTTTAATTCAAAAATTTGAAATCAAAATCTATTACCACTGAATATATTATTCTGTTAATACGTAAATGGGGATGGATTAAAAATAAAACGTAGAGAGGTAGAGATATTCGGTTGCAATACTCTAGTTGGAATGTGTCAACAGTTTGCCTAAATGAAAAATAATTTCAACATTAGTAGATGTTGAACAATTTAGAGACAATTAATTCGACAGAAGCAGCTTAAAATAAAAATACATTATCCAAGTATTAAAACACCATTGGATATTGATAATATCGATACTATAGCCGACCTCGTTTCTGGAGACAAGCTTTCTTAGCAAAAATATCATTAAAACAGTTATCTAGGCTATCCCTCAACACGGGGGAAAAATACAATCAGTTTTATAGCTGAAACTAACGGAAAAAATAGAAATTTTTACGCAGGGGTAAAATTGAAAACTAATCTTTTTTAAGTTCACATTTTTTTTAAAAACATTAAACGTGAAAACTATCACAGAGGACAAGAAAACTGATGATCTAGTCTTCACTGTTGGCGTCGAATGTTTTATGTCATGTGGAATTATATTTATCTCTTAACAAGCTAAGTTAACAATCCGATGTTTCTCAAGCTAAATAAATACCTTCTACATATTGCCATAGGTTATGCATCCAGCAAATCTTCTTTTGTATTTTAAGACTTTTAATGTATGAGTGCACTTGTATAAACGCAAAATTATGAATGAATGTATGAGTGCACTTGTATAAGAGTGAAATTATGACATTGAAAGTATGAATACACTTCTAAGAGCTCAAAATTAAATTTGATCAATATTACAAGGTGTTAGTGTAGTAAAAACCATTGAAAATATTTGAGTAACAATCACGCTCACCCTAATAAGTATTCTTATCTGTATTGCTCCAGTGGTTTACTTGGCCGCATTTATTAATGTCATCCACGTAATTGAATCGCAACATCAAATTTCATTGCTAATATCTTCTTACAGTATTCGTTTTTCGCTATGTTTTCTCCAATAGTAAATTAACGGCAGAAACTCTCAGAGAAATTTCATAGTTAATTGACAGCTTCATGGAAAGGACTCAATGCGAACATTTGTCGCCATTACCGTAAATAGCGTAGTGGTACGCGACATGCCAAGATCACTTCGGAAGCGCTCGTAAATGACCGTTATGTGGCTGAGGTTCTCAAGCATTTTTGCAGGGGCTTGGCAGTAATAAACAGCTCGTGAAGAAGCAATTTCACCAACGGATCTTTGTTTAGTGGCGCGCACCACTCATGTATTGAATGGCCGAACGGGGAGGCCATTCGTCGCTCTTCATTGCTAAACTTCGTTTAAGGATTGCCCCTGTGGCCACTGAGAAACCATGAAGCCGAAACGCCAAACAATTTCATAAAATTATTTAAAGCTTACGTCCTGGAATTTATTTTCACGCCATATATATATATATATATATATATATATATATATATATATATATATATATATATATATATATATATATATATATATGAGAAACTCACAAAGTAGCGCGTGAGTAGAACAATAAATTCAAAATATTCCACAGGAAAATGTCTAGCGGATTCCAATTACTTTTTGTAATCCGCCTTTCATTTTACTGTGGTAATTTTGCATATATATATATATATATATATGAGTGATACACAGAAACAAGAGATTCTACTGGCGGTGACCCCGAGAAAAGCAAAGAGAAAGAAACACATCGCCTGGCAAGGACTCGAACCTCAGAACTCTGGTTATCTGGACCAGTGCTCTGGCGACTGAGCTAACGGGACACATAAGCCTTGATAACATATTTCATCAATTTAACTTTTTTTGTTCGTACCTCAAAACACCACCACCCAAATAAAACTGTGCCTGTAAGGATGGAAAGGATGAACATACTAAAAAGCACGCATCTTTTCTTTGAGCGACTGAAACCTATCGTCCTGTGTGGTTGGCGCGCAAACTAACACTCATCCAACCCCAAGCTTAAAAGCTCGATAACGAAATGTGTAAGAAATGATACACAGAAACAAGAGAAAAGAGATTCTGCGGGAGGTGACCCTGAGAAAATCAAAGAGAAAAAAAAACACATCGTGAACGAAAAATTTAAATTAATGAAATATGTTGTTAAGGGTTATGTGCCCCGTTAGCCCAGTCGATAGAGCACTGGTCTAAATAACCAGAGGTCTAAGGTTCAAGTCCTTGTCGGGCGATATGTTTTTCTCTTTGCTTTTCTCTGGGTCACCTCCAGCAGAATCTCTTGTTTCTGTGTATCACTTCTCCTCACCTATCCCGTTATCAAGCTTTATGCTTGGGGGTGGATCCGTGCTAGTTTGCGCGCCAACCACACAGGCCGATAGCTTTCGATCGCTCAAAGAAGGGATGCATGCTCTTTCCATTTTCATATATATATATATATATATATATATATATATATATATATATATTGTCTTCAAAAGGTTCGTAAGAACTGGAATAACATAAAACAAGAAATTTAAATTTTATTTTTTAATATTAGTTCCATTGATAACATCCTTTTAAACCATATACATATATAAAATTGAGGACTCTGAGAATTAAACCAAGTTAAAATAGTTCTTTTAACATCAACAACAGAAAAAAGAGAGTCATTCATGCTTTTTTTTAATGATGGAGACAAAAAAGTCCTGGACAAAGATGGTCAGAATGATTAATATTCAGGTATCTTGATTGACCTTAGACACAAATGGTCAAAATGATTGACATTCAACAATAGTAACTAATCGTAGACAAAGATGTTTAAAATGATCGCTATTTGGGTATCTCGAATAAAAGCCACACAACTGAATTACTTCCTCACTTTAGATGCGTATAATTCGACTTATCAGGAAAGTTATACAGAATGATACAACGTATGCTTCCGAACACGCCAATGTACCATGCATATATTGCTTCATCCTTCCATACCTACACCCAAACTGCTTCATTCCCACACCCACAACCACAAATAAGCATGAATGTTTCTCGGAATGGCAAAGGAGTCTAATAAGTTTAATCTTCGCGCCAAATTAGAGTCTCTTTGGCACAACAACGACCAAAGTTCAGAATTTAATTGTTTGAAAGTGGAGGCATGAGGTGGCTGTGTGAGAGTGATTCAAAATTAGGCGTTTTCTTAATTTAAGTTCGTTACTCTTTTGCATGCAAAAATTTCCATAATGTGACTCAAGTGAATACTTTAACCTCGTAGGATCTGGCAGACGATTGCTTGTCCATAGATTGCCGGGAATGGCGTAATCTCCTACTCGAGGTAATATTCATTTTATCGAAATCCCTCATCGGAGGATTCTTTACTTTCTTGACCATTTTAACTTTGAGGGTGTCTCCCATTTGCCATCTCCTTTATCTTTAATACGAAGGTAAAAAAGTAATTATTTTTTCCAATCACCCCAACTATTAATAAATATAAATAAACGTTCAATGTAATTTAATACTTCAAAGAAGTAATTCATATTCTCGTCATTTTACTCTTCTCGTTCTTTCTTTCTCTCTCTCTCTCTCTCTCTCTCTCTCTCTCTCTCTCTATATATATATATATATATATATATATATATATATATATATATATATATATATATATCGGGATGATGAGTCCTTTTGTACGTGAATGTAATGGCAGGCCTCCTCACCATGATGTGATGGAAATTCTCAGACTTTTATCACTTGTGCTCTCACATCTCTTGGATCATTGTGAACACGAAAGAATTATTGGGGTTCGAACGGAGCATGATAGCCGGTGCCAGCGAATGGGCCATTTATTCCATTGAACATCCCTCTATATCCGGAGTCCCTTTCAAGTTTACCTAGAATACCTCATGGAAGGATCTCCGGAGTCCCTTACAAGTTTACCTAGAATACCTCATGGAAGGCCTCGCCGCTCAGGGGATATGGGTATCAGAAGATCCATCAGATACTGTCACACCTAGGCTTGTGACGTCACTAATTTGATCCTGGCGGACTGGCAACATGTGGCGTGGTCTGTTGATCCATGGTTCAGGTTGTTTCGGGTTGATTGAAGGATTTAGGAGTGGTGCAAAATAATGCTATGGAAGAGGTTGAGTATCTTCCTATGGTAGAGGACAACTTAATTTAATCAAACAAAATATTGATAGAGCCATCTACCGCTATACAGGTTCTCCCAAAATTCTTATGACATAGGAAAAATATAAAATAAAACCACTATCAGTTGCAAAACATGTTAAAAATGACATCCATTTAATTCTATAGTTTCTAACATGTTCAACGTATGAACTTTGCTCATTTCTGCAAGTAGTGATATACTTTGTCCTTATGGCTTCAAATTCCCCTCTTATGGTATCCTTTAGTACTTTTATTGTTCAGGAACGGTTATTATAAACAGCTGATTTAAGATATCCGCAAAGGAAGTAGTCTAAAAGTGTCAGATCTTGAGATCTTAGCAGCAATTCAATTTGAGCGGAAGCACAATCCGAAAGATACCGCTATAGGCACCAAATAATGGTTTGTAAATAATAAAATTAACGTATTAACATAACCCAGTAGGTTTCTAACCTCAGCTTGATCAAAAACCAGTTTCGAGAATTAAACATACGTCTACAAATTGAAAATCTGCAACGAAGAATGGTTTGAAATATTGGCAGATGAGTTTAAAACTCACGTTTTTTAGAAGAAGCGACTTTAATCTGTCATTACCACCAAAGGTTATTAAGCTAAATATTGAATGAAAGTTTGTTTTGGGTATTAAATACCTCCTTACCTTATCGTTTTGAGATTACTGCAATTTTTCGAGGAGTTTTCAAACTATATTCGTTCATATTTTGTTAATTTTATTGGCATGCATGCCAATTTAGAGGCTACCTTGGAGTATATTTTTACAAGAAAAGTATTTTACTAATGCGCTAAACTGTTTTTCAAGAATGTATTCAATACATATTTTTTTTCCAATATATTTCCAAAGAAATACAGTAACATACACGTAAATGCAGGAAAAAGACCCACAGTATTTTGGGCGAATTGATTTCTAAACAAGGTTTCAACGGAGACATCCGTCATTTTTAATCGCTGGCTAAGTAATGAATATGGAAAGATGCCTAACACACAAATTTACAAGTCAGAATTTAATCCTGGGGCTGTGCGACAAGACATTTTGGATTAATCCTAGACAACGACCTTCGATAACACCATTCCTAATTAATGACCGCAAAGAAACTTCAATCCTAGAAGAAGATCTAAAATATCTATCATCGTAGATGACCCCAAGAAACTTATTGGTATATTTAAAAAATAATCAGTAAAATAATTTTTATTAAACAGCAATTAGCAAATAAGTAAAATATTAATCCAATGAGTAAAAAAGAGAAATATGATGGCAGAGATTTTCAAATCCACTTAAACCGAATCGATCCTGCCACATAAGTTTAGTTAGGTTATTTGAACCTAACCTAACCTAACCTAGCCAATATTATATTAACCAAATTCATTCCTAAGTAACATTTTTACTTTATCTTTTTTATTTTTAATATTATTATCAATTATTATTACTTATATAAAAAATCAATCCTAAGTAATGAGCCCCAAAGGATCATTCATAGATACTGACCTCCGAAAAAGCTCAATCCTAGATTATGATCCATAACATTGACCGGGGGTCGTTGTCTCGGAGTGACTCGACATTTTTGATCAGAGGTTGGATGATGAGTGTTCGTTTTATCAAGGGATTAGTGTTGAACTGACCAGGGGATTAATTGAAGTTGGCAATTTCCTTTATTTGAACTGATCGATTAGGCGTCTATTGATATACGCCGCAGAAGCAAATCTTTTCGCTTGGTTTTACACGTCGAGTGAAGACCATGCAATTGATTTTTTGTTGCAAGAATAATTTATAATTCCCGCAATTATATCCATAGACGCATAATTGAATCCGATCTCATAAAGGAAATTCTCATCTTCAATTCATCCAATTGTCAGTTCAACACTAATTCTTTGATAAGCAGAACCTTTGATCAAGAATGTCTTCATGCACAAACAACCTTAGTAAATTCTGACTTGTAAATTTGCGTGATAAGCAACTTACCGTATTCATTACTTTGCCAGCGACTGAAGTTGATGGATTTTTCCCTCTAAACCTTGTTTAGCAATTAATGTGTTCCCCTAAAACTGTGGTTCTTTCCCTGCCCATCTTAATCCTGTGTCCATTATAGATTAACCATTTTAAGCAGTCTCAACTCTCATTTCAATGTAACTTTTTGTGGTTAAGAATTTCCATTCCTAATAATATGTTCATATATTTTTTAACATCTAAATTATGATGTATATAAAGCTCTGTCTTCAATTCCTTAAGTTACAAATATCAACCTTCGATAATGATAGAGGCGTGTATCGAAACGCGTCAGGCCAATAAATATTTTGTTTTGCTCAGTGAACTAGTTTCTTCCAGCACTCGTTCGTTACTACTTTTCTATTGAATTTTGGCGAACATTTCAATATAAGACAAATCGAGAGACTCGAAAGAAAATAATTAACGCTAAATTCGCAGTCGCCTTCAATATATATATATATATATATATATATATATATATATATATATATATATATATATATATATATATATATATATATATATTAAGAGCTCTCTCGAGGGTATTCGAGGTCACGTTGGGTGCCGCACGCTGAAAATATCCATGGTTTGGATCCTAATTTAAACTGTAAGATCCCACAAAGGAATAAAAACCGTATCAAATGAGTGCAGATTGGTGGTAAACAGAAGAATATTAATAATAGAATTAAAACATCTTTCTCCTACCGACCACCTCCTGGTTGTGCTGAAAAAAATAGATTAGTATAAAAGAGCACCCCCCCCCCCCCGCACTCCTACATTTATGAAAGCTATGCTGGTAACTTAAGTGAGGTTGGATTGGCTTAGGGAATCTCTCATACTGCACGAGCACAGACAAGCTCAAGATGTAATTATACGGTCTGCATTTACTGATAGAAGATTTTCATGAGAGATTTAACCAGTGAAAGAGCGAGTAGGTTGTTGAGGTGTTTTGGAAAGGTTAAGAAAATAAAAAAAGGAGTCTGTAAAAGAGCGAATCAAGAGCCTCTACGAGGCCGCTCCTGTCCCCATCAACCAGTTCAGTTTCACCTAACATCCTCATCAATAAATCTCTCCAATCTATTCTTAAAACTGACTAGGGAGGCCGCTTCTATCACATGACTAGTCAACCTATTGCCATCATCTACCACTCGATTTGTAAACCAATTTCTACCAATCTCTTTCCTGAACCTAGAGTTGTCCAGCCTAAACCCATTGCTAAGTGTTCTACCCTGTTCAGTCACTAAAATTAAGAACCTTACCTATGTTTCTCCTATTATAACCTTTAACCCACTTGAAGGCTTAAATCAAGTCCCCATCAAACTCTTCTCCTTTCTAACATACTGTATGAAGATTTAGTCTCCTGATCCTTTCACCATAAGGTAAGTTCCTCACCTCATGAATCATCATAGTTATCGTTCTTTGCACAGAAGGATGGCAGAATCGTGACCAAAATTGCACCGCATAGACAAGATGAGGCTTAACTAATGCCAGGTACAGTTTTAGAATGACAGCACTCCCATTACTTACACTCTTCTCAATAAACCCCAATATCCTACTAGCTTTATTTCTAGCACCTATGCACTGCTTTCTAGGCCGGAGGTCAGAACTTATCAGGAACACCTAAGTCTCTTTCGCATTCTGATCTTCCTAAAACTCTCACATTCTGTTTATAATTATTGAGTAGATTACGCTTCCCTATACTAAGTACACGACAGTTGCTTATGTTAAATTCCATTTGCTATTTCTCTGACCATTGGGATAGTATGGTCAATTCATCTTGTAATTCTTCAGCATCAGAGTTAGAACTTATAATCCTACCGAACTTAGTATCATCGGCAAACCTGCTCAGGTCGCTACTTATACCTAAGATCATTAATATAAATAAAGAATAACAATGGCCCCAACATTGAGCCCTGAGGAACCCCACTGATAACATTCCCCCACTCAGATTTAATCCCGTTATACTAACTCTTTGCTGCCGGTCACTAAGCCACGGCTAAATCGATCTAAAAATACTTACATTGATCCCCTGTGCTTTAACTTTATTCAAAAGTTGTAAGTGCGGCACCCTGTCCAAGGCTTTAATAAAATCTAAGTAAACAATATCGTAAGTCTCATCTCTATCGGCAGCATTATACACCTTTCAATAAATGACAGTAAATTAGTCAAACGATTTACCCTGAATAAACCCGTGTTTAGATTCATTAATCCAATTATGTTTATTTAAGTGATCCATAATAGATTTCACTATTATAGATTCCATCATTTTCCCGACCAATGATGACAAACTCATTGGTCAGTAATTAGACATAATTGTTTTATCAACCTTCTTAAATATACGTATCACATTAGCTTTCTTCCATGATGTTGGTACACTGCTAGTCTCTAAAAATTTTCTCAATAGGCATATTGGGACCCACTTAACACATCTTTACATTCCTTAAAAATTGTAGGAAAACCTCAGAGTCTGGTGCTTTACTAAATTTGATTCTATTTCTTTTGACACGATTTCCTTTGTAATTAAAATATCCTCTAATTTCTCTTCATCATTACCCCTAAGTTCAAGGTCTCTTCAGGTACAATTAAAGTATCCTGGAGTGTAAATACTGAAAGAAAAGACTTATTTAACATTCTAGCCATTGCATTACTATCATTCGCTAACTCTCCATCTGTAGTTTTAAATGGGCTAATTTTATCTCAATTCTTAGTTCTGTATAATTAAAAGAAGCATTTTTTATCTTACTTTGTCTTATTTTCCAATTTTATTTCATAATTTCTCTTCGCTACCCTAATTATGTTTTTAATGTCCCGAGTCAATTTATTATATCTTTGCCTTAATTGACCCTTACCATTTTTTATTTTCCTATAAATGGCCCTTTTAATGCCGATCTGCTGCTTAATTTTATCTGACATCCATTTCGAGTCGACAGCCTTGGCTTTAATCTCTCTAGTTGGAATGTTCATATTCTCTCTATCTGGGGGTTATCTTCGCCCCTCAACTGTTCTCATTGGCATCACATTTCCTGACCTGACCTCATTCACTAGTCCCCAAACAACTCTCTCCAGGTACCCACTCAGACCACTATAATCTGCTTTTCTAAAGTATGGGATTTTAACTTTATTTATCCTACTGATAACCCTGTTCCATTTTAACTTAAATCTAATTTCGCAATGGTCATTATTTTCCAAATTTCATCCAATCTATGCATCGCTAATGCCTTCTTCCCTGTTATTATCACCCCTAGTGGGTCGTTTATAACCTGTCTAAGAAAATTATCCTGCACCATAGTCAAAATTTCCTCAGCCCCTTGATCACACACAAGATATTCTCAGTCTATATTTCTAGAATTACAAAACACCCATTACAAACACATGTTTACTTCTACATACACGTTCTATCTTCTGATATAGAGAGCAGGAACCTTCCTTACAAAGATTTGGTATTCTTTATAGTAATTCCACGACAAGTTTATCATTTCCCTCCTTATCACTTAGCCATAATGACAATGTGTCAGTGTCTGTTTTAATTGTAGTGTTTTCACTAAACTGGAGATTATTCGTAATATAAATAACCACCCTTCTTCTTTCCTCTTATTTTTATCTTTATGAAACATATTCTAACCATCAATTTGGACCTGCGGTCTAAAGTTCTTTCCTGACAAATCAAGCCATGATTCTGTTATCACAATGACATAAAACTTCTGTACACTCACTAGCGCTCTTAACAAATCTATCTTATTCCATATGCTCCTACTATTTGTGCAGTATCTTTTTACTGTATCGCTCTTTATTGTCTTCTCATTACTATACTTTACCTTACTAGGCCTGTGCAACTTCCCCCGCCTGTTGGTCTCCATATTCCTCTGAATGCATTCACCCCTAGTTGCCTCATCCTACTTAACCAGACAGCCTATAGCTATACATCCCTCGAGACAGTCACTTATCGCTTTCACACCATTGTGGCTCAATTGGAACCCACCTATTGCATACAAATCCTCCCAATACTTTCACTCTCTCATTTATCCTAACTACTATGGTGGGGAATGGGTAAATAGGCAAAATGTATGGCTGTGTAAGTGAACTGAAAAATATGTGAAATGAACGAGAAAGGAATAAATTGACTGGTAGAGAAAGTGCGAGAGATGATGTGTCAGCTGAACAAGATATAACAGTTATTTAATAGATGAACTTGGAGACGATTTGTAGGAGTGAATGCTTGCAGACACATGGGGATACACATGGATCCCAATTGCTATGCTCATTGAAGAATTTGATAACACTGGTTAACGATTTTTGAAAAGTTGTGTGCTTCTTAAATGAGCTTATTTAATTCTTATGTATTTCTATGCACTGAATCCAAATATCGCCTTGAAAAAAGCTTATTAGCTATAGGTTTAAAGATACGCGGCATGTAATATTTGATTATTTTATTATAACGTACAGTATGTGTCATTATGCTATAAATTCTAATCCATATCCACTCTCTACCTTTTTGCTTAACGTTTATAGTGGGCTAAAGAATCATCTCTTGCCAATGTCTAGCAATAGTCTGAAGCATTGTTGTGCTCCATTTACCCTGGTATCACTTTTCCATGGTTGAAATATCTTGGTGAAACCTTTCACCATGTTCGCCATTGTGCGGCGAGACACCTTTCAAACTGGTTTTTGATGAATAAATGAACAGATTCCAGTGTCTGGGTTCATATCCGATACCAAGTGCTTCCGTCAGACAATTAATATTGTTGCAGACCACTAAATCAACTTCTATTACGAAGAAATAGTTAACCTACTGCTGACGGTTACGAAATTTTGAAATTTTCACATCAGCTGCTAGGAGATTTCACTGTTGAAGATGGGAGCCTAGCAGATCTGCCTTATTCTTTGGTAGTTGCCGATAACATAACATAACATAACATAATTACACAGATGACAAAAGCCACAAGGGCCTATCAAAGGTCATCCGCCTCCATCAAAACCCACCCACAAAAAGCACCATCACCAGGGAAAGACAAAATCAAAGTCCCCCACAATATAATATAACAGATGACAAAAGCCACAAGGGCTCATCATAGGTCATCCGAGTCAAACGGCCTCTTTTTTAAGGCACCCACACTCCCAGGAAAACTACATCCAGAGGATTGCATCCAGAAACAAGGGTATCACCAATCAAGGCTTGTCAAGAACTAAATCATGCAGCTATAGATATATACAAACAATATTAATATATACAAAACTTAGGGACCATCACAACCTTCCCTTCCCATAAACTCATCCAACCTACTCTTAAATACATTTAGATTTGGACTACCTACTACCCTCTGCGGCAATTTGTTCCAGAAGTCTACCACTCTATTGGTGAAAAAATATTTTCTTAAATCCAACCTACACCCTTGCTTTTTAATTTTCAAGTGGTGACCTCTAGTCCGATTTCCATCATCTAACTCAAAAAACTTGCTAACATCCAATTTATCTATCCCGGAAAAAATTTTAAAGAGCTCAATCATATCCCCTCTCACACACCTCCTTTCGAACGAGAACATATTTAATACCCTCAGTCTATCTTCATATTCAAGGTGCCTTAGGAAAGGAATAATCTTTGTTGCCCTCCGTTGCACTGACTCAAGAAGTTAATATCGTGTCTAAAATGTGGGGACCATGCCTGTATACAGTACTCTAGATGTGGCCTAACATAAGAGTTATAGAGTTTAAGAATAACCTCCTTACTTTTGTAACTGACATTTCTCTTAATAAAACCCAGCACTCTATTTTCCCTATTTTTTGCTTCAATACACTGCTTAGAAAACCTTAATGACTTATCTATTACTACTCCTAGATCTTTCTCATCCTCTACTGAGCTCAGCCAATGCCCATCCATTTCATAGTTAAATTCTCTATTATCTTTTCCCATGTTAATAACTTTGCACTTATCAAAGTTGAAAGTCATTTGCCACTTATGTGCCCAGGATAACAATTTATTTAAGTCCCCCTGCACTTTAAAATTATCCTCAATATCTTTAACTACAGCTGCTAATTTGGTATCATCCGCAAAAATTGACACTTTATTATTAACTGCCTCCCCAAGATCGTTTATATAGATGACAAATAATAATGGACCGAGAACTGATCCCTGAGGAACCCCACTGATAACATCCCTCCACTCTGACTTTACACCATTTAGCACTACCCTTTGCTTCCTGTCTTTCAGCCACTCAGCTATCCAATTTGAAACACCCTCACATATCCCAATCATTTTTAATTTATGAACTAGTCTCCTGTGTGGTACCTTATCAAATGCTTTACTAAAATCTAAGTAAATTATATCTACATTCTCTCCCTTATCTACTTGATCTGTTACAAACTCCAGAAAGTCTAGTAAGTTAGTCAAACATGATCTACCTGATCTAAACCCATGCTGAGCATCGCTGATTAACCCCTCCCTCTCTAGATGTTGGCAAATCCCTTTTTTAACTATTTTCTCAAGAATTTTACAGACTACAGGAGTTAGGCTAACCGGTCTAAAGTTATTTGGATCCTCTTTACTACCCTTCTTGAAAATGGGGACTACATTCGCTCTCTTCCAATCATCGGGTATTTCTCCATATTCCAATGACCTAGTATATAACTTGTCCAGAGCTATTAAGATACTTTCTACCCCTTCTTTAAGTATCCTAGAATGAATATTATCAGGGCCGGAGGCCTTGGTAGTATCTAAATCACCTATTAGTCCTTTTATCATCCTTCGATCCACACTAATGTTAGTAAACACCTCTTTCCCTGACCCATGAGTACTATACATAGGCCTATTTAGTTTCTCCTTTGTAAATACTGATGCAAAATGACCATTTAGTACCTCAACTATTTCCTCATAAGTTTCTCTCACAACCCCTTCATATTTGATAGGTCCTATTTTAACTCTGCCAGACTTGTTATTAATTTTATAGTAACTAAAAAACTTTCTAGGATCTTTGTTGCTATCCTGAGCTAATTTAATTTTTAAGACCCTTTTGTTCTTCTTTATAATCTTATTTAACTCATTCCTAGCCATTCTATAATCACTTAAATTTTGAATATTATTTTCTACCTGTAATTTTTTGTATGCCCTTTTCTTCTCTGAAAATTTTCTAGCTATCTCCTGATTCCACCATAATGGAGTTTCCCTTGTGTTATGAGATGTGGCCTATAAAAGTGTGCTTTATCAAAATTTGGTTCACACTGTAATCCAGCACTGTCATCATTCTCTGCTTCCTCCTCACCACCTTCCACATCTCACTCGAAGGATACCGAAGTTGGTGTATCAGGAACAGCTAGACCTTCTCCATGAGCAACTGGAACTGGGGGAATAGCTGATGGAATGTTTGGATATTTAATGGATTCATTTTTCTTCTTTGACAAGCCCTTTGGTACTAGAGGTACTATACAGAAATAACAATTGTTAGTATGGTTTGTTGGCTCCAGCTACGTCATTGGCACAGCAAAAGACATTCCTTTCCTCTTCTTGTTCAACCATTGGTAAAGGTTAGTAGCACAAGTGTTTCAGGATATGTGAAGAGCCCAAGTCTTATTCTAGCCACTAATCTTGCATCCAAAATATAGGTGATATGCCTTTCTAACTATAGCAGTTATACGGCGCTTCTGTGATGGAAAAGGTCACCCCACCAGAAATGTATCAGAAGTTGTCTGCCTTATTCACACAAATACGAGGCATCTGAAAGAAGAAAACAACAAATAATTAGAAGATAAACAGAAAATTAATTCAGCAATTTATCATTTATATACAAAGAATGACAGCTCAGCAGAAGTATTTATATCACTCAGTAAGAAAATAAAATTAATATAAAATGCCCCACATGCATATCAATAGCTTATCAATGAATATTTATTATAAGTGTAAAAGGTGTTTGACTAGTAAAATCACCTACCCTTCACCTTAAAATGTAAACTTGCACAGCACAACGACCTTCTATGATTGCTAGAACAATACTGAAGGGCAGTGAGACTGTGAATGTGGTAAGAAACACACTGCCGCAAGCCTATTGGAACCTGTTGTGACACGTAGGTGTATCTTAAAAAGTGTAGAACTAACAAAAAATTTTAACCATGATATTCATTACCAGCGGCCTAAAATTAGTTGGAAATTGCTACCCTGGTCTCGGAAGCGATTTGATGTTGACC
Source organism: Ceratothoa steindachneri (assembly GCA_963969495.1). NCBI lineage: Eukaryota > Metazoa > Arthropoda > Malacostraca > Isopoda > Cymothoidae > Ceratothoa > Ceratothoa steindachneri. The sequence goes on from OZ018322.1 coordinate 47,850,729, forward strand.
AGTGTAAGTGATAAAATAAATGATAAGAGAAATGTCATGATTTGGCTGTCTCTAGCAAACTCTCTAAATGGGGTAAGAATAGTTTCTTCCCTTTAACTCTAGACGTTCTCCACCATAGAGCCCCTGTAAGTGGATGCCATGTGTACATTGAGAAACATGCTGCAGGTAGCATCTGGAGGCTTGCGTCCCTCCCTGGTGCAAACATTTGTAAGACGCTCCGTGGCTATATATTTTATACACATTTTCCATTCCTCTATCTTCGCTACTTTTTTTTACAGGTCACCCCTCACAAACTATACTTTCATTCGTTTTCGCTTCTAATTTTTAGTAAGTAACAACAACGAACACAACAATGACCCATTGACGCACGCTACAACGCCCTTATAATCTATACCGTGGTTCTTGTGACGATAAAGTGAAGGTAAACATCTATACAAATTTATTATACATCCCCTAATTTTACAGTTTTTAAAGACCCCTCAAACGATGGGGCTTTTATTATTGATGCAAATCTAAATTAATAGAAATTCATTTTACAAAGATTAGAATTACGCTAAATAATCAGAAACATTAAAAAGTCTTCAAAATTTCAAAGCGTCTTAGATTACCCGGTGGTAAAAGAAAACTGATTCCAACGCTTTCTCCTTTACCATGACAGCGTTCAAGTAATAACTAACCCATGACAGCGTTCAAGTAATAACCAACGATGGAGCTACTGGCATGAAAGGCGAAATGACTTGGAAAGAGAATTTTTTTTATTTCCTGTGAGTAAGCAATATTATCCTTAGTATCACACGACATTTTTTCAGCTTCTGTCCATCGTGTTTGAAAGACGTTTGATGTTGTATTGAATTGAATTCACTTACATTGAGAAATGGCCTTGTGATTTTACTCCTGTTTGAAAAGTAATTGAAGCAAACTGGCCTAAAGAGGTGATATCCCTGCAGTACCATTTGCACTTATTCAGAATTACAGGTTTCAGGAAGGAAGAATCAATATTATTTTTTGTAGGTGAAGTGCAACGATTTATTAATGAAACCTTTACAGTACGGCGCCGTACAAATAGATCAGAACTCCCATATTTCTATCACGATATCTTCCATAAATTTTACCAGAGAAAATCCAAGGTTTACGAAATTGGTCTACGAAAACCTATAGGTATGAACTACGCGTGAGTCAAGGTTATGCAAATTTGGATAGATAAAACGATTATCAGGTAAGCAATTTACTATAAGAATTAAAGTTTGAGAAATGATCTGAACGACAGCGATTAAATTATCAGTGTAATACATTTATACAAGTTAGAAGTAATTAGTATTTAGTGTGGAGATCTTTATTCTAGATGGTGTTTTGACATCTGCCACAGGAACGAACTAACAGTTAATACTCGCGCAGTAATCTCGCTCCATTCACTTTGAAGAAATTTCCCATAGTTCTTGAAGTGTTTTCGTTATTCTCGCTTTAGACCGATCTCTGAGTGTCTTCATCGATTTGGTCGTGTGGCAGGGGTCGTTATTCTGTATGTAAATTGTAGCTAGGCGTTCGAAGCCACACAAATTGGACAAAACCGTACACTTTTGCATTCACTGTACCCGTTAGTGCACAAGTTACCCAGTGCCTTCTAACGAAATCACTCCCTAGTGCATAACATTTCTTCCGCCAAACTTCACACTTTTTTTGGTGCAATTGACAGATAATATTTTGCCTGCTCTGCAACGAACCAGCCTCCTGCCACTGGATCTGACAAATTAAACTTAGCTTCATCATTAAAATGGACTTGGCTTCATTGGTCACTCGTCCATGTAACGTGATTATTGGGGAATGTAAAACGAACCTTCTTATTCTTCGCACTGATCAATGGCTTGACCACGGGCGTGAGAGTGTGGAGATTATATTCCTTCATTCAGGCTAAGTGAAAAGGTTTTCCTGGAGCCATTGATGGCCAAAATCTCCCTAATCTCTCGAGAAACTGCCGCAACCGCCTTCAAACGGTCCTTTTTAATTTAAGTAATGGCTCGGTATTTCCTTTTTGAGATTTTCCTTGGCTTACCGGTTGATTTATCAGCCTCACGAAAACCAGTTTTGTCATAGATTCACAAAATATTATGGACTACACTTCTGGAGTACTTGACACTCTCTGCATTGGTTGCAATTGATCATCTTGGAGGTGCAGCTTTCCAATCAACTCACGGCAAGAGAGAGTTTGTAACAAATTTCTTAGGCAGGTTACCTGGACGTAGTTAGTTTGCTTGCAAACAACGTCGGGGCCCTCAAACATGAAACCTAAGCGTTCGGATAATTTTAGACACTTCAATTATTCTAGTAACTACTTATTTGTTGATATCTTTTCATTTATTCATCCAAATTTGCACACTCTTTACCCATACGTAGTTAATACCTTTAGTTTATCGTACACCAATTTTGGAAAACTTTAATTTTCTCTGACAAAAAATATGGACGTTGTTGCGATAGAAATAGAGACGTTGTGATCTTTTGGGTGGCACTGTATGAGTGATTTTAAATGATGGAATGTGGAAAAAATCTGGTTATTAAATATGGTTAAGTTCAATTTCCTTTGGGTATTTTTTTTTCATTATTGAGAAGGAAATCAATAAATTGTATTAAAATTCGTTCGCATTGTGAACGAGCTACTCCGACCGGATAATGAAATGCGCATAAAGATTAGAGCAATAATCACTGGAAAACCCAAAGGCATCAGAGGCCGGTCTTCGTTGCGTGTGTGGGGGAGGGGAGAGAGAGTGTCGATGGTTCCCTGCCAGGAGTATGTTGAGATGAGTACCCCTAAAGGTGACACTAGTGCTCCATGTTGTATGTGGATATAGGTGCCACCATAAGGGACGATAGTACTCCATATGAAGGGTTCCGGAGCAAATAGGTGAATTAGAATGTCGCGGTGTGAAGTGGGGAGAGGAAGGACAGCGGTGTTGTAATTGGCTTTGTCTATGATTACTTGAGTAAGATCTAAGTACCTCCAATGGGGTAAGAACAGCAGATCCAGCAATTGCTGACCAGAGTTCTCCATGCCCTGACGCCTCTGTCCGTTCTCACTGGGTTCTAACACAGAACCTTGACGCTATAAATCCAATGCCTCTCCAAAAGGCGGGCGAAAGTTCCGAAAGAATTGACAATGGACGCGAGTAGTAACGTACGTAACTTACCCCTGACGCTTACACCAGAAAGTAACTCTCTATTGGAAATTGCTATAATATAATTATTGTTGTTGTTTTTTTTAATTTTAAATTATATGGTGATATCAAATATCAATAGTATATAGTATTTTGGAATCACCTTATATATATATTATTAAATAATTTATGTCGCTCCCTTTTTTAATATTTAATATTCTAATCATTTAATTATATTATTTAATCGGCTAATGCTATTGTTTAATTTTGAATCGACTTATATTTGTATGTATAGTTTTTGATGATGGGCACATCCAGCCCGAAACGTCAATTAAATGAACGTTGCTGCCCTTGTTTTCACTACTATCCTCAACATTAAGATTTGCCTCAATAGAAGCACTCCTGCACTATCTCTCTCTCTCTCTGTATATATATATATATATATATATATATATATATATATATATATATATATATATATATACTGTTAAAGTCTAATGCAATGGCAGCGTTATTAACTTTAACTTGTACTTTCTTTATTTTCCTTACAAGTTTCTTTTACTGGGTCTGTGAGGCGAGGAAAACACTCACAAAAGACATATTTTATTCCTATTCCAAGATTCTAAGACGTCTTTCAACCGTGGCAGGTCCTCTCTTAGGGAATGAACACGATTTATCAAAGAATGAGTATACATAAAGTTTTTTTACAAATAAGTAAAAAATAAATAGGTGACACTGATGAATAAAAAAAAATTAAGCGGAGAAGAGAAAGTTACATCTAGAAGTAAGAAATAAAAACTCCAGGAAACAGTCGAGATCAGCTTCTTTACATTTTACAAAATTAAATTAATTTTATATACATATTTAGTTTTATAATTTACTATATGTAAGGTTCACTATATATTTAATTTTTTAGTCTTCGATTTATAATAGATTTTCCTACTCTTTAATATACACTATTTGTAAGGTTCACTACATACGAGTATTTCTAAATTTAAGTTTTAGCCTTTGATTTGTTATAGATTTTTATATTGGCACTTTATTATACTACATTAACTTTTGACATATTATTTAATTCACTTTATTCAACACATTATTTTAATCTTATGTGGTATTATTTATTTTACAGTTAATGACGTTATTCAACACATTACTTTAGTCCTTTTAAATCTTAATCATTATAAAAGTGTTGAATAACGAGAATAATTATAATATAAATAGAATAACATAAGACAGAATTTAATGTGTAAAAAAATTGAATAAAGTAATTATAAATCAAATAATGTAGGCCAAAGGTTAATGTAAAGTAATGAAGTGTAAAAAAAAATCGAATTATGTAGATTAATGAAATGTAATAAATCGAAGACTATAACTTAAAAATATAAATCTGTAATTTTAAATATATGGTGAACCTTAAAAATAGTGTATATTAATTAAATTATAAAACTCAAGTAAGATGTAAAAAAAAAGCTGATTGATCTTCATCGTTTCCTTGGAGCTTTGTTTTCTTACTTCTAGGTAGATGTAACTTTCTCTTCCCCGGTTATTTTTTCTATTTATCACTGTCATCAAAATATTTTTACCTATTTGTATTTATACTTATTTGTAAAATTTTTATTTATATTCATTTCTTAATAAATCTTGAATCTTGCTCATCCTTGAAGATGACCTGCCACGGTCGAAAGACGTCTTGGAATAGGAATAAAATATATCTTTTGTGAGTGTTTTTTATCGCCTCACAGACCCAGTAAAAAAACTTGGAAGGAGAATAAAGAAAGTACAAGTTAAAGTTAATAACGCTGCCATTGCTGTAGACTTTAACAGTAAATGTATCCAACATGGTCTCTTACTTGATTATATACATATATTTACTAGCAGAGTACCCATCGTTACCGGGAAAAAATATGCGTTTGGAAATATAAAAAGACGGATTTGATTTTTACAGAGGAATACACTTTTAGTTTTTATGCATATTGTCTAACCTTTCTTCCTATAGATGGACAGACACACACATACAGACAGAAAGACACACTTAATTTTTATTATATACTGTAGATGTAGGGTAAAATTAACATGTCGCTCGGGGGTTTAAACCCAGCCTACGTTCCCTCGATCGAATATAGGGGAGCAAGTTTCGAAAAGGGCCCGTAGCTCCATTTGTTGGGCACTTAGAGACTCGGAACTACTTCCATTATCTTCCTCGGGAAATTCTACATAAGAATCCATCTATAGTTTTTATGTACATTGTCTAACCTTTCTTTCTATAGATGGACAGACACACGCACACACAGACCGACAGACTTTATTTTTCTTATATATATATATATATATATATATATATATATATATATATATATATATACACATACATATTAAGAATGCGAAAGAACTTTTAGCTTAAGTAGATAACACTGTGAGTTATAGCAAACTGTTTGCAGAAATATTTACCTACATAAATAAGGAGTATGTCAAACGGTTTTGGAGGCCCTTTCTGAAGCCCTGAAAAGGCGTGACGTCACGCTCGTTGAATCCGTATTCAAAAGAGCTTCATTGGTACGCCTTTTCTCATGATCGCCTTTGCCAGGTTGGGAACTTCCGCTCTTGCGTATCCTGGGGCATTTCATCACTTAAACGTCAAAAAAGTAGAGAAAAAGATTAAGAGTGTAATATATAATTTCAGTAGAACTAAAGTGAAAGAGAGCGAAAGTGTTGCTAATATACCTTATTGGCTTGATTAATTATTTCTTTCCTCATTATTTGTATCTTTCTATATATATATATATATATATAAATATATCTATTTATATATATATATATATACATTAGTGCTTATGTTATTTTTTTCTCTTTATACAGCTCTATTGACCACCCTTGTAGTGCGTTCAACGTTCGTTTCTCTTTTATGCTCTTAAAATGCAATTCCGCGCTATCATTCAGTGCGATTGCGCTGATTTATTAGAGATACTTTTACATCGACAATGAGAGACGACAACGAGACAATAAAAGTCACCAATTGGGCTACTCTCGAGACACCCTCTCGACACCCCCGGGTGACAAAGGGACCCGAATTCCCACCGGATCTCACCGCAAAGATTTTCTAGGCGCGAGTTTTACAAACCTCGTCACGTTTCCCCGGCAACCCGACGATACAAGAGAATTTTAATAAATTACATCTGTCTCTTTTGGACATTCTGATTCCTGTTCTTTTGCCTTTTCTGTCCCATGTTTTTCTGTGTGTATGAGACAGAAGAGAGAGAGAGAGAGAGAGAGAGAGAGAGAGAGAGAGAGAGAGAGAGAGAGAGAGAGAGAGAGAGAGAGAGAGAGAGAAAGAGATAGAGAGAAAGAGAGAGAGAGAGAGAGAGGTTGAAATAGAGAGAGAGAGAGAGAGAGAGAGAGAGAGAGAGAGAGAGAGAGAGAGAGAGAGAAGAAACTCCACAGCAAATGATTGCTGTCTTGAACTTCTATTTTAAAATTAAAGAAACAACCATAATTTAAGGCAGGAGCTCCCATGCTAATTGATCAAGAATGTTTAAAACTACATCAACAAATTCTACATATGATTTGCATCACAATATAAAATATAAGGTGTGTCACGACCGTTTCTACACTTTTGAAACTACATCAATTTGATCCGAGTTAGATAAAAGTTGTACACTTTAGAAGTGTTAATAAAAGTTTTATAAAAAAGTAGTGGTCATAAGTAATTAGAAAGTGCCAAGGATAAGTAAGACACCCTGTACATTTGTGCGACCTTCAAATCCTAGATAATATTGAGACTGATCTTTCATCCTTTTGATTTCTACTTTAAATTAAAAACGCATCTTTTGAAGAAATTTTAAAATTCTATAATTTATTTAAAATCGCGATGCAAATAAAAAAAATTAAAGACGCCTTTGCCATTAATCTACATCCCATTATTTACATGAATTAATGTACTATTCTTTACATCACTCAACATCCGATTCTTTACATCAATAAACATTCCTTACATCAATTAATATCCCATTCTTCACATCTACCCAAAACCGTTCTTTACAATAATCAACATCCTATTATTTATATCAATCAACATCCCATTCCATACATAAAATTTGACATCCTCTTCTTTACTTCGATCAACATTCCTTTCTTTACATCAATCAACATCTCATTTTTTCCATCAATCATCACCACTTATTTCCGTCAATCAACTACCCATTCTTTTGTGCTTTTAAAATAATTGTAGTAAGGCAAGAGTTTGCATTCATAGGGTCGTTTTTTTACCTGCGGTGAAGCGCCAGGTCTAGGCGTCTCCTTTTTTCAAAAGAGTAAAGTTCAATTGTACCCATTAAGAGCCATGAAATGACCCATATGACCATGTGACATAGGGTTATTCACCCTAGAAATTTCAATTCTGCCATCGGATTTGGCGCTGGGTGGCACCATCTAATGGTAGAAGCTTCATTTAACCATTCAAAGGCACTTGTAATTGATTTGAACCATGGGAAACCATCAATTCAATAACCATTTATCATCTTATCACCAAACGCCGCAGGTCATTGGAGAGACTCTCCCCCTTGTTTAATGTTTGCATTTACTTAATTTCTTTTTCATTGATTTCAACCCTAGTACAACTGGTGTTCAGGGGAGAACTGGTCTATGTTGTGTAAACTACTTCTAAGGTACATACCAAAGTACTCTAACAGGGACACCAGAGACTGTCAGGTCATTCAATTCTTCTGGACTGACTATCGTTCCGCATGTTCAGGATCTTCCAAATATGTGCCAAGTACCCGAAAACATTCATGACGTTTAGATTACGTGCCTTCCGCCCTCAACACCGGCAGTTTCGTGCCTCTCCTTCCCCAATACCTCTATGATGATCCGGGTCTATATATATTTCAACATAGTGTATCTTAACTTCCTATCTCTCCATCGCTTTCTTTACAGCTATATCTCTTTACAAACCTTTTGTATGTATTTTTCAGTCGTGCTAAAACACAAGTTCTCCTCCTTCTGCATTAACTACTAATGCAGTGGGTTAAATGGAATGGCTAAAATTCGATACCCAACTTGAATTGATCGTCAGTAATGCTTTATGGTCGTCCATCACGAGCTACACTTTCAAAGGTCTCATTACTTGACCAAAACCTTTTATTAACTTCCTTTTGATTACTGCCATTCCCCTTCTTCTCCCTCGATGGCGCAGGTGGGAGGCCGACTGCTTGTGCTGCTTTGGTTTCGAGTTCAAATGCGTCGAGGAGAGTCCCTCTTCAGAACATACTCTGATGGAGTTCTTCCTAGTCTGCGGGATACAGGGGAGGATTTTTAGCGTTAAGGTATCGGGTTTAATTCCAAGGGAGAACAGACACAAAACGTCAAATGACATAGAGGTTTGACTGTCGATTATTCGACGCGCTCGGCTTACTCCCCACTAGGTTGGGCAGATCTTACACAGGTCATTACAAACATGGCCAATCACAACACCGCTGTCCTTCCTTCTACATCTTCATAGAATAACGCACACTTATATCCTCTGTTCTAGTTAGTCCTGCCGATGAATAATTGCTTCCATAGACCCCTGACCCTCTATGTGCTCCTTTCACCCCAGAGTGACGAAGGTTCCTACCTAATTGCTGTTTGGTATAAAAAAACCCTCCCGATAGCGCCTCCCCCCCTACCCCCAGACGAAGGTCGGCTTCTGGCACGCTCACCAGCGATTGTCATTCTCATCTATAGGTTGGTTTCATTATCCACTCGGGGTGTTCTCCCCTGGCCAGGAGACGTAGGACGTTACTACCTACCATCCTACATACCTATATACCCTCCTCTTTACCTGCCCTCTTACCTACCTCCTCTTCTACTTACAAATATACTCCCAACTTACCTACCCTCCTACCTACCTACCTACCCTCGTACTTACGTGCCATCCTACTTACCTACTCTCCCAACTAACTACCATGCTACCTACATATATACCCTCTTACCTACCCTCTTCCCTATCTACCCTGCTACCTCCCTCCCCTTTTACTTACCTACCATCCTACCTACAAAATACCCTCCTACTTACATAGTCCCCTACTTACTTTACAGATTTTGTGTGGTTGTCTTTGCGTTACTCGTTGTTGACATGAACTAGTACTAGAGAATGGTCCGCGCGTAGGTTTTATGTTGTAGAAAATGACTAGTCACCGTTGCCATTCAAAAGCTTGACTGGATTTACGAATGCCATTGAGTCTATTAAAACGGACCTTCTTTTAGCATACCTCATAAATGAGTACCCAAACAAAAAGAGTGTTCTGAGTGAAACATTTTGAGACATTGCTATTATCACTCACCTTTGGTATTTTCCGTTCTCGGATTCTTTCAACTATTTCGATTTCAATTGTAACCACATTCTCTTAAGCTTAGGTCAACGCGCATCAACGCTCCGAAAACTTAAGCATCATTCAAACACTTTCACCAAATAGTTATATCTCGAAATTTCATACCGTCTCTTATACCTGGTATTGCGAAAGTTCTGTTACACTCGTCACGACGTTGTCAACAAAGGATAGAATGAGGGTTTCGATGCGGTTAAACACGTCCAGATTGTTTTAAATAATAAATATGTGTTTAAGTTATAATAAAACTCAATGTGGCCGCTCTCAGCGGTGAGCACGCGCTCCAGGCGAGACCTGAAGGCCGGACACACTTTGCGGACGGAGTTCTTCCTCATGGTGGTCCACACACGCTTGACGGAGGACTTTAGCTCGTCGACGTTGTTGTGGCAGACCTTGCAGGCCTTGCCCTTGATATGCGCCCACATGGTGTAGTCAAGAAGATTGAGGTCGGGCGACTAATGAGGCCAAAAGTGCTTGGATCAGAAGTTCATGTTCGACCCCAACCATTCTTGCATGGTCTTGGCATTATGGGCAGGTCACCGTCCTGCTATAAGACATAGTCCGCCTTCTTCGTGATCTTTCTCACCCAGGGGGGTACTTTCCTGACCAATATGCCACTTTAATCGGACGCGGTGATTGTGTAAATGGCCGCGAACCACATCAGCAGCATCTTCTTGCCATTCGAAGCCACCTAGTGAGCATCATCAGGAAGGGTGGGTGCTTGAGCGTGGACATGTAACGGACCTCAGAGACGTCCTGACCGGAGCTTATAACGCGGTCGCTCTGCTTTTGATGACCGGATCAACCATGAATGCTTTTTCATCAGACTCTTTAAGTGGTTGAAAAGGCGGCGACAGCGCTCTCGATGGTGTTCTCGCATACGGTCGGCAACCAGAAGAAGCCTTTCCACGCACCTCAAACTTTTGCCGCCCTGCTCCGTGACGGCCCTGGACACTGTGGCCACCGAGATGTTCTTCTTCGCGAGTGCAGTCATTTTCACCTTCGGAGCACTTTCAAACAATTTTCTCACATCCAAACGGTTGAAAACTTAAGGGTGGCCTGAACGAGGTCGATCTTCGAGGTCTTCTCCGTTCTTGAGCCTCTCTGCGCCTCTGACATTTTTTTCCGGCTGGCTTTGAGCCGCTTGGCGATATCCGACTTGCTGTGACCCGCGCGCAGAAGAGCAGAGATCTCGATTCTTTCTCTCCCATCTTGACACATCTGCACACAATGGAAAAGATGTTTTAATAACCCATTCTGATAAAGTAGAACTTTAAATTTCTTTCACGGAACTTTTTCTATCATACACTTACCCCTCTCGAAAGATCTAAAAACCGAGTGTAACAGAACTTAGCAAAACCCGGTACAGCCTATATAAGTAATAGGTCCTCCACAAAATCTGAGTGATTTTCAATTTCCTCTATCACAAACCATGCCTTCGCAGTCTTCTCTTTTAACTTTTACCACCATCTCCCATCTCATGTCCGTAGTAGTTTCCAAACATCGCCTCTATTCTTTCAAATTATAACCCCCAAGTTGGGCGAGGGGAGACAGATGTAGTATGAGCAACTATGCTGAAACAGACATGTGAAGGATTGCGTGCCCTCCCTACACCAACACCAGTAGGCGAATCAACCGATATACATACGTATATAATTCACACTGCTTACTTCCTCTATCTTCATCCCTTTCTTTCAGATCTCCACACGAGATCATCTCCACTTTCTGGCGGAAATGATCTCGTTACTTTCGCCTCTTCTTTTACCCAATGAACGCCTCAATTGTTTTATTAATATTTTTTAAAATTAGGTAAACTTAAAAATAAAATAACACTAAAATTACTTATTTTGAGAATTTTTGAAAAAAACGTATGAACATTCTAAAAATTGAAGTGCCACATGAAAAGGACAGCAAGTAACTGTGTGTACAATTATGCACATTCATTTGTAGTTTTAATCAACCAATTTTAGGAAGGTGGGCATTAATGGGTTAAGTCACAGCATTAATGGGTTAATTAAAAATATTCTTGGGCTAAATAACCACATTAATGGGTTAACTAACGATATTATGGGTTTAAAACAGGAATAATGGGTTATGCAACAATATCAATGATTTAAGTAACATCATTAATAGGTTAAGTAACAAAATTATGCGTTAAGTAACACCATTAATGGGTTAGGTAAGAACATTAATGGTTTAAGTAACAGCATTGATGGATTAAGTAACCGCTTGAATGGGTTAAACAACAACTGCAATGGTCTAAATAACATCATTAATTAGTTAAGTAACATCAGTAATAGGTTAACTAGTAAAATTAATGAGTTAAATAACAACATTGATGGTTTAAATAACATCATTAATGGGTTAAGTAACGGCATTAGTGGGTTAAGTAACAGAATTGATCGGCTAAGCAACATAATTTATGAATTAAGTAACAACATTGATGGGCTAAGCAACATAATTAATGAATTACGTAACATCATTGATTGGCTAAGCAACATAATCAATGAATTAAGTAACAACATTGAATGGCTAAGTAACCCCAATAACCTTCGAATTATATGACAATTTTGAAGAACGGAATATTTGACCTATTTCGTTCTAGACACCTGAGGCTTCTTCCAAGTTAAAGATCTTTTCTGGCCTCACTAACATAATTACATCCATCCTTCCACTTTACATTAGCCCCCCTTTCCTAGCTCCTTCTTCTCATCATTTTTTTGACAGTTATTCGCATGCTAGTTCACTCCATTACTTATCTCTCGGTTGTTTTTAACTTTTTTCCAAAAGAATTTGGGGGTTGTATCAACTTACTGTTTAAGGCAAATTAATTTGAAAACACTGCAAAGTAGTTCAATTTATAATGAAATCGCATTAAACCTTTTAATTTTTTAGGAAGGGACATATTCGTCCCAATAATCCTTTGCAGTGAGACAAATATTCCCAAGAAGATGCGAAAATTGTCCGACTTATTTGATGAAACCCAAAATACCCCAAATGTGTAAATTACGGACGAAGGCTCTTTGACGGCTTCCTCGTTCTTCTCCCTTGTATGCATGTTTCTAGACCACATAAACCAATGACATATTAAATTAGTTTATTTTTAATTAGTGTATTGCTAAATTTTCGTGATAGACCTCCGGATGATAGGCTTCCGTTGGTAGGCCTCCTCTGTACAATTAAAAGGTACTTCTCGTCTGCCTAATGTCTTATCAAAATTATTCTGTGTTGTCAAAATCTGGAAATAGGCTCATAGATTTATTTCCGAGCAGAAAGAGAAGAAGATGCCTTTCTCCTGGTGACGTCACCTTACAAAGGGGAAATGCGGGATCATTTGCACTTCCACACCCCACACCCGAGAGCCTATTTTCACATTCTCGCCCCTAGTATTGAACATCCTTAGTGGTAATGCTTCCTGGGAAGCGGGTTGGGTTTATGTGATCCGAGAGTCGACCCAGGAGAGTTGAAGGCTGTTCCCATCCCTAGCGCCCCAAGTAGTAGCCTCTTTTTGACACTTTGGGCAGGGTTATTTTCGCACATTTTCACCTCCCTTGACTTCACCATTTTCTTTAGGAATCCAGTTTCACGATAACTTGAATATTCTCCCCTCCACAAGAGGCGTCATTTGAATATGTCCCCCCTAAGTTTATGCTATTGAACATCCGGCTTTTGTAACAGCTTGAAATAATATCCTTCTATTTCATTAAAATGGTGGCAAAAAATAAAGAATGTAGTGGCTATATTTCGAGTAATGGGTGGAAAGAATGTCAAAAAAGAGGAGCCAGGGTTCACAATGCATCGGGCACGCTTTGGGTACACTCTTCACCCACTCAGAGAAGGTGACTGTATCGGTCCCACGTTGAAGTTAAGTTGATTACGTATTTTATTTTAACGTGATGGAAGGTTGGTCTGGCCGCAATCTAGACTCTTTCATCAGCCCTCGCAGCACATCACCACCTACTCCTAGACAGGAGCTCTTGGGAGTCGAGTGGATACGGCTTTGCTCCGCTAACGTCGCGGTACTGGGTTCGATCCCGGCATCAATGGACACAAACGTCAGCGCACGTAGAGATCTGGTTACCAATTGGTGAACAAGCTATGCTCAGCTCTGTACTGGTGTTTACAACATTGCTTTCTTTCCTCACTCGCCTTCGCAGCACAACACACACACACACATACACACACACTATCTTTTTCTGTTGCAAGGAATCCTGCCGATGAGTATTTATATCCACAATACCTCTGACGCGGAACAGGGCATCCTCCTTGCCCCAGGGCGACAAAGGTTCCTACCCGTACGCTGTGTGCTATCAAAACATAATACACCCTGGCACCTTTCCCCAAAAGAGGACCGGCCCCTAGTCCTCCCGGGCTCACCAACGATTGTCATACTGACCTTTATGTCTAATTCATTATCCTGTCGCGATCCGCATGGCTGGGTGGCGAATACTACTCGAATTACTACTATTACTACACTTAGACATCATTTCTATTACAATCTCTCCATTTCACAGGGCTGGAGTAGATAGCCTTAAATTTTGATATCTATACATTTGGGTGAAATAATCAGAGATAGTAAAAGTGTTTGGTAATTAAAGCAACCATGATACCATACAATGTGTAGTTGGGCTCTTGATTACAGCTTAGTTTCTTCACAACACATAGTTGAAAAAGACATTTAGTTGTCTCTCGTTATTTTAATTATAAGTCCTGACTTTGGGAATCTCTTGTAAAAGGTTTTATTAATTTCCCATAAGTAAAAACGCTTCCTGTCGCTTGTAATGAATTTGTATGTTGCTAACATAGTCAATCTCTAATATAATCTTTTGGGGGGAGTGGGGTAGCTTTATGGTATACGCGCCCATCTGGCGACTACCGACTGGGGCATAAGTAGCCGTAATTATCTTAGAGCCTAATGCTAGACTAAATTAACTAAAAGAAAAATAAAACGCAACCCCAAAACAAAACAAACACGAAATTAAAGAAAAAAACAAAATAAAAAGGAAACATGAAGCAAAAGAGCAAGACCAAGAAGGAAGAACCCTCCAGCGTCAAGGGAAGGCCCACCTCCCCACGGCGCAGGAGGATGCAACCAACACCAAAGAGAGTTAAATAAAAAGGAGGAGGCCAAGAAGTCAAATAATCGTATATCGAGGTAGTGTTTATATCCCAGGGGGTAATAGAATTTTGTGGGAAAATACGAGGGAAATAGGAAAATATATGGAAACTAATGTTTTTTAATATTGACCTGCTCTCTGTTTTTACCACTGAACTGCTCTCTGTTTTGTATTACCGACAAACTCTGTTTTTTACCACTGATATGTCCTGTTTTTGTTTTTTGTCGCGTGCGACTCTATCTCTCACTATGTCGGTCAGTTCCTGTTTGGCTTCTTTTATTTGTAATAACATTGTAACTATTCCACCGATTCTAACGAAATTTGAAACCCTGATGTTGTTTTACATTCTCTTTCCAATTATATAACTGACAAAGTCCTCCCAAGGTTAGGCAGGGAATTATTTTGTTTTGGCAATAACATCATAACTATTCGACCGAGATTCTAAAAAAAAAAAATGAAAACCCTTTGTTACTTTGCATACTTTTTCAAATGATTTAATTGCCAAAGTCATCCCAAGGTTAGGCAGGGAATTATTTTGTCTTGGAGATATGATCATAACTATTCGGCCGATTATATGAAAATTTGAAACCCTTTGTTGTTTACATTCTCTTCCGATTGATTGAATTGTCAAGGTCCTCCCAAGGCTAGGCCAGGAATTTTTAAAAGTTTTGAAGGTCTTAAGGTCATAAATCAGAATAAGTGAGAGCACGCATGCGACCTTTTGGTCAGCAGACCTCTGTTTTACCTCCGACCTGCTTCGGAGTTTTTTCACCTTCAACTTCCTGCTTTTCAACACCAACCTAGTCTCTGTTTTTTGCCAGCAACCTTTTCTCTTTTTGAGGCCTTTAATTTCTCATTGGAGACCTACAGTTTAACTGTATGGCAGCCCCCGTCAAGTCGACCTTATAATTGAGATTCCATTCAGTTACTTAACACTCCCGATGCGACTTAACTTCGCTGTATTCGGAAACCGCAGCAAGAGGACATCAAACGAAAGCGATCCTGGGCAATCTGGCACAAGTTCATAATCCTCCTTATCATCTATATCATTATCACTCATTTCTATCTATACATATTTTTTTTACCTATACAATCTCATACTCAAACACCTTCACTACTTCCCCCCCCCTTCCATCTCAAAATGGTATCAGGTGTAGCTTAAACAACCATGCTGCAGCTGACATCAGCTATACAACTTCGACATATTTTCACTTCTTCCATCTTTACCAATTTCTATACAGTTTCACCTTCAACTTTACCTCCACCTTCCTAATTATACATTTAAAACTCTTTGAGGGATATACCCACGTTGGCTTTCACTTTAAATATTTTTTTATTAATATAAATAGGCGTTTCCACTCGGCTATCCCTTAATTAGGGCATATATAGAAAATAGCTAATGTCAGGTAATAAAGCTGGCTACAGAATAAAAATTTGGGGGGTTTAACCTGAATTCCTCCCTCTGAATAGTCTGAGAAAAGGGTATTGATGATTAATAAGGGTTATAATAGACAGTATTGATAATAAATAACATCTCATAAAGGAGTGAGCACTAACTCTATCAGATCCGAATATCTTTTCCACACATCAGATAATTATGAATTGTGATTTTTGGACATCAGCTAAGGGATAATACAGAAATTAATAATTATTTTTGAGATTTACCTGTATTTTAGACATGTATCATATAAGATACACTCGATCGCAATGATTTAAAAAACTGTTTCGTATATATTCTATATTACTCCATAACTATTTCTGAATAGCAGAATACGATTATGTCTAATCGCTGTGAGCAGAAACTTAATTTTGGATCCACCAGCAACGACCACAGCGGGAAACGAGAGCCCAATCGGTTCCGAAGTGTAAGTTTGGGGACTCATCAAAGGGGTTCAAGGTCATACTTCAAGTACATGCACTCTTTGGAAAAACTATGAGTTCTTTTGATACGTGTTTCAGGATTTCTATTATAAATTCACGATCGTGGGTGTTAGAATAGTTTCCACCCATAACTTTTTTCTTGCTCTTCTACCTTCTATTTAATTCACTCATACAGGGTCACCCCCCCAAAACGGGCCCCAACTTCTGATAGGCCCATTTCTTAATTTCCTGCAAGGATTGAATGAAACTTTGATGATAACTAGTTTATTGTGTTTAAAAACATCCTATCAAAGAATGAGAGTCTTTGGACTTTTCTTCTTTATTCTAGAGCACGTGTTCAAGATGACCTCCAATTTGCCCTGTGCATTTCTTGAGGCGTAGCACAAAGTTGTCCATGACGTCCTTACAAACCGACCGACTAATGGCTCTGATCTCCTCCCTGATGGCTTCCTTGAGTTACGTGATAGTCGTGGGTCTCCCATCGTACACTCTGTCTCTAAGGTAGCCGCAGAGAAAGAAATATGGGGGGCTAAGGTCTGGGCTGTGAGGTGCCCACTCAAAATCAGTCTTGAGAATGATCACACGGCCACCAAAGTTCTCTTTCAGCCAATCTCTGGAAAAGTTTAAAGGGTGAGAGCTTGCTCCATCTTGCTGGAACCAGGACTTCCCCATAAGTGATGGGAACAGGGTCTGCAGCTCACTCTTGAAGGTTTTGAAGACCTCAATATACGCTTATTAGGGACTGTCACTGTCGCGCCAGATTCCTCGAATAAGAATGGTCTGATGATGCCTCTTGCTGAGATTGCAGTCCCTTCCGTGTACTTATGGGAGTGTAGGGGCTTGATGGCTACCTCATTTGGTCTGGAGGTTCCCCAGAAGACATTTGTCTTCGAGTTTACCTTTCCTTCAAGATGGAAATGAGCTTCATCTGAGGTACCAAGGAGGTCAAGGAAAGTTGGGGTCTCCTGTATCTTCTCCAGTATCTTGACTGACATAGCCTTTTTCTGCTCCTTCTCTGAAGTGTAAGGGTCTGCTTCATCTGTATTTGGTATGGGTAGGCCTTTACATCCATTATTAGCATTCTCAAGGGATATACTGAGGGACTGACTTCGCTTGCCCACAGAGCGTTTTGGACTCTGCTGAACTGACTCTCTCACGCTCTCGACCAGCTCAGCTGTACGCTTCCTGGGGCGTCCTGAATGGCTTGGATGGTTGTCACTGGCTGCATTGAGGTTCTCCACTGTCACATTCAAACTGATGGACGAAATTGTCCTGCACTTTCTTGAACGAGCCTGTCTTGTGGTAATGTTTGACGCAGTATATTCTTTGCTGGAGCTCCCATTCAGATTTAGTTGTGTTCAGGGCGTTTCTTCTGTCATGTCCTGCAAAGTAAGGGTGATTATTGAATGAATGAAGGATATATCACAAAAGTGTGCGCCGGCCCGTTTTTTTTGGTGGGGGGTGGGTCACCCTGTGTGTGTTATTTTACTCAATTCCTTTTAAAAGTCCCGTTAGTTTCATTGACTTTTAACTCTGTTAAACAATAAGGAACCTGCCCCTATGTTGTTTAGGTGATAATGTATGGTAGTATTTTATGCTGATTTCTGCATTATAATTATGCACTTAAGAACGTCCCTGCTCTCTACTTTTCTTTTACAAGATACTAGTGACCATCGGTCACTGAGTGACTTTCCTTGTCTTAGATCCTTCGGTTGACTAACGAATCACATGAATTCCTTTACCGCCCACTGAGTTATTCCACATGGCACCAACGATCTCTGAAAGCCTTTTCACTACCAACCATGAATCTTGAGAGGCCGTACATGAAGATAAGTGAAGAAAGGAGTAGACTTGGTGGCAATTTATCTGATTTATGGATGTGTGAGACTGCTACCATCACCTTTTAGGCATTAAATTCTCATTCCATTATACTCAAAACAGATAGCAGGGAAACATTTTATCATTCTTTGGGTTCTAGAACAAAGTAAAGGAGGGAGAGGAGAAATGGGAATATAGCATTCACATACCAACGGATATTCAGCCAGACCACGATATATTTTTGCATCCCATTAGCAAGTTTTTCTGGGTAGGAGGTTCCTGTAAAGATGGCCCCCAGTGTCGTTAATCACAGAAGCCAGTCTCATGGGAATTTGACAAACTTACATGATTTTGTAAAGAAAGAAGGAAACCCCAGTGCCATGATAGTAAGGAAATAAGAAAGAAACCAGGAGAAAAAAAACTAGATAATTTCTGTCTGCACGAACCCACTGTTCATGGCAGTTAGTTTATGGCTAAAAGACTCAAGAATTGTTCAAGAGGACCTTCTGATAATCACTTATCCTGGCAAAATGCAGAAATAAGGACAAACACCAAGACATGACTCTAAACTTCCCTAGCATACATAATTTCATGCTACGGTCTCCCATACTGTTGAGAAACTCATCCTGTTATGAAGGTATGAATAAATGAGTATCAGTTGAATATCTAACCAAGGTGAATCTGCGGTGGTCTATGAAATCCAACGAATGAACTGCTGTGAGAAAAATCGCTTCCAGAACGGGTACAATACGACGCCAAGAAATCGAACTCTTTAGACCTAAAACAGTCTTGTCGATAGCGCAGGATTTGCTCGGGTATCGAGTATCAGCCCGCCGATAGCGATGAGAGTCTCTACCTATAATTACAGGAAGGATAACGACATTCACCCCCCCTCCCCCCCAGTAACGTAAACATCCAAGATTTCTTCTTTTTGTAGCCGGAGACGAATATTTCGTTGCAATCAATTTGTGCAGAGTTGTAACTGTAAAGGATAAATTTAAACATCAACTATAAAATTTAATCAATTCTGAATCCATTACTTGTCCTATTCATGTCAATTCTCTTTCTTTCTCCTGCACCAAGTCGGCTTCATCTGTCGTTAAAATTGTTCCTCTTAAGGATACCGATGCCACCTATGAGAATTGGGGCTGTTCTCCCTGGAGACGCGCCGTATACGTGGCCAGCTCATCGAAGCGTATAAAATTATACGAGGAGTAGAAAACGTGGACTTCAGGAAGTTGTTCACCTTGGACATGTATCCCACGCGCAACCACGGTTACAAGTTTGATTTATCAAGATTTTGGACAAAGGTTTGCGGGCACTTTTATTCGTACAGTATGTGTGTCAAATGGAACCATCTTCCAGTGGAGGTAGTGAACAGTTCAAAGATTGAACAATTCAAGTCTAGGCTCAACAAAATACTGCAAGAGTTATAAAAAACAATCAAAAACTTAGTAATATTTCAGCTATTATGTCGAAATTCCTTGGTTTTCTCTTTTTGAACATGCCTAGGTCCTTTTTCAATTTTCATGCCGGTGGATAGATCAGCGGGAAGAGCCTTCATTTTTTTGCTATATGTTCCTTTATACTTTTTTTTAGGTCTTCGTATACAGTTCCTACTCGCTATGGTTCGCAAGAACTTATAATGTACTGCTTTTCCTTGTAACTCCTTGTAAAGTACGATTTCTGAGATAGCAAGATAAAAACGACTGGTATATTCCTTTTTTCTAGCATTTGAAATGCCTCATGTATCTAATGGATATGTAATACAGGTGAATAGCATTTTTTAATACCGGTATTTGCAAATAAAACGGTTTGAATAATACCTATTATAATATATTAGAAATATAAGTCTATAGATCAACGACTCCACCGCAACCGAAGGCGCTTTGTTATACATATTTTTATTAAGAAAAAATTGCGCAAAATACTATATAGTGTAAATTAAAGATATATACTATATAACACTTTCATAAATTAAGGCGCGGATTTTCTAAATTGTGTAGGTTCGTTTAGTTTTTATTTAGTAAGTTTTGTTAGGTTTTGTGTGACGTTTTTTCCAGGAGGAAAAGAACTAAACAAGGAACCTATTTTAGCGAACTTGCCATTGCATAGTCTAAAGCCTTACTTAAACTTCAGTTCAAAATTGCCTATCTTTGTGAATGAGGATTGAGTTCTCGCGTGAATATTAGTCATTTATCTGTAGAATTACCAGAACTAAACCTGTTTAAGTAACCTACTACCCCTAACCTTCTATATCATAGGTAACAACTAGCGTCTTACCTGAAGGGTTTTTTTTTCAGAACAGGACCGGCAGCGAATTACGCGTTCGAGACTATCCCGAGATTAATGTTAGGCTGAGGTGAAGTTAGGTTAGGTTAGGACGCGACTTTGCAAAAATAGATATATTATGAAACTTTCATTAGAATCTTCGCGTTGCTGGTGACGCTGTAATAAGCAAAATTGCAATTTCTGTGTTGAATTGCGAAAAGACACTTGGTTAGAAGAATGAAAGTCATCTTTTGATACAATCGTTTATTTCATTCACGCATGGTGCAAAGGGTTGATAACTACTGCTTTTTTGTGTTAAAGACATTAAAATGTCAACATAAGCCATAACTGTTTGAAAATATGACTGTGAGAAGTTAGCGCCAGTTTCTTGCTCCAAAACCTGACCTAACCTAATCTAACCTAACCTAAACTAACCTAACCTACAGGCTGTACTCACACAACGAGCTTCGCACGCCATGGCCTAACCTTAACTTCGCCATAGATGAGAATGCCTTAAATCGCTTCGGGACTTATTCTGAAAAGCCTCCCTAAAGATGATGTTAATCATCATCGTGGGAAAAGGGTATTTATTGAATCGCTGCTCATACACTCTCCCCCACCCCCTCAGCTTATGACGTCACACCAAAGGGCTAGCAGCGGCAAATAATAGCTGGATGGCTTAGAAAATGCTACATTCAAGTGATAATAACTCGGACATTAATGCTTTCCGCGACGAAAAAATAGGAACAGATAATTCAGAGAGGCCTATAGAATAGATTGTAAGTCAATTTTCTCAATAGCTGGGGTCTTTAATCTATAGAATTACCGAAATATATATCAAACTTTTTAAATTTCTATTTGTTTTTGTAAACCAGAGTATTTAAAACCGCGAAAATATAAAAAATAATATAATTCTATTCTTATGCATCAATACTTTGTCAAGAGATAATTTTGAATAAATTAGCGGAACTCACATCTGAATCAACTAAACGAAAACTTCAGAAAATTTCCCATTAAAAATTCATAATAAATTTCTAAGGAGTAAATTTGTTCAAATCTTCGCAATTCGACGCTAGTTTGCAAGCAACTATGTCTATAAAATGTTCTTTTGTAACAATTTTTAGTGCAAACTTTGGCAAAAGATTCTTAGACATGGAAATTACACTAAATTTGGGTATAATAACAACAAGAGGAGTGAGGATCGACTGAAGATTCCTCCCGTGTGTGTAGTCCATTAAAGGGCTGGTGACTTTCTTCTTCTACAGTCTTTCTGAACTCTAACCTCTCCCATAACCCACCACAGGAGAGGGTTTTCTATCCACACCAGCCCCACCAATATAATGGAGACTACATATAAGAGCCCCCCACCCCCTCTTCAGTGTGAGCCAAAGATTAAACAAGCTGGATAGGAGCTTCATCATCCCCCCAAAATATATAATATATATATATATATATATATATATATATATATATATATATATATATATATATATATTATATATGTATATATATATATATATTTATATATATATATATATATATATATATATATATATATATATATATTATATATGTATATATATATATATATTTATATATATATATATATATATATATATATATATATATATATATATATATATATATTTATATATATATATATATATATATATATATATTTATATATATATATATATATATATATATATATATATATTATATATGTATATATATATATATATATATTTATATATATATATATATATATATATATATATATATATATTTATATATATATATATATATATATATATATATATATATATATATATATATATATATATATATATATATATATATATATATATATATATATATATATATATATATATATATATATATATATATATATATATATATATATATATATATATATATATATATATATATATATATATATATATATATATATATATAGTCAGGTAAGTGTGATTTATTTGGAAATGAAAAACAACGTTTCGGACGTATTGCCTATCTTCAGGTTCTAAACTCATAAAAACACTAAAAAACACAATAAAAGAGGATTGAATTGTGATAGTCAGTAACTTATTAGAAAATCTTTGAAAGCAAAGAAATATTGAATTAATTTCACAGGGAGGTGGAGTGCGAAAAAGTAATCTAAGGCTAAATTAATGCAATTTCATTAAACGAGAAAGATTAAAAAGTATTCATATTTAAAATTAATTAAGAGAGTAAAAATATTAAAGCTAAAATTATTATCAAACAAACATTTTTAAAATAACAAATATTAAGATCGTATTCAAATAAAATATAAAAATAATATGCAAAAATAAAGGAACGAAAAGGTAAAAAACATCGAAAACAAATTTAAATGAGCAATATTAAAAAAAATCAAGTTAAGACAATGTAGAGAATTTAAAGAATTAATAGATAAAAACAGATTTAAAAGACAAGAGTATCAAATGAAAAAACGTTTTAAAGGATCTATCATATGAAAACACGGATCTTTTCTGTTTGGCGGCAGGCGGATCTTTTGTACCAAATTTTCATCAATAATGCATTTTTGAGTGCTGAATACGAATATAACATTTATTTTTTGGAGAAATGAAAGGAGGTATTAAAAAAACAAAATTTAAGCGGCCTATTTTAGAACATTATTCTATAAACAATTATGATTATATACTGGGGGCTGTGCCCCCAGACCCCCTCCGATTGATTGAAACTCAGGATCATCATAGGGGGGTCTCCGCAGTGCTAAACCCCCATGAGAAGTCCCCTTGAATTTACTCCAAAAAGGTGAAACATATTCGAACACGGTGGTACCCACCGTGAGATGCTCGATTCCTACTTATGTGAATTTATGTGGCGAAAACGCAATAGAAATGAAAATTTGTTTAGATAAATATTATGGGATACTTATATCTAAATACAAATGAATGTTTAAAGAAATAATAAAGGGAGTGAACAATAATATTGTGAAATCATATGGCAGTTTAAGTGCATTTCATTTTTATTTCATCTTTTTCAAAATATATCAGACAAACCAAATTTATAGTTTGAAATTTCTTTTGTTTAGATACTTCCTTTCATTTCTGCCCCCAAATAAATGTTATATTCGTATTCAGCACTCAAAATTGCATTATTGTCGAAAATTTGGTACAAAAGATCCGCCTGCCGCCAAACAGGAAAGACACGAAAAAACTAATGTAGCATAGAAAAACAACAAAAAAGCTAAATTATTAAAGTTTAACGTAGGTTGCCGATGAAGTTCAGTCGGAATCAGGAAGTGAAGGAATTATAACGTGATAGCCTTGAAGAAATTTAAGTTTTTGATTGGTTGTTGGTAAATAAAATTAAGTTGGTTGGTGTTGACAGAGGTAATTATAATTAAGAAATGAGAAGGGAACAATGGTGTTATCAGGCTTAAGTGTAGAAGATTTGGTCTTTGAGAAGAGATTACAAAGTTCCTAGACTATATCTAATATTATTGCAGCCAATTATTTTAAAATTGTCAATAGAACATTCTGTCTTACATCGTATATGATGATTTCAAATAACAGAACTCTCCTTCCTCTCATCCTGTGCTCTGGCTGATTCCCATACGAGAACAAAATCTTCATTTCAATGAATGAGCCGTAGTCCCAATATGTCCTTTGGAGACAACAAGGGCCTGTAAATGCATAAATTATACGGTTGACCAATGTGATTTTAAACTTGGTATGAGGAAGTATTTTTTGAGCAATTTGTTACATTGTCTAATGAATAATTTATTGAAATGTCCTTTTTCAGGTACTACGAAGAATTTTTTATCTTTAGGAAGAGTAAATTTTGTTCATCAAATTATTAATAAATTTATCAATCAAAGGAAAGGGATAACAATTATTTTTAAATTAAGACCAGAGTTTGGAATTCTTTATGCATTTAATAATAAGTAGAGGAGAGATGGAAACCTCTATATATTAGGGATTTTACTAATTTGAGTTTATATGGCATGTTACAATGGCTGAAGATAAAGAAGATTCCAAGGCCTCTTAAGGTAGGCTTTCAGTATATTAGGGAGTTAGTTTGGTGCTTTTTTCTATAATAACCTCTAGAAAAGGAAGTTTATTGTTACTCTCTAATTCATTAGTATAAGGGATGGAACGAGTTTATCAATTTGAAAAATTGGTTGGTTTGATCTAAATTATTAAAAATAGCCAAGAAATCCTCTACATACCTATGGTAAACTATGGGTTTAAAATCTAAAGGGCATTGTTTTATAAAGTTATTTTCAAGATAAATCATTAAAATATTAGCGGCTTTGGTGCTATTGGGGATCCCATTCTTACTCCGTCTATCTGATGATAAACTTTGTTATTGAAGAGAAAATAAATCTCTTTATAAATCAATTCTAAAATAGTCTTGAAATTTTGACGAGAGAAATTGGAAGAAGTGTCGATTTTGTTAAAATTTAAGTTGAAAATAGTATCATGGTTTCATTGAGAGGAACATTCGTAAAAAGTGAAGATACATCATAACTGACTAAGTAATTTGAGGGGGAAAAGTTGTGTGACATTAATTCATTAAGAAGGGAATAATCTTTTATGGTGTATTGACAAAGGGCGAACCTAGAGAGTAAATTAGCAAAATATTTGGAAAGTTGGAAGGTAGCAAGGCCATAAAAAGCTAAAATTGGTCGGAGAGGAATATCAACTCTGTGTAAATTGGGTAGGTCGTATAATAAGCCTTGCCCAGAACCACTAAAATGGAGGGAATCATAAGTTTGTGGTATATTACTTTAGAGGATTTTAAATTATGCAAAACCCTTTTAACTTTGTCTTCTAGTTTTAGAGCTATTTTCGTAGATATTTTATTGAGCAATTTAAATTTCACAGTGTCTCTAAGTATTGAGTCCATTGTTTGTACATAGTTCTATTTAATAGAAAAACTCTATTTCCCTTATCAAGTTTGGTAATGACAATATCTTGTTATTGGATAGGGATCTCAACGTTTTAATATCACTGTTTCTGAACATAGATTTTTTTTTATATTTCCTGAGTTTGCGATAAAATTCGTGTGCCAATTCAGGAAAGTCAGATTTAAATCTAGTGTACTCACTGTATATGGGTAATTTGCAAACGTCGTGTAAAAAAAAATTCAAAATATAAATAGTAGGGGGGATATTTGATTTTTAAGTTGAGTAGCATAAATTGGAAACAAATATAGTAGGTCATCTTGTCCAAAGCCTAATTTCTGATTTTTTTTTATGAACCATAGATATTTGTTGAGAATAAATACCCTGAGATATACTGGCACGATAATTTAGGATAAAAAAAAGCATGTGAAATCAAGAACTGAAAAAAAAGAATGGTAAGTTAACATTAGAGCGTTCACAGTTGACAGATAAACGCTCGTATGACCTAACCTTGAATTCAATTTCATTGTTTAGTAAATAATGCAGAGACCAGAGAATGGCTTCGCCACTCCTTTCCCTACGGGGGGAGCTTGCGCTTCGCTACTAAGATTAAAATTTAAAATCTAAAAAAAAAGCAGCCATGGTTAAATTTTTAAAAAATTTCTAAACTAAATTTACCCCCTTTCAAAATATCACGTTGCTAAAATATAGTTATAGAAGATATATAAAAATCAATTTTTTAAAAATTCACAAAATTTCGATACTTATATTTATTTCTGAACTTCACCATTTTGTTTTTCTATAATTCTATAATTTAAGATGGGGATTTTTTGAAAATTTATAATTTTTTTTTTTTTGCTTAGTTGACAAATGACTTCGGGTGTTTTGGAAATTCAAAGGATTGAAATAGTTAAAAAGAAGAAGAAGAAGAAGATATAGATGAAGATGAATATGAAGATCAAGATGATGAAGAAGAAGAAGATGAAGAAGAAGAAGAAGAAGAAAAAGAAGAAGAAGAAAATGGTGTTCAGGGTGTTAAAATAAAGAGTCTATAAGGGGGATTAAAAAAAGCGGTTAAGATTAGCAAATAAGGCCGTAGGCCACACTCCCGCAGGGAAGCCTGTGTAACCAAGCTCTTCCTGTTAAGGAAGAGAACAGCGGCTTGTTGATATTATAAAAGAATTATTAGAAATAACTTTCATAAAAAAACATAAGTCATTTGTCCACTAAGGAAAAAAAACCCACTTATTAATTTTTCACCCATCTTCAAAAATCCCGTTATACAATTATGGAATTAGTGAAGACTTGACATCTTTTCTCTTATTATGGCGCAATTTCGTCTCCTCAGTCAGATGGAAGCATAAGCATTGTTTTCGCCCTTAAAAAAATTAAAACGTATGAACTTGCTAGGGAGGTGCAAAGTATGGAACAAGAAGTAAAGTATTTGCAAGAAAGAGGTATTGTGCATTAGAAGAGAATTTGCAAAAATGGACACGGCATGAAACTTTTGTTCTCATATTACCCACCTCTATTGCACTGTCACAAATTACGCCATAATAAAAAAAGATCCAGGACTTGTAAAATTTGGAATGATAAAGAGAGTTCCGATAAAGCTTGAAATAGAAAAATATTGGGATACATATTACCATTTCGACAAATTTTGTGAAAGGTATAGTCGAGAAAAGATTTCCTAAGTCTTGTCGATAACTTGGAAAAAGTTCCGTAGTTCTTCAATCCTTTAGGGAAATATTTCTTGTAAATATAGTCATAAGTGTTGCTGGTGACCAGTTTTATCGTCATTTTCATGGCGAAGGTAAGAACACAGAGGACACTCAGGTACGTGTGATTTATTTAGTAATGAAAAACAATGTTTCGGGCGTATCGCCCATCTTCAGGCTCTAAATCCATATAAACTATAAAAATATACAATAGAGAGGATTAAATTGTTATTTTCAGTAAACTTATTAGGAAATTTTATAAAATCTTTGAAAACAAGGAAATATTGAATTGTTTTCACAGAGGAAGGGAAGTGCGAAAAAGTAATCTAAGGCTAAATTAATGCAATTTCATTAAACGAGAAAGATTAAAAAAGTAATCATATTTAAAATTAATTAAGAGTGTAAAAATATAAAAGGTAAAATTATGAACAAACATTATTTCAATGGTATTTAATAAAACATGCAAAAGTAAAGGATATAAAAGGTAAAAATGATTATCTATATTACAGAAAAGTAAAAAAAAAATGAGATAAGCAATATTATAAAAAATCAAGTTAAGACAATGTAGAGAATTTAAAGAATTAAAAGTTAAAATCAAGGATTTAAAAGAAAAGAGAATTAAACAAAAAATATAAATGTTTTCAAATATCTATAATATCAAAAACCTAATGTAGCTTTCCTAATAAGTTTGCTGACCATAACAATTTAATCATCTTTTATTGCATTTTTTATTGTTTTTATGATTTTAGAACTTGAACTCGTAACGTTGTTTTTCAATACCAAATAAATTACAGGAAAGTAACCACAATATTTTGGATACATTTATTGCGAAACCAGATTTCGACGGAGATATCCTTTATGTTTAGTAGCTGACAAACGAATGTATACAAAAAAATGCTTAACATACAAATACATAAATATTTAAGAAAAATATAATTTAAAAATTGGAATATCTAACCTTCCTATTATTGGCGTTTTGTTTATCTTTCATTTGGCACTTTTACGTTACTAGCTCATTACATTCAGTGGTCAATTCATTATTTTTTTTAGTTTCTATGATTTCAAATCTAAATTATTAATGATTAAGAAATTACTACTACATAGAAGTTTCTATCTCACATGCCAATACATTTACATATATAATTAATTAAGAGCTTAACTAGCGTTTGTCGGTTCTATGTCGTGATTACTAATAGCTTGTTATTGGTTTTCTTTTACAAATAAGATTCTAGAATTTTCCCCGCAACATATAAATAACTGTTTCTCATCTTTTCTAAAAATTCTATGTGTAAGTAGCAAATATTTTGTTTACTGGTGGATTTTGTGTACTTTATTTCCATGCATGTTCTGTTTGATTGAATTTATATAACTTCATTTTTTCATAACCTCTAATATCTTATTTGTTTTTATTAGTTTTATAAAAAGTTTAAGCAATAGATTAAAAACTTTTTTAAGGAAAATAGAGAGATAATAAGGACCTTTAATTTGTGTTTCATAATGTGTACACTTTCCTTTTTGTAGTTGAAATACGTCTGTCAACCTGATATGCTTCTTCCTATTGGCTCTAGGATTTATCCTGAATGTTAAATGCTTCACAGCAAGACTGAAGTATATATATATATATATATATATATATATATATATATATATATATATATATATATATATATATATATATATATATATATATATTTGTGCAGTTAATAATAGCCAAAATTAACACCCAATACTGCTTCGAGACCCCTGGGGCGAGCATCTTCCTTGCCAGGGAATGTTATGTTTCAAAGGGCTTCTCTAACATCCCCAAAAGGAATTGTATCAATTAGCTCTCTTATAACCATGCCTCTGCTGTCAAAATAAAGGAAGCTCTGTCTAATTATTTGTATCGGTGTCCCCCAGGGGTTCGAAGCACTGTTGGTTGTTAATTTTGTTACAAATTTCCCGATCTGTTAAAACCTATTAAGAGTAGACACCTTTACGGAATCCGAACTGGTATTCGTTGTAAACATTGGTTTCGTTTGTATATTCTGAATATGACTTCTGTTAAAGATCTTCTCGAAGTCCTTTCCATTGGAGTTCAGAAGCGATATTAGTGGGTAACTAATGAGAACATCCGGTGGTTTTCCTGGTTTGGGAATGAAGATAATTTTGGAAAGCTTGTAGGCGTCGGGGATGTATCCGTGGTTTAGGAATGCGTAAATTATATTTTTGATGGTTTCTATTATATTTTCAGCGGCTTTGGTAAGTGTGATTCTGATAATTCCTGGAGCCTGAGGTTTTATATTAATATAAATAGATAGTAATTTTTAGTTCTTCAGTTTTTATTGGGGCTCCTGATTCTCTTTGCTTTTCGACGACAGATGACAGGGATATTTTATATATGTTGTTTCTAAGGTTGTTATGAACCAGCTCCTAATTGACTGGGTAGACGTCTGCATTTTCTTGAGGTTGAATTCAAAATACTTACTCTAGTCTGAACATTTTTTTTATGTTTCTATTCTCCTGTATTTCTTCTCGTTATTAATGTTATTTTTTCGAGCCTCCAACTCAATGAGAACTGTTTTAAATTGCTCATTTTCTTCTCATTTCTCAAGTTTGCTTCTGAAAAAGTGCGTTGAACGAAGTTCATAAGTTCTTCTTTGTATCTGTCTCAGTTTGTTCTGATGTAGCTCTTTCTCTCCGATACAGGCACTTATATTGGGTTCTGTTTGAGGTGTAGTAGTAATCCAAGATGTTCACTAAGTGTAATGTTGAAGGGCTGCATAGGGATGCTATATAACATATAATGGCTGGTTAATGTGATTTATGGTTTTGTAGTAGCATTGATAATGAGGTATGTTGCGAAATCTGAACCTATCCTTTTTAATGTATCTTTCGAGCAATATTTCATAGTTTTCAGAAAACGTAGAAAATAAACATTTCAAGCTCAGTTGTGCTTCATATTCACTATTATGTCTCCAAGTTGCAACTATTTTATGATGAATATATATATATATATATATATATATATATATATATATATATATATATATATATATATATATAGATAGATAGATAGATAAAGGTGAAAACGAAGCGCGCTATTGTTAAATTCATCTTTAATTGTCTCTATTCTAGCCTCATTATCGTCGTTAGAAACAAGAGGGTTTACAAGTAATTTAAGTAAAAGAGAACAGTGTAATTTATGGTCAGTTAATTAATGCAAGATAAATAAATTCCATTCGTGTTTGATACAATGTAGAAATTGGATCCATTTTGGTTTATATTTAAATTAGGTTTTAATTTTAGGATGAAAAGCGATTCTAATATTCGTAGTTTATTAGGACGTGGGAAATTGCTGAGAATTTTGGTTTTCTAAACTAACCTCCGACTAACATAATTTATGTGATTTCGTATTGGGTGACAGGTCTGGTTTGTTAAGGAATAACACACTGAGGGTCGACCTTCCAATATATATATATATATATATATATATATATATATATATTTATATATATATATATATATATATATGGTACGGCGAGTAATTTGTCACCGTCGGCAACACTGAATACCGGGCATGTGTGTTATCTGTCGTTGGTTCTCTCTTCTTCCTATCATAGTAAACTCAGCCGTGCATCGTCTGTGAAAGAAGAAATACCATGGCTGAATTCAATTATCCAATTGTGAGTGTTTTCTTGTCAATCTGAGGACAATGCAGAGGATCAGTAAAGAGTTGGATGAGTCAGGCTGTGATGACGAGGGACCGAGGGCTCGGATTCCTCCGTTGATCTTCCTGAAGTGCCTCAGGCTCAATACGGAGGCTTCCTTCAAGTGCTTGGAGTGGTTGATGTTGCCATGGATCGAGGAAGAGATCGTTGGAAGGCCGTGCGTGTGGCAGCAGAACTCTGCACCATGCCACACAAGCAGGAGGATCCAGTCTTGGTTGTCAGACACTTTTTGACCACATCACTCCCAACATCTGGCCTCCCCTCTCCCCAGACTGCAACCCCCTGGACTATTATGTGTGGGTTGTGGTTGAAAGAGAGACCAACAAGTGCTCGTGCAACACCGAGGTGGAGCTTAGGTCCAGGATCATCACAGTTTTCAACCAGTTAAAGAGAGAGAGCGCCGAAAAGGCCTTCAGCAAGTTCCGACGCCGCCCGGAGTCCGTAGTTGAAGCCGACGGCGAATAAAGGAACTCTGGAAAATGAACTCTCTATGTGTTATTTTCTTTTAGTTGAAGTTAACCGGCAAATTACCCACCACACACACACCCTCACACACACACACACACACACACACATATATATATATATATATATATATATATATATATATATATATATATATATATATATATATATATATATATATTAGGCAATGGCTAAGGCTTCGCCCTTCACCACTCCCACCTAAGGGGGAAATTTGCGCTTCCCTACTAAGATAGAATTTAAAATCTACACAAAATCAGTCATGGTTAAATTTTTATAAATTTTCTGAACTTCTTCAATTATAATAATTTTAAAAAGGAACTCTAAACTAAATTTTCCCCTTTCAAAATATCACGTTGCTAAAATATAATTATAAAAGAAGAAGGTATATATAAATAAATTTTCTGAACTTCACCATTTATAATTCTTTGGTTTTAAAAAGTTCACAAAATTTCGATACTTATATTTATTTCTGAACTTCACCATTTTGTTTTTTGATATTATAAAAGAATTATTAGAAATAACTTTGATAAAAAACATAAGTCATAACCAAACTAAGATGAAATTATTATTCAAATACTCAAAAAAATCCCCTTCTTAAATTATAGAGGTAGTGATTATGATGATGATGATGATGATGATGATATAATACCTAGTATGGCAAACAGAATAATTAATTGCAAACTTTGAATGTTTCCTGTCGGCTCCTGCTAAAAAATCATTAAGCGAAAGGATGTTCTCTTGGCCTTTTCCTGCTTCTTGTTTCCATGAAAACCCACAAATGACTTGCGAAGGATCTCTCCCGAAGCCATAGATTTAATGACTTAATGTGAGTTTTGCGAAGCAACCCAATTGCAATTTGATGAAACTCTTCTCCAATGACACATTTTCATAATGAACTAACTGCCATTTTTACTTTAAATGAAGGTCGTCAAATTTGCCGTTTCAAAAATTATTTCCAGCAGTTGTTTATGGCTACGGAACCGCTTTTGTGGATTATATACATATATCTAAAATGGATATTTAAAAATGAGCAAGTAAGAAGAATATAAGATTTACTTATTTTACAGTGAACTAAGGATCGTTCGTTATGCCACTGCATCAATAAATATGATAAAAAAGATTCGTGAAATCCATTACTTTGCGGGCAAAATAATAACGTCAGATACTCGTAAGATATAAAATGCTAATTTAACTTTTTTCTGAATATTTTATTCCTAATGTATCCAGAATTTTCTAAATATAATATCCGAATAAAATAATTATTGCTGAATTAAATTCATTCTCAATTATAATGACATTGGTTTGAAAAGCCTATTAAATTCCAGCTGTAGAGTCATAAGTCTTTCTCCTGTATATTAGTGTATTCAGAGAAACCAAAAGCTGTCAGAGGTTTGGATATTAATGAGAAGTGAGGCGTTAGTTTGTTAGAGCTCGCCATTCGTTTTCTATGACTGCGTCCGAATGCGATAATTGAACTTGTTCGAATCCATTCATGAGTTCGTGAATGCGGTTAATCTTATTTTTTCCCTTTCGCACGTCCGGATGGTTTGGATGGGAGAACAGCCATTTAACCCAGTATAAATGCAGATGAGTTCGAATGAATAAGAACGAGAATGTATGACTTTATATTGTTGGTGGATGAATGCGGTGAACAAGGCAGCCATAATCAGTGTAATCACAACAGATAGACATTGACAGAGAGGATGATGTGGGGAGATGAACGGCTGTAATTAAAGGTTAAAAGGTCGTAAATAGACAAGGCGAAAAAGGTGTTCTGTCTTCAAGCCCATATTTTTTTTGCTTTTAGATTTATTTTTTTTGCTCATCTCACCGTTTTGGTATAATCTTTTCAGGGAGGGGGGGGGTATAAATGAGGACCCCATAGCCTAGATATCGCGTTAATGAGGTTTGCTTGAACAGTGCTTCTTATTCTCCAGTCTTTTATATGAATTTAATTTTCACCTTTCTTTTGTTCCATTAACATTTTTACCTAGCAATTTTATCTTATTCTAATTAGTTTGTCGATCCCCTTGGCTTGAAAACAACCGGCTACTGTATCTAGCACCAGTAGTAGCTTGAAATTCAATCCGAACCAGTGGGGGTTTTACTTTGTTTAAATGGCAAATGGGGGCGATGGTGTTTTAGCTGATTGGTATACGCAGTTGCTCTGTCTGTGGCCGTCTTCGACATCTCTTTAGCAAAATTTCAGACACTTCTTTATTTCCCTGCACCCTTCCCCTCGTAACCTCTCCCCCACCACTGGCTGTGTCCTGACAATGAAAAGCTCTTCGCTCAGGAAGTGGCCCCCTGCTCTCGGTTCTTCGTACTCGTCTCTGCTGCATGGGTGATCATGGCTTCTCTGTAGCTGTTCCTAAGCTGTGGAATGATCTGCCGCATGTTATACGCTCTCCCTCACCCGGCGCTTTCAAGCGGGCTCAAAGAACCCACCTCTTCTGTCAGGCCTTTTCCTAGTCGATGGATGGGCGCCCTGCGAAGGCTTCAAGGTCTTGAAGGGCACCATATATAACCTCTATTATTATTATTATGGATAAACGCAGCTGCCGTGGATAACAGAAGCAAATCGCATATCAAACAACGTTCATTTCCTGACAGAAAGCCACTCGTTTCAGTGGTGTTTGGAACAGCGCCACTTAACAGATCCATCACAAATGCTAATGTGCATCGAATGTTTACGGTGGCATGGCTTGGATTTTGGTATGCTGTTGTATTAATTTTGGGAAAGGATAACCGCATCTTTCTCCGTTTTCAAATGAAACCACAAATTTTGAGATTCTGTTCCGTATCGTTCAATATCAAAATTCTGTTAGAGAGAGATTATTAATTAACAAACAATTAATATAATATTTAATTATTTTAATCTTTTAATAATTATCTAATCTAACCTAAAATTAAAAAATAATAATTTCTGCCCCCTAAAAACATATTTGGAATCAGCATAAAAAAACTGCAGTGGTGGTAAAATTTAACCCCCCTCCCTCTGAACATGTTGCAAATCAAAAATATCAGAAATTTTGCATTGCGATATACTAGCAATTGTAAGTAGGTATAACAATAAATTGTAATTTTACTACTTTAAATATGATACAATTAATGCTATAACAAAATTTTAGGGACTCTTAGAGAATCATAAGTTTTGTGCATTTGCAACCAAAACATCTTTTAAACATGTATTTAATTAACTATTAACTAAAGAACAGAGAATATTAATTGTAACAATATTGTTGATACATTTTTTCAGTTATAAAAAAATATGTAGATTTATAAAAATATGTTTGGGTTAAATACCCTTTGCCATGTATAAAAATATTACAGCCAATCGAAATTCGGTTTCCTTTTTGTGGGACACTGGAATAGAGATGACATTTTTTGCTCAGTACCTTTCAGAATCAACTAAAATATATCTTTCTAAATTGTTTTGTTAATCATGTCAAAATACCTTACGCCAGGTAGAATTATATCACCTACTGTCCTCATTCTAATTTCCTGATATTTTTTTTTAAATATTTATGGTGCGGTTATGCGGCGTATGATTCGCTATCTCAACGAATCAGCAAAATTAGCGGAAACAATTCACTTGACTCTAGAAGATAATTTTTATGAGAAGAGATCATAGCGAGGTTGATTAGGAGAAATCTATAATAACCAATTTCCTCCTTTTCCTAGTGTCAGATCGTCTACGTTAAAAGAGAAGTAGCCTTTACAACAGGAACATCGGGACCTACGATAGAATGAGAAAAAAAAACGAGGGGGAAAAAAATCTTCCAGGATCTGCCGAACACAATTTAACTTCCTTTTTTATGGCAATGGGAGGCGTTGCTATCCATTCTTAGGAGGAAAGCTGAGTCTGCAATCTCCCTCGACGCCTACCATGTCCAGAAAACAGGCGACAAAAAAGGACTAGGACGAACAAGGCGAATAGGCAAATAGAGTGGTGACTCAATATAAACTCCATTCCGCTCTCTTTCACACTCAGCCCACCATTGTATGTGTAAAGTCTAATTTACCCTACAAATAGGCGTCATTTTAAGCTTTACGCCTCTCCTCCGCTGTCTCTTTATGGCTCCTCTGGTTTTGTATACGACTGCCTTTCCTGAGTTAGTCTCTCACGAGGCTGGAAGCGGATTGGATTTTTGAGGAGACAAATTGAGTTTGTCAATTTAAGCGATTTTAGCATTTTCGAGATTTCTGTAGGAATTTCAAACGTATCTGAAGACACGAGGGCGGGGTATACTTTGGGCAAACTAGACTAAAGGGTTCGTTTAAGATTTACATACGTGCCCATATCCGAGGAAGAAGAAATTGGGTTAGTAGGGGAAACGAAGGATGAAAGTTTGAATTTCTTTCGTGGTTGAAAAAAAAGTTGCAAAGGGATATAAAATCTAATTTCTCCCGAATCTTTTTTGTACCTCCAAAGGAACTATTTAATGCAAGATTCTTTCACCTCGTCATTGTCCCCTTCAAATTTCAAGGTTTTAGGTCCTGCGGATAAATCTGTCTATCTCAACATTTTGGAATCGCTATTTATCCAAACGTTAAATCTAGAATTAAATTCTACTAAGTCTTCCACACTACTTCAAATTTCTTAATTTAAATATTTTAATTTTAGTTTGATTTACAATTAATTTTTACTTAAAATTTATTAAAAATCAATGATCCTATAGTTAAATTATTCTATTAGTTAGTTGCCAATAATTTCAGTTATTGTATACTACTAAGATGTTTATCTCTGTTTAAATTTTCCACTTTTTAATCATTCGGTGCCTCTCAAGTTGGTAAATGTTAATTTATTTTCAAGTTGTTGCTTTGTTTTCTTAGTTTGCTTATATAATTATTGCAGTGTTTTCTTTGTAATTTTTGCATTATCATCTCGGTAAATTTTTGCATTGTTTTCTCTAAAATTTGCTAAACTCTAAATTTATTGTAATTTAGTCATACGTATTAATTAATACATTGTCATTCAATAAATTTCGCATTGTTTTCTCTCAACTTTACTAAACTTTAAATTTATTGTCATTCATTAATACATATATATTTCTCTATGCATTCTAACCTCGCTTGTTCGATAAGGAATAATATTGTTTTGCTCCATTATAGGCTGAAAATGAACATAGCTAATGTTTGAAACGTTCCTAATTATACGTTTCGAATATTTCACTATTAAAATCGAGGTTTCCGAAGGATGTCCTAATTTATATATATATATATATATATATATATATATATATATATATATATATATATATATATATATATATATATACGAGGGGTGGTCAATAAGTTTTGCGAATCGGTAGGGCAAAACAGAGGAAGGGGGATGGCTGTTTGTGGGATTGTTAGGACAAGTTATGACGCGTCATGACCTGCAGCCGCACGCTCCTACCTCGTCTATTTAAGAAGCAATAGCTGATCGGAGATCGACAGTCACAAATTTTTCAACAATGGAGAAGGTTGAGCACCGCGCAGTGATAAAATTTTTGACCAAGAAAGGTAAGAATGCAAAAGAGATCCATGAATGCATGGTTTCACGTACACCGACAGCGCCACTTCCTATGCAACCATTGGTCGCTGGAATAGGGAGTTCCGCCATGGTCGTGAGTCCCTTGAAGATGACCCATGTCCAGGACGCCCGTCAGACGTGACCAACGAGGATTATGTGGCCCGTGTGGAGAGGATGATCCTCGAAAATCGACGGGCGAAGGTCGAATAAATTGAGCGAGAACTTGGAATATCACATGCAAGTGTTATCAACATCATCCACGACAATTTGGCCATGACCAAAGACTCTGCCCGTTGGGTCCCTAGAAACCTCACGCCCCATGATCGACTTTAACGTCGTCAAAGTCCGCAAGGCCAGAGTTGCACAAGCTGCCCTGCGCGAGTGTGGATTCGAGGAGCTCAACCATCCCCCCCTACAGTCCAGATCTGGCCCCTAGCGACTGCTTTTTATTCCGCCAGCTCAAGGCTGCACTGCGTGGACGCCGGTTTGGGGACGATTAAGATGTCCAGCTCGCCGCCAAGGAGTGGATTGAACAGCAGTCGGGAGATTTTTGATTGCGGATTTCGAAGCCTCAGGGTTAAGTGGCGCAAGTGCATTGAAGTCGAGGGTAGTTATATTGAAAAATAATAAAACCCTTTTCCTCATATCTCGTTTCCTTATATCCGAATTGCAAAACTTATTGACCGCCCCTCGTGTATATAAATTCTAGAAACTAGAGACAAATAGTGCTGTTAGTATAAAGAAAAGATTGAGGACCGAGACTGCATCAGCTTTTGGGAGCCACGCATCGTGGCTCGTCAGAAAGATTCTTTGAAGATTCCTTCCTGGTGAGGCACGATGCCCGGGCCCCTCAGGACCTGATGCAGTGTCGGTTGTCAATTTTTGCTTTATACTAATCGCACCGTGTATATATATATATATATATATATATATATATATATATATATATATATATATATATATTACACAAATCAGATGTCCACGGCCTATAAAATAGATGCAAAAAACATCAAGGAGATTATTAACCGTAACATCAAGGTTAAAAATAAAATGGATAAAATTCAAATCATCATTTATTATAAGACAACAAAAGCCAGCAATCTTCTGATGAAAAACAACAGCTGCCTAAACTCCATAATCTCAAGTCAACCAACATATTTTACGAGTTCATCTGCCCCAATAAAGACTGTAAGCTTTATAACAACTCAAAATATATTGGCATGACAACTACTACACTTTCAAGACGTTTAACAATGTATCTGCAAAGCGGAGGGCCTAAATAACATATGGAGAGTGCACATAACATTAACCTAACGAGAGATATACTAGTTGACAACACCGTTATTCAAAGAAAAGAGGTTAATAAAGCTAGGCTGAACACCTTAGAAGCCATATTAATAAACGAAGATAAGCTGGCCATTAACAGTCAAGCGACAAGCTGGAATCGAATATTAAAATTATTCTAAAATTCCACTCACCTGACTGGCCCGTTTCCTCTAACGTTACACTGAACCTAGGTGGAATAAATACCCCTTAAAAATCGTTTTTTTTCCCTTGCGATACAGAAAAGAATCTAGATCTACTCTTAACCGAAAACGCAGCCAAAAAGTTGGAAAAGATCGGACTCACACCTCGGACCCATCCAGACGTACAAACGAAAAGATCTGTGATCTTTTCGAGGAAATAATCAAATTCAAAAACCAAAGGGGAGAAGAGCATAACCACGTCTTCAAAGTGGTATTTAGATCGACATAAATGTCCCAAAAAAGCCTCAGAACATGGACTGCTTGCCTTCTACACCAAAATCTCACTCAATTAAATTGAGAGGGAGATATTTGTCTCCGCGCAAGTATGCTTCACACGCTATGCCTTCGACTAACACCAAACCAAAGACTGCGCTTACAAAGGGAATGCATGCTCCGAATGCGCAAGCCAAGACCACAGGTGGGACTAATGCAGGAGCACGGTAAAGGAAAGCTTAAATTGTGGAAATGCCCACAAAACATTGGCTATGTCTTGCCCAATAAAGAAGCAGCTCATACGGAATAAAAAAATGGAAATAAGTGCAGAAAAAGAAAGAAGAAAAACTACCTCTTACGCTGCAGCAACTGCAAATGGAAAACCCGCGACACCACCAACACAAACCACAACGCTGAATATAGAGGGAAGCATGAGGCCAGACTTAATTCTCTGCATGATGCACGCACACTTTGTAAACATGGCGAAGCCACCAGAAAAAAACGAAGACAGGAAGAGACCTTAACAAATAAATAAAAATGGATACGTACCAACGAAAAATTAAAATCTTTACACTAAATGCAAACGGCTGGCAAGGAAAAAGAATACCATACTCAAACATAATAAGAAAAGAAGACGCAGACGTAATTATTCTAACCGAACATGAACTAAACACAGAGATCGACACTATAAGAATTCCAAACTATAAATTTATTACCACAAATTACACACAAACAAGGTACGATGGTGCAGCATTTGGCGTCAAAACCGGAATCCACTTTACAGAGGTAAAGGACTTAGAAGAGTCATATCTGGCCATAAAAATAAAAATGACCACAGGAGATCTAGTCATAGCTGGGGCATATCGGCCCCCAAGACGCTCGTATTTGCCAACTCCAAATTCCCTCAAACTCTTTCGTAGACAGGCCTTAACCATATTAACAGGAGTCCTCAATGCAAGATGCAGAGAGGCAGGATACACAAGCCAGCTAAACGGAGCAGGAAGAGCCCTTCAATTATTATACAAAGGAACCAGCTAAACAGAGAAGGGCTAGACTTCCCAACTTACTTTACAGCCCAAACCTCGACAACTCCTGACATAGTACTGATGAATCCAAACTTCAACTTAAATCACCACACAGAACCAGACCCCGCAACCCCATCCGACCATCTAAGTATGATAACGACCATTTCAATTTCACCCATTCAAATTAAAATTCCACAAAGAAGAGCCATCAGCAGAATAAACTGGAATGGTTACAAAAGACACTTAAGTACACTAGAAACTGGATCCCTAAACAACCAAGGAACAGAATAAATAGAAAACCAATTAAAACTAATTACCAAAAATAACATTGAAGCAGACAGAATTCATCCCCCAGTAATAGAATATAGAACCCTACCTGCTCCCAGATGAAACAACTAAATAAAGGAAATGATGGAAGAATTTCAAAACTTAATTAAAGAAATCACAGAAATAGGCACTAATATGGAGAGATACAGAAGGCTAATTGCTACCAGAAGAGAGATAGATAATCTAATTAAAGAACAGTCAAGCCAAGTTTGGAATAATATAATAAGTAAAATGGATGTTGAAGCAGATCCGAGGAAATTCTGGAGAGACTACAGAAAATTACGAGGATCTCAACCAAAGGAAAATATAAAACTAAAAATACAGGACACGGATGTGCAAAATAACGCAGAACTCCAAGAGAACTTTCAAAATCACTGGAAATAGATATTCTCGATAACACTAGAGGAGAACCAAGAAGAAGATAAAGAGCACGAAGAGAAAGTCCTACAAACTCTAGATGCGCAACAAGCACACACTGCACCATACATACACGTCGACGAAGAGAGAAACCACCCCTTGGGGGAGGGAATGCCACTCTCAATGGCTGAATATAAAACAGTCCTAAAATCTTTCAAACAAAAAGCACCAGGTGAAAGCTGGATAACAAAGGCACACCTAATAAATGCTCTAGAAAATGTGCCTGAATCGATAGTGAAGATCTTCCATGCCTGCCTTAATATTGGATACTTCCCCACACCTTTAAGCAGGCAAAGATGATCTTCCTACCGAAGCCGGGCAAACCTAAACACCAAGTCGGAAGCTACCGCCCAATCTCGCTCTTGGAATTTCTGGGCAAAGTCCTAGAAAAACTCCTACACGACAGGTTAATGAAACACCTTACGGAAAATAACCTGTACAACCCACAATAACACGGGTTCAGGAGCAAGCGAGGAACGGACACCGGCTGGCGATAATAACCAAAAAAATTGCCACAGAAATAGCGCGAGGCAACAGAGTAGACATAGTACTCCGTGATATTGCTAAAGCCTTCGACAATGTGTGGTTGCCTGGCTTAAAAGTCAAGATCTGCAGCCTTAACCAGCAAATAAATGTTTGCAAAACATCATGCAACTGCCTGGATAAAATGAAAGCCGTACTTTAAATAAACGGCCAAACAGGCGACCATATTCACCTGAAAACGAGAGTCCCTAAAGAGGATGCCTTTCTCCGACGCTGTATACTGTTTGCACTAGAGGCCTTCCACAACCAACTCACGAATGTGCGATGTACATCCAACTAGCGGATAACATTACACAAATAATCACCAGCGACAGGAAGAACACCCGAGACGTAGCTCAAAGAACAGCGAGAGAGATAAAAAACTAACCCTACCAAAACGTTCAACGAAACTGTGGGATAATATAAAAAACATAATTTCCCAAAACCAATTAACCAAATAGTAGTACCGGAAAATGAAATCCGGCAAATACACTACAAAAATCGTTTTACGGCAGCGTGAAAAAAACCTTAAACAACGTCAACCCGATATTTAGGTAAAAAAACAAGATTACCGAAGAAGACAACCGACCATGCAAACAATATGTGAAACCAAATAAGACAACCGATTATGAGAAACCCGATAGGTCAAAATATTACCGAGATTAACTTAAAATTTAATAAATAAATATATATATATATATATATATATATATATATATATATATATATATATATATATATATATATATATATATATATATATAAAAGGAAGATGCGAAAGTAGCACAAAATAAAAACCAACAAAAAACTAATAAATACAAAAAAATAAAGATGCTCGAATGCTAAATTTTTATATCTAATAAACTTAAAATCACATTAAAAAGCAAAACAAAACAAAAAGGAAAGCGGTAGCCAAGCAACCTTGTACAAATCATTATCATCCTCATCTCATCGTTTATTCTACACTCATTATCATCCCGTCAAAACATACTCTTTACACAATATTTTCTATCTGCCCTATCATTCTCTATGCATTCTAACTTTATACTATCTTGAATCTTGAAGCTTCTTTCATTCTGTCAGATCCTCACTTCACTCATTACATCGGTAAAGGAGGCAAGGACATATCCAAACGCTCTGAAGATGATCGAATAAGATCGAAAGCTTGGCAATTTAGATTGGGTTTAACCAAACACCTTCATTTAAAATAGAGATGAATATAAGACCGGATGATCCACCATCTACAAGATAGAATAAAAATGATAGAAGAGAAAGTTGCCAAAGGAAATTAATTAAGGCCTAACACAGCATGGTCTTCAACAAAATTTGCATAGATATATATAGGGTATTCTGGCTAAATTTGATGCAAAGTATAGTCGTACTCGCTCATCCCCCCCCCAATATCTCAACCAAAAATAAATATAGTTTAAAAAATTAAAAAATAGCAACTAGATTATGGCTGGGCCATAACAGTTTACTCAAAGAAGCCACCCTCATCTTCCGCCACGGCCTCACGACGGCTTAAGAACGTGGTACATATGTTCCACACTGTGTCCCTGGGGAAATCTTCAAACACCTCCTTAATCTTGGCCACCAGCTCGGCCTTCGGGTAGCAGGCAGAGGAAGTTGGTGTCCTTCTCAACCGCCCCCACACATAATAATCCATGTGATTACAATCTAGAGATGTAGTTGGCCATAAAGTGTGGCTGGCGAACTCCTAGAAATTCTCCGACAACTACTTCTGACTTTCTCCAACTGTATGGCCTTCCAGCAATAAACCTCTCGAGCCAGGGTTTGACCACAGTTTCCAACAGCTCTCCATAGCAGTCTGATTTGAACCTTGTCTGGGTGTTGTGCAACTAGTCCTGGCAGAAGTTCTTTTTTGCGAGAAGAACCAGATCGTTCGCGGCTCAACAGAATGATTCAGCATGCACAGAAGTTTCTTTGCCTTCGTCAAGCAGTTCTCCTTGGCCTTGTCTGTCAGAATTTGCCCCTTTTATCTCTTATACGAGTGATAGCGAAAGCCCTCACTTTAGGGCCAGCTTCTTGGTGGCGACTACAACACCCATCTCTCTCGCTAAAACCTGGATTTCTTTGCTCGGGTCTTCCATAACCTTCTCCTCAAGTTGTTGAATGCATTCCAGCGTGCAAACGTAGTCAGAATGGCCAGTGTATTCGTATCTGTGGCCACGGTTTTTTAGTCTACGTTGCAGCTGCCCATGTCACGTCTTGCAGTCATTACAATGTTAAACAGGGCTTTGTGCACCGATCATGATACCCCAGGCGATCATCATGCTGCAAGTACTTCTTTTCCAATACACAAATGAGTTCCAGTCATCTATGCCAACATTTTCTTAACTAAAACTTCACTCTGTATACTATACAACGCCATTAGGTCTTTACCGAAAGATCAACATATTCTTGAAAAAAGGTGACCTTAAAAATCGTCAAATTTAACCCAAACGAACTTCTTAGTCTCACCCATGCAAACTGTGAGGCTTCCTATAAAAACAATTTTAAATAAGTTTTAGCTCAATTGAAGGAGTTTTAGTAGTTCCACAAAGCCTACAAAGTTTGACGTTTTAAAGTTTTTCCATACATCATTGAGGTAACTGTAATAGGCGCTGTTTTTTAAAATGGTATCTCCAGGAGGCTTATTCCACAGCGTTTTACAATGAACTCAGCTTTTCTTCAATGCATATTTTGTTGTTGTTGGAAATTTTTCTCTAGGACATTCGACCACCTGTAGAAGATACAGAATCTGATCTTCATTTTGGTAAGATGATTATTGTAGCTCTCAATCAAGGCTACAACTCTCTGTACATTGTCATTGATGACATTCATAGTATAAGTATATTGTTTTACTGTTTGATAGTCATTTCTTTCACTCCATTCTGAAGGATTTACTTCGTAAAAAGAGGAATTAAACGACAATTTTGTGAAGAAAAGCTAACTTGATTCAGTCATAAAGTCGGCAAGAGTGTTGTCTGAGATACTCTCCTTTTCTCCCGGTGTCGATCGTTTCTATGAATTCTGTGAGCCAGGCTTATGCAATGTTGCAGCCATCTTTCTCTTTAAATCTAGAGTGACATCTTCATCCATGAAGGCGGGGGACACAAGTTCTTCGCTTAGATACCAAAGGTAACGACCAAGTGCTTTGCTGACTATAGAAGCAAGTTCCTTATCTTTAGATACTTGGAAACCTTGCAAGTACTCTAAGTCCTTTCGTGGAGCAGTGGATGCAGTTGAAGATGTAAACTAGTTGGGAATGTAGTACTGTACAGCAAACTGTGCAAGTCGCTTGACTGATATCTACTCCTCGGTCATTTTAAATTATGACTTAAGGAGTACAATTTTAATTGAATAAATAACCCTTGTCATCCAACGTGCTCGATGCACTGCTCCAGGTTGTTTGAAGGAAAAGCTTCAAACAACCTATAACATTGTATATTCAGAAATATATGAAGTATGGGACAAAGCAAAAATACGAACTGGAGACAAACAGGATCTTTAAATTATTTGTTTGATATAGCTCATGCTTAACACACT
Organism: Ceratothoa steindachneri; assembly: GCA_963969495.1. Taxonomy (NCBI): domain Eukaryota; kingdom Metazoa; phylum Arthropoda; class Malacostraca; order Isopoda; family Cymothoidae; genus Ceratothoa; species Ceratothoa steindachneri. The sequence goes on from OZ018322.1 coordinate 47,895,250, forward strand.
AGAAATGCTCAGCAATGAAGAAGATCATTCATTTCTACAGGCTCGGAGAGAGAAAGGTAGACAAGGCAATATAGGTAGTGTTGACAAGAAAATAGTAAAGAATGAATTTAAAAAATGCAAAAAAAGTAAAAAAGAATTGAAGCGAATTGAACGAAAATTCCATAGAAAAGTAAATTTGTCAGTTGAAGTTGAAGGTAGTTATATTGAAAAATAATAAAACATTTTTCCTCATATCTCGTTTCCTTGTATCCGAATTGCAAAACTTATTGACCGCCCCGGTATGATAGTGAAACCACTGTATAGGAGCAAAAAGTTTTATTTACGAGACTAGTTTCAGTATGTAGTTTATCATACCTTCTTCAGTCGTATACTGATATATATATATATATATATATATATATATATATATATCAGTAAAATGTGTTTTCTTTGTTTCTGACTTACGAAAAGGGCAAAAAGTGTTGGAATGTGATTGGCTCGAGTCTCTTTAACAAAAATTGCCGAGTTTCTTAACGTTTCAACGGGAATTGTGGCTAAAGTCATACTGGCATACCAATAACAAGGAAAAACACAATAACAGAAACCCGCAGAGCACCAAAACATATTGTGTAGATAAATCACAGAACCACAACTACTAAATTAATTCCACTGCTAAACCTACATCTTACCAACCCAGTATCAATGAAATCAGTATGTCGATAGCTCAATGCGGTTAGATACCATAGAAGGGCTCTCATTGCCAACCGCTTTCTTTCTCCAAACCATGTTACAAGAACTCTTAAAATGGTGCAAAAAACGGAAAAAAGGAGAATGGAGTAGAGGAAATGTATGATCGACTCTAACGAATCATCCTTTATTTTTTCTAATGTATGGAAGACGCGCCACTTGTCCCTGAGGCTTCGAATTCCCGACAACCAGAAATCTCCCGACTGCTGTTTAATCCACTCCTGGATAGCGAGCTGGACATCTTCATCGTCCCCAAACCGGCGTCCACACAGTGCACCCTTGAGCTGGCGGAATAAAAAGTAGTCGCTAGGGGCCAGATCTGGACTGTAGGGGGGATGGTTGAGCTCCTCGAATCCGCACTCGCACAGGGCAGCTTGTGCAACTCTGGCCTTGTGGACTTTGACGACGTTGAAGTCGATCATGGGTCGTGAGGTTTCTAGGGACCCGACGGGCAGAGACCTTGGTTATGGCAAAATTGTCGTAGATGATGTTGATAACACTTCCATGTGATATTCCAAGTTCTCGCTCGACTTTCGAGGATCATCCTCTCCACACAAGCCACATTGTCCTCGTTGGTCACGTATGAAGGGCCTCCTGGACGGGAGTCATCTTCAAGGGACTCACGACCATGGCGGAACTCCCAATTCCAGCGAGCAATGGTTGCATAGGAAGGTGTTGGTGTACACTGCAACCATGCGTTCATGGATCTCTTTTGCATACTTGCCTTCCTAGGTCAAAAGTTTGATCACTGCGCGGTGCTCAACCTTCTTCATTGTTAAAAAAATTGTGACTGACGATCTGCGATCAGCTACTGCTTCTTAAATAGACGAGGCAGGAGCGTGCGGCTGCAGGTCCTGACTTGTCATAACTTGTCCTAACCTCCCCACAAACAGCCATCCCCCTTCCTCTGTTTGCCCTACCGATTCGCAAAACTTATTGACCGACCCTCGTATACCATAACTCACCATTGAGTTATATATATATACAGTGCCCAGCAAAAGTTTACAACACACCATGAAAAACAGACGTTTATGTATTTGTAAGCACAATAGGTAAATGAAACTTTTATTACTGACAGGATATGTATTCAAACAATAAATGAAATCATCAGGACCATACAAAAACATGAATATAATTTTTTGTTGACGAAATATAATTAAGTAGTAACGCAAAAGTTTACAACACATACGATTTTATCACTTACTCATAAATGTTCGAGAAGGAGAAACTTCTTACAATTTCTATAACGTTCTACATTAATCATCGCACATAACTTAGAGACTGGTATAAGCTATTGCGTCATTCTTTATCAGACAGCATTCTGTAAACATTCGCAAGATGGGGAAAAAGAAACGAATCGATCAAGATCTTCGAAAACGTATTGTAGACCTTCATAAAAGTGGCATTGGTTGTTGAAAAACATCTCGCCAGTTAGTAGTTCCATTGAGTTCAGTTGGAACGATAATACGTCACTGGAAGTCTCAAAATTCTACTCTTCCTCTGATCAGTTCTGGCCGTCCTCGCAAGGTACCGAACGTGCAGGGAGATTATTAGTAAGAAAGGTCAGTAAAACACCCAAGGTTATTCGTGAAGAACTTCAGCGTGACTTTGAAGTGAGTGGAGTTACAGTGAGTAAAGTCACAATTCGTAGCATGGGCATCTACTCACGGTCTCCAAGGAAAACTTCACGTCTTACAAGAAAACAGGTTCATGATCGTTTGAATTTTACAAAAGAGTTTGTTGGTAAACTTGCAGAATTTTGGGACAACGTACTTTGGTCGGATGAGACAAAGATAGAACTGTTCGGCCGTAATGGAACTCCGAGGGTATAGCGAAAGAAATATACTGAATACGCACCGAAGAACACTACCCCAACAGTAAAATATGGAGGTGGCTCAATCATGATCTGGGGTTGTTTTAGTGCCGCAGGTGTTGGAAATTTCGAAACCATACAAGAAAGGATGAATGGAGAACATTGTAAAAGAATCTTGAAGAAATATTTCAGTCCAATTGTGCATTCTCTTAAATTAAAACAGGATTGGATCTTTCAACAAGACAATAATCCAAAGCATACAGCAAAACGGACACAAAATTGGTTAAGATCAAATTGTGTAAATGTTCTAAAATGGCCTAGTCAATCCCTAGATGAGAACCCTATCAAAAATCGATGGAAGGAACTGAAGCTCAGAATCCCCCGAAGAGAGAACCAACAAACATGTCTGAACTGAAGAAAATATGCATTGATGAATGGAGTAATATTAACACAAACACATGTAAGAAATACTTAGGAGACTACTATAAGCGGCTAAAAGCTGTTATTAGCAACAGTGGTTATGCTACTAAATATTAAGAAACGATTTGATATATCTGTTGTAAACTTTTGCGTTACTAATTAATTGTATTTCTTCGACAAAATACTATATTGATGTTTTTGTATGGTCCTGATGATTTAATTTATTGTTTGAATACATATCCTGTCAGTAATAAAAGTTTCATTTACCTATCGTGCTTACAAATACATAAACGTCTGTTTTTCATGGTGTGTTGTAAACTTTTGCGGAGCACTGTATATATATATATATATATATATATAAATATATATATATATATATATATATATATATATATATATATATATATATATATATATATATATATTGTCGTAGAATAGGCTCCCGACGATATACTATATATATATATATATATCTATTCTTTTGTGGGGATTATTTTATATTCGAGTGCGTGGTGATCAGATGGCCGAGAATGGTTCAAAAGGGGGCCTGGAGAGGGCTTATTTATTTTCAATATACTTAAAAAGTAGAACGGAGCCCAAGGATAAATAATATTGCAAACATTAATAAAATATAATTTTATTAATTAATCTAATAAAACAACACACGGAAAATATTCACATGACAGGGAATTAAAATGGGAGATACACAGGAAACGAAAAAGGTCATGGGAATATTTGACTAAGCGGATGATTAGATTTGGAGGGATTTAAAACGACAAAGCAAACAAGAAGGAAAATGGTTGGCTAAAATCCGTTCAAAGCACAGAGTTGCGTTGACACAAAGTTAAATAGTTAAATGTAATGCGTAGCTTACGTAATTATAAGGTTGACGTGGCAGAGGAGGCGATGGGAAGGAATCTTCGGTCCAACTGGCGATTTCTTTTACAGGAGAAGGGGTTCTTCGGGGGGTTTTCCTTAACGAGGGGAAATGACTGACTTCGAGGAGTGAGAGCAAAGCGGGGCTCGGAAGTACGAGCGATCCTTGAGATAGGATATCGGAGATGTTCTAGATGAACAATGGAGGTTATTGGTATAACCAAGCGTTCTCTTGAAGAACGTTAAAAAGGGGGGAATTAAATTACCACTGACGTGATTTCTTGGGAACGAGAACCGTTTCTTGTCGAACGGGCTTGAAGAAAAATGACTGTTTTAAAGTTGTTCTCTTTCTGAACAACAGGGGGGGGGGAACCGTTTCTTGTCGAACGGGCTTGAAGAACAGTCGCTGTTCTAAAGTTGTTCTCTTTCTGAACATCAGAGGGGTGGGGAGGCCCTGTTGACTTGTCGTCTCGAGAGGCACGAACCTTGGCACTAAAGGGATATTGTCCTCTTCTGGACAATAAGGGGTTTCTCGGAGTAGAGTTCCTAGGTGCACAAGGGAGACCGGATCGGCGTGATGCCTCGCGAAGATAATCGGGATCTGGTTCAAACGCGAAATGCTATCGCATAAATAGCCGGAGGCAGCCCCTCGGCGTATGGGACAATGGGGGGTGGGGGTGGACTTCGTGGGAATGTCCCGATGGCGCTCGGGAAAATACCTTATCTTCCTAAAAGCCTAATTCAATCTGGCGAGGTCGACGCATGGAAGCAAACGGGGGATTGAACCTCCTTGATTAAACTTGGCGCCTTCTACTCTCTCTCGCAGGAAGGTGGGAAGCATGCGTTTCGACATGTGATAGGGGTTTAAGCATAGCAGCCTCAGACCGTTCTATCACACATATATATATATATATATATATATATATATATATATATATATATATATATATATATATATATATATATATATATATACTAGCGGCCAAAATATAAGGTTCAGTAAGAAAAAGTGTATTTAAATATTTATTATAAAAGGTAACATAACGTTGAGGCTAAAAAATTATTATAAACATATTTAGATACATCTAATATCTACGAGGGGCGGTCAATAAGTTTTGCGAATCGGTAGGCAAATCAGAGGAAGGGGGATGGCTGTTTGTGGGGGTGTTAGGAAAAGTTATGACAAGTCAGGACCTGCATCCGCATGCTCCTGCCTCGTCTATTTAAGAAGCAGTAGCTGATCGCAGATCGACAGTCACAATTTTTCTAACAATAGAGAAAGTTAAGCACCGCGCAGTGATCAAATTTTTGACCAAGGAAGGCAAGAATGAAAAAGAGATCCATGAACGCTTGGTTGCAGTGTACTCCGACACCGCCCCTTCCTATGCAACCATTGCTCGCTGGAATAGGGAGTTCCACCATGGTCATGACCAACGCGAACAATGTGGCCCGTGTGGAGAGGATGATCCTCGAAAATCGACGGGTGAAGGTCAAAGAAATCGAGCGAGAACTTAGAATATCACATGGAAGTGTTACCAACATTATCCACGACAATTTGGCCATGACCAAGGTCTCTGCCCGTTGGGTCCATAGAAACCTCACGCCCCATGATCGACTTCAACAGCGTCAAAATCCACAAGGCCAGAGTTACACAAGCTGCCCTGCGCGAGTGCGGATTCGAGGAGTTCCACCATCCCCCCCTACAGTCCAGATCTGACCCCTAGCGACTACGTTTTATTCCGCGAACTCAAGGCTTTTTCTGCGTGGACGCCGGTTTTGGGACGATGAAGATGTCCATCTCGCCGTCCAGGAGTGGATTAAACAGCAGTCGGGAGATTTCTGGTTGTCAAGAATTCGAAGCCTCAGGGATAAGTGGCGCAAGTGCATTGAAGTCGAGGGTAGTTATATTGAAAAATAATAAAACACTTTTCCTCATATCTCGTTTCCTTATATCTGAATTGCGAAACTTATTGACCGCCCCTCGTATCTTTCGGTGAGAATTTCAAGTGAATGGATTAAATATTTTCGTAAGTTATGAGGAACTAAACAAACTATCTTCCAAAATGCAGCGGCCAAAAGTTAAGGGTCACTTAGAAAAACAATGTAAAATGGAACAAGAACAAAAGAGAAATGTTTACTATTAATATTTTGTGAACATCCCTTTACTAGTAATGACCTCCCTACATCTGTTACCACAGGACTGAATTAATGTCTTGCAAAATGGGGTAAAATTGTTCCATTCGTTTTTCAATAATTCTCAGAGGTCGCCTTGGTTCTTTGGATTTCTCCTTCGTGTCCAATATTCTTCCAAACGTTTTCTCTAGGGTTGAGATCGGGACTTTGAGGTGGCTAGTCTATGAGATTAACTCCTTTATCATTCAAAAAATCTTTGACTCTCTTCGCAGTGTGGCGGGAAGCGTTGTCTTGCACGAAGATATTAGGTTGAACTGACGAGGATGGGAGATGTCTATGAATCTGCTTGTAGATTTCAGGCGAATAAGCGGACCAGGACCAGCAGCAGAGATCACTTCCCATACCATTACACTCCCTCCTCCATATTTTACTGTCTTCTTCACACATGCATGTGATAACCTTTTGCCACATCTTCATCGGACGTATATGCCGCCATCGGTACCAATCACATTAAACTTCGATTCATCGCTAAAATGAACCTGCGACCACTGTTATTCTGTCCAAACGACATGTTCGTGAGCGAAACGAAAACGGGCTCTTTGATTCTTCTTGAGATCAGAGGCTTCTTTGCCGGTGCCCGTAACCTCGTAACCTCTGGGAAACTGTTTTGCGTGATACTTTGACATCGGAAGTGGAGCTGAACTTGCGGCATATCTCAGCAGCACTCGTAAGCCTATCCTTCAGTGATATTCTAACCATAATACGATCCTGTCTTGGTGACGTTTTACGAGGTCTACCAGTCTTGGGTTTAGCATCTGTCGATCCTGATGACTTAAAACGAGCGACAATTCATTGCACAACACTTCTACACCTCCCTACAGTAGTTGCTATTAGGAAATTTGACTTCCTCTCTTGGTGAAGGGAAACACTCCTTTGTTTTTCATGACAGGGAACCGCTCGTCCCTCACAAGCCACCATATTGACAGTCGAATGTTCCAATAATGTATGATCATAAGAAGTAACTGTTAGCCCATCACCAGTCTCCTAAACACAAATACCTTGGTTGGTAGTTCACATTTGGAAGATAGTTTGTTTATTTCCTCATAACTTACGAAATATTTAAACCATTCACTTGGAATTTTCACGAAAGATAGATATTAGATATATCTAAATATTCATATAATATATAGTCTCAACATTTTGTTAAACTTCTATAATAAATATTTAAATACATTTGTTCTTAATGACCCTTATATTATGGCCTCGAGTATATATATATATATATATATATATATATATATATATATATATATATATATATATATATATATATGAGGGAACGTGAAAAACAATCCGAAAAGCAATCGCATGAGTGTATGCATCAGGAATAATCTTAAATTATAAGTTTGTTCATCATCATTTGGAAGGCGAAACCTTTATTCACTAAATTCACCAATTCCAACCCTGCATATTTCAGAGGTGACACACAAAAAAGAAAATTATTCTAATTGTGAAATAGACAAATCTCCTGTTTTTAGGTACCTCGCATTTAGTGACGTCATACACGAGCCCAATTCCACTTGGTTGGGTAAATTATATTTATATATGAAATTTCCCTCGCTTTAAAGGATTTTTGGATTATTTTTTATTTAAATAAGGATAATAATAATACTCGATAATTTAATTTCAACCTCGGTTATTCTTGCTCGGGCTAAGACCGTTGCTCGCATATTTGAATCAATCAGAGTGTCCTATGCTCTTCTTCGGCCTCTCAAAGATAATAATATTGATAAGAATAATTTAAAAAAAGGATGATAATAATACGAAATTGTTCATTTAATTTCGACCTTGGTTATGCTCGCTCGGACTAAGAGCGTTGCCAATCTTCTACCCGTGTCCGACTGTTCCTACCTAAGTACTTCTCCGGGGTAGTAATCAGGTGTGCTCTTCTCCGATAATATTTATAATTATTATTATAATAAAAATATAATAATAATGGTAATGAATATGATAATAATAATGTTTTCTGAGCTTTAGTAAGTAGATGCGTATAATTATCGACGTTTGGGGGATGATACCAATTTGACCACCCAACGACATTTGTTTTAAGGGGGCTTTCTCACTGGGGATATATAAATTAAAGAGAGATCCAACCCGAATTAGGACATCATATGGAGAATAGCCACAACCAATATAGCTTAACTTCATTTCCTTTGCAATCGGTGTCTACATTCTGCGAGGTCATGCAAGGCCGGGTACGTAGTTACTAAGCAGAGGAATAATTATTATTATAATATTCATTATTATTATAATTTTTATCACCATCATTACTGTTATGAATATTATTATCTTTGGAAGGTCGGAAAAGAGTACATCTGAGCTCTACCCGTGAGAAGTATTTAGGTAAGAGCACTCGGATTCAAATTTGCAAACATCGAATGCGTCTTTGGAATGCATAGAAGATTGGCTACGCTCTAGCCTTGACCAAACCAAACACAGTCGAAATTAAATTAACAATTTCGTATTATTATCATCCTTTTTAAAAATTATTTTCATTAATATTATTATCGTTAAGAGGCCGAAGAAGAGCATGCCGGAGGCTTACCATGAAGAAATACTTAGGTAGTAGCACTCGGATTGGTTCAAATATGCGAGCAAGAAAATGATCGAAATTAAATGAATAATTTCGTGTTATTTTCTTGCTTAGTCAAATAAAAAGGTTTTCATTTTGGTGAATTTCATTTCGCGTTTCCAGAATAAGACAGTTTTCCTCAACCATTATAATTTAGGTTACCGGCATTACCATAATAATACGCTACATTCAAATTAACTTATCTCAGAAAACTGTAGGCTCCCTTCAGTTCGACAAGCATTGAAGTACCTCAGAATAGTTCACACAGTAATAATATTAGAGACTTTTGGAGCTATCACGTTGAATAAATTCTGTCAGATGATTAAACATACATAAAATTAACAAATGGGAACATGTAATTGTGTATTTTAGTGAAATTCCCAATTTTTGTAATGATATGACAGCTCCCACTTCAACCGCAAAATTATACGTAAGCATTAAATCAGCTTTTCATAATAAGTTACTTCCTTAAGTTTAGTTTTTATATAAAGTCTCCCTATGAGTGTTCGTATGTATGATATTTTGTAGGTACCCGGTATTGCAAAAGACCTGTTACACTCGTTACGAAAGGCCTCAACAAAGGAAACAATGATAGTTTTGATACAGTTCGACACTTTATTATTATTTTACCATATAAATGTGTTTAAATTGTAATATTATTGAATATGGCCGCTCTCGGCGGTGCGCACACGCCCCAGGCGAGACCTGAAGGCCACACACACGTTGTGGACGAAGTCCTTCCTCATGGTGGCCCGCATGCGGTTGACGGGGGTTCAGCTCGTCGACGTTGCTGTGGAAGACCTTGAAGTCATTGCCCTCGTTTTGCGCCCACAGGCTACAGTCGAGGGGATTGAGGTCGGGCGACTGTGGGGCCAAAAGTCCTTCGACCAAATATTCATGTTTGACCTCAACTACTCTTGCCCAGTTAAGGCAGTGTGGGTGGGGTACCGTCATACTGGCATTAATAATAGGGACACTAGGCTGGTTATGATACTTCAGGAGTAGATTTATACATATAGAACAAGCACTTGAAGACCTAAACTTGGACTCTGATAAGAACGGAGGGGAGGTGATGCTTGATTGGGGATCTGATCCTCAGACTCTTGTTTGCATTTCTATCCCGTAAATGGCCGTGCTTCCTCTAAATAGGCATCAAGTTGAAAGTAACTTTCCTTCAAAGAGTACTCGGGTATTTTTGTTCCCTTTCAAACATAATCACCACTAAAGCTCACTTGTTAACAAAATTATTCCTATCTACCTAAAGGACATGGAATTTATTATAGAACTTGTTGCACCGTTGGGGTGCTGAGTTCATTCCATAGTGCGCTAAAGAGGTAATTTTTTGCTGAGGGACTGAGCTGAAGTTTCTATATCCATATGGAGGTTTATCAATATTATATAATTTGAGGGGTAATTCTATTCGTTTCTTTGTTAAACGAGTTTTTTTTTCATTTTATACAGCTTCCATTCAAACAATGTTATTGTTCTTCGTCAATACAAATAATTTATAAGAATAGGGAAAAATCAAATTATATGCTTTATTAAAGTCCTTGCGTGCTAATTCGTGATTGATGGATCACTTCTTTGCGTTCGCATTGAACTACATACACAAGACCCTCCTGCACTACTCACCAATTTTCTCTACCTATCTAATTATCTCTCTTTGGCTTTGACTTCAAAATTTAGAATTCATACAGCCTTTGCTTAAGTCATATTAAGAACTACTAAAGAAATAATTACGCGATTTTACGGGACTCAAAAATATTAAAACGAAAATATTATAACGTAAATAACCTCTGTTAATTTGATAAGGACGCTATCATTATGTACAGGGTTGTCCGAAAGTCTTGTCACTTCTGTAAATATTGTTTTAATTTTTTATTTCACATGGCTGATACGAGCTCCTATAGTTTGGAAGAGGCTTATTGCAAGTATATGAGCACATGTTCCTGTACATTATGGTGTTCATACATACCTTCTCGATGTGTGACAGTGTCAATGAAAGTGAATACACTAAAACCAGTACATGTGTTTGATATTATTATTCTATCGTTCTTATTACTTTTCGTCAAGGGGTGACAAGACTTTAAGACCAGCCGGTATAAGCAACATAGGATATCTTTGTATTGTGATGAATAATATGTGTATCATGTTGGCCTATAATCTTTATTTGCTTTTATATTATTAATACCACTATGTAATTCAATAAAATTTATATGTAATTTATTTTACGAAATAAAACTATGTTAATCATCTACAAGCGTACAAGAACAGATTGGAGATCTTATCAAGAATTCTCATACTCTTTAACACATGCCATGAGTTATGTAGCTTATACTCCCGTTACCTGTTATTACCATACATAGAGTATTTCATACCACGCATTGTTTTATCTACACAAATGTGGAAGATTCAACATTTAATGCCATATTCATGTCCCTATAGTATAAAAAATCAACATAAAATATATGAAAAAGATTAAATATATTTATATTCAAATGAATAAGTTATCTTTACATTGTAAAACGAATATTAGGAATAGATAAACTTGCAGCCACAGTATGTTCAGATGAATATGCCCTATATTCGGGAACTACTAAAGACCAATTTAATAAAATGAATTTTTTTTATTAAATTTATAAATATAATCAATAATAAATATTACTATTGTGAGACAGTGAATGTTTTGTACATACCTTAAAGTATTTCTTTGCACAACAATCAATCAAGTAACCATGACGGAGTTGCCATGATATTTTAACAACCCGTCCCGAGTCAGCTCCAATCTACCACCTGCCATACTCATTAATTCGTCTTCTACAGCTTAGGTTCAAGATGCCAGATGATCAAATTTCGATAACATCAGATAATATGAGAAAGCAATGTGTAGGGCGAAGCACCACCACCCCAATTTGATCCAATTATTTCACCGAGCAAAGAGAGAGGGAGGGGCTCTTTCTTTGCATGTGCGTGTTGCAAACCTTGCGTGTAGTTGCGTTATACCTTTCACATATCTCCGCGACAAGACTCATAAATGTGGAGTTGGCGGTGAATTTTATCTTCAAAGATGAATTGGGATAAAATGATTGGATTAAAGGATAAGGTAGGACACGTAATTTTATTTAAAATAAAACAACACCGAGGGGGTCTCCAACAGAAATTCATAAAAGTGTATTTGAAAATAAAGTGGTGAATTTAGTGGAAGAGAAAAGTTCTAGAATTCACGAGCATTCACGAGCATCCTAAAGATCTTTAGAGGAATAAGTTAAGGAACCAAGGTATAGGAATGACGCCTTAAAAAGAGAGACGAAAAAAACTATGATTACGATACTATGAGAATTAATTGCATGGTTTGTATTGTCTTTTATTTACGAGGGGAGGTCAATAAGTTTTGCAATTCGGATATAAGGAAACGAGATATGAGGAAAAGTGTTTTATTATTTTTCAATATAACTACCCTCGACTTCAATGCACATGCGCCACTTGTCCCTGAGGCTTCGAATTCCTGAAAACCAGAAATCTCCCGACTGCTGTTCAATCCACTCCTGGACGGCGAGCTGGACATCTTTATCGTCTCCAAACCGGCGTCCACGCAGTGCACCCTTGAGCTGGCGGAATAAAAAGTAGTCGCTAGGAGCCAGATCTGGACTGTAGGAAGAATGGTTGAGCTCCTCGAATCTGCACTCGCGCAGAGCACCTTGTGCAACTCTGGCCTTGTGGACTTTGACGACGTTGAAGTCGATCATGGGGCGTGTGGTTTCTAGGGACCCAACGGGCAGAGACCTTGGTTATTGCCAAATTGTCGTGGATGATGTTGATAACACTTCCATGTGATATTCCAAGTTCTCGCTTGATTTTTTCGACCTTCACCCGTCGATTTTCGAGGATCATCCTCTCCACACGGGCCATATTATCCTCGTTGGTCACGTCTGACTGGCGTCCTGGACAGGGGTCATCTTCAAGGGACTCACGACCATGGAGGAAATCCCTATTCCAGCGAGCAATGGTTGCACAGGAAGGGGTGTTGTCGGTGTATACTGCAACCATGCGTTCATGGATCTCTTTTGCATTCTTGCCTTCCTCGGTAAAAAATTTGATCAGTGCGCGGTGCTCAACCTTCTCCATTGTTGAAAAATTTGTGACTGACGATCTGCGATCAGCTACTGATTCTAAAATAGACGAGGCAGGAGCGTGCGGCTGCAGGTCCCGACATTTCATAACTTATCCTAACACCCCCACAAACCGCCATCCCCCTTCTTCTGTTTTGCCCTACCGATTCGCAAAACTTATTGACTTCCCTTCGTACTTAATCCAATAATAAAAGAAATATATATATAATAATAATGGACAGCATATTTGTGTTGTCTGTTTTCCCACAATTCAATAATAATATAGGAAATATACATAATTACATAATGCGACTAGACAGAAGAGTTTGGGTTGTATATTTACCCCAAAACGCTATAATAAAAAGGAAACACATAATGAGAATGGACAGAATAATTTGTGTTGTCTTTTATTTCCAGCATCCAATAATAGAGTTAATAAATATAATGAGAATGAACAGAGAGAATAGAATAGATTGTGTTCTCTGTTCTCCCATAAACCCATAACAAAAGTAATATACATAATGAGAATGACCAGCATAGATATTGTGAATGAACAGCATGGAATGTGTTGTCGGTTTTTCCCATAATCCCATAAGAAAAGATATATACGTAATGACATAGGCAACATGGATTGTGTTGTCTGTTTAGCAGAAATCCCAAGGTGGGAAAAATAGCTGGCGTCATCATTTTTATTTACCGGCGACGTTTCGACCACAATCAGGTCATCTTCTTAGACCCAATACAAAATAAATGAACACAGTATTATGCAATTTTCAGAGAGCACAAATGTAAAAAGATACAGCTAGAAATGGGGCTTAACTTTGCAGTAAAAGACTCGGAAGATTTTAAATATTTAAATTAGTTAGGAAGTGTAAAATTGCTATAATCTGATAAGTTAGGAGAGCTTTGATTTATGAATCTAATGTTTATACAAAGCTGTTTTAAAATTTATTTTAAACGGAGAATCAAAGCACAATTATCCAAAACCCACTGTACAAAATTACAACCTAGCTAACGCACAGGTTACACAAAGCTCGAGGTTGACCCGACAAGCACCAAACTGCGCCCCACAGCCCACCTCCAAAACAATTCTGCTAAGTAGTTCGGGAACCGACAACAGATCACTATTTAAGTTTGGGAAGACCAGTTTTATGTATATTTTCTAAGATTAGAAGGATAATGGGTGCATTTATACGAATTTAAAATTTCAAAATCTTCTATTGAGATATAATTTTTACATTTTATTATATGATCTCTTAGAGGTGAATTTTCTTTGGTTTGAAGTATCTTTCCTGTTCTCTTACTTATGCCCATATGGGAGGAGAATCTTGCCTTCAGAGTTCTCACAGAGTTTTCGATATATTTGCCTTGGGAACACTCGTAAGACTCTTTGGAACAGGAGCCTTTATTGTAAAGAAGGATTTTATATTTATTTTGTTAACAAAGGCAATTTAAAGTTTTATTTGACAAATTATTTTTATAACAATATTTGTAATTTTCGTCTAAGATCTTTATTGTAAATACCCAGCTTTGGCATTATTATGTGATTCCTGTCTTTTGCCACTCAGAGCAGTCTGGTTGATACACTCCACGAAAAATGTGTGGATCTAATTTTCAACAATACATGATAGAAAACCATTGTGAAAAAAGATGGATTTGATGTACTGAAATTCTTTGTCTATAAGATTGTAAGATGAACAAAGATTGTGTGCGCGATAAAGAAGGGTCAGAATGGAGGAGATTTTGTATTTCAAATCTAAGCAACCAAAAAGTTTAAACTAATCTTGCATTTTTGGGCTAATGAATAGACACCATAGTTTGTGGTTTCTGTTCTTCCCATAATCACATAATAAAAGGTATATATAATGAGAATGAACAGCATGCCTTGCATTTCCTGTTTTTCTAATAATCCCACAATAAAAAGTATATAAATAATAAATCCAACGATTCTCAATTATATTTATCACTTGAACAGGGTTTGGTTGGCCCATTCAACGTATCTGAATACCGAGAAAGCGTTCACGATAATAAGAAACGTGGAATTCTGACCCCGTCACTTATATCAAACGGACAGATATTATCCTTAGAGAGAAAAACGACGGCGAAATGGAAAATAAAAACTGATTTCAAATTAAAATCCAGAAGGTTAAGTGACATTTGAATTAAATTAAAGATTCAACTTGGCCTAAAGTTGAGCCAAGTTGGAGTCTTAATGGATATTAAAAGTTCGCTGGAATGGAAAAACTTGCTTTTTCTTCCCAGGTTCCAAACCCAGTTTAATTCTTGGGAAAATCAGGATTGGAAAGAAAAGAATGGATGTAGGAAGATGAGCGCGGCCCCCACGGACCTCGACTAGGCATGGCGAGTAATCCGTGCAAAAGTGTAAACCAAGTGGATATATGGAATATGAGGGGTATATGTGATGTAGGAAAGAGTGGAGTGGTAGTCAATGTCTTTAAAAATGGGAAAGTTCAGATGCTTACTCTATGCGAGTCAAACATGAAAAGAAATGAATAGGTTGTATGAGATGTACGAGATGTACGAGTAATTCGATTAGGTGTGGATTAGAGTGGTATGAGTAAAGACGATGTGGTAGTGCTTTTGGGTATAGCGTGGCATGATGGAATGGTTGAGATGCAATGGCTCGAGAATTACATTTGTAAGTGAAGTTGGGATTTGCAAGGGTGAACTGTGCGTGGTTGCAACATAGTGTATGAACCCTGTATTGATAGAACTGAAGCTGAAAAAGAGAAGCTGTGTAGATTTCTGGCGGGTGCAGTTTATAGCGTAGTATTTTCGGGAAAGATGTAAGGGTCTTTACAGTATACTTTACTTGCTCATACAAGGCGAGCCTTCACCCAGTAGAGCAACAAGTGTGTTCCCTTGTCCTTCTCTAGTTCAATACGTAAATGACGTAACGGAAGCCAATATATATATATATATATATATATATATATATATATATATATATATATATATATATATATATATATATATACATATAAATATATGCAGGTGGGTGTTCGAGTTATATGAACTTAATGTGGACCTGTTGAATTCTCCCAATAAGCGAAACTTCAGATAAATAAAGAAAATTGAATGAATTGAACTGATAGGATTATTGAAAAAGTGATTGAATATGACAGAGTAACTCCACTTGAATTAAATAATGCTTTAAGATTACTTGCAGTCTCCAAATACGACTTAGACCATCCCGTCCTAGCTATGGATAGAGCATTATTTAATTTTAAGTGAAAATTTATCATAGCCTTAAATAAGAATGGTCAACCTTTTGATCTTTGAAAGGTGTATTCAATTAATTTCCCGTAACTTATTTTTAAATATATTGCAATCATTAAAAAATGTTTAGTTAATAAATTTGCATATAAATTTATAAAGAAAACATATAATTCTTTTTAAAATTTTTATGTAGAGATTTAACACAATGGAATATTATTGCTAAAAATGTAGTCGTTTTAAAGCATTATCATGTTAAATGTAAGATCCATCATACATCTCACTGTTATATATCCATGTCTTTTCTTTTATTTCTTCAGGTACGCGAAAATGATTGGGCATTTGTAATATTCATTTAATTAATATTGGCAAATGCAGTAAACCGGTTAAATGCAAGAGTTCGTTATATTTTTTTGCAACAAGAAACTTAGGTAGATCACTCCATACGAGAGAACTTAGGCGATGGGTCCAGAGGAAGGAGGAAAGCAAGATTGCAACACAAAGTTCCATTGTTAGAGGGTTTCCAATACGAGTTTTCATTTCGGAAGGGAGGATCGCAGGAACAGACGACGTCCGGAAGAGTTAAAGGAAGATCGCATGATACAGACTCCGTCTGGAGGAGTTAAGAAGGATAACATTATATAGACGCCGTCTGGGAGAGTTAAGGATACAGACGCCGTTTGAAGGAGTTAAGGAGGATCGGGTTATACAGAACCCGTCTGGAGGATTTAAGGAGCATCATACTACTCATTGGGAGCCTAAAAGATTTTCATCGAGAAAGCATTAATTCTAATCAATCAAGATTTGTATTGAAATCAATCTTTAACAAATAAATGATTACATTAGTGATTAATTAACACAATGAACAAAATTAGCTCTCTACTATAGCACTAAATTGGGATAACCTACTTATGTTGGAATTCATCTACATTTCCCCCCCCCCAAAAAAAAACAAAAAAACACAACCACAACCAGACCAAACATTTTCGGTCACCTTCCTATAAATCATAAATAATGAATGTTTTCAGCCGCATGGAATCTACGAATGCCTTTTTATCATCGTAAATTCATCTCTAAATGCTTTAGAAGTGTCATGTAGTTAATATGAGATCTAAAATATCAAACGAGTATTTATAAACCGTTTTTAATAAGAAGGATACTTTTATGTATGATTTTGTATGTTTATGTATGTATTTCTATGTAGTTATAAAAGAGTAGAGATGCCGAGTGTTGACATGTCGAAATTAGTGAAAGATTTGTTGGTCCTCCGAAAATGGATTTGCTTTTGTGTTTGTTATACGTGGGCGGATTATTTTTTGAGGGATAGGGAGGAGGGTTAGAGGTCCTGGGATGACTTGAAATACCACGGTATAGTGTAAAGTTGGAGTCCTGAGATGTTTGGCCGATGATGGTATGGATCTTATTTATAGTACGAAGGTGGCTTGGGTTAAGTGTGTGGTTGAGAGGTTTATTTAATTTCTTATGTCTTTATGTGTCATCATGTGATAGGAGAGAAGCCAAGTGCTTTTTCCGGTGTGGTCTATGAATAGAAAGAAGAATTGATGAAGAAGAAAAGATAGTAGGAATTTACAATTAAGGTCACACATATAGTAGGAATTAATTATTAAGGTTGTTCCAGATAGTAGGAATTAATAATTTCCGTCACAGATATTAGAAATTAACAATTTAGGTTAGATATATAGTAGGAATTGAAAGTTTAGGTCACACAAATAGTTGGAATTAACAATTTAGGTGACACAGTATGTATAGTATGTATAGGTGTATAGTATGTCTTAAAATTTTAGGTGGCACAAATAGTAAAAATTAACAATTTAGGTACATCAAATAGTAAGAATTAACAATTTAGTTCACACAGATAGTAAAAATTAACAATTTACGTCAGACAGATAATTGACAGATAATTGGAATTATCAATTTAGGCCACAGAGATAGTTAGAATCAATAATTTAGGTCACACAGATATTTGGAATTAATAATTTAGGTCAGACAGATAATTGGAATTAGCAGTTTAGGTCACAGAGATAGTCGCAATTAACAAATTAGGTCACATAGATAGTTGAAATTAACAATTTTAGGTCACAAAGATATTATAAATTAACAATTTAAGTCACAAAGATAGTCGAAGTTAATAATGAGCTCACACAGATAGTCGGAATTAACAATTTTGGTCACAAAGATAGTAAGAATTAACAATTTAGGTCCGAGAGGTAGTTGAAATTAACAATTTAGGTGTCACAGATAGTAAGAATTAACAATTTAAGTCATACAGATAGTAGGACCTAACAATTTAGGCCATATAGATAGTTGGAATTATCAATTTCGGTTACAAAGATAATAACTCTTAAAATTTTAGGTCACATAGTAAGAATTAACAATTTAGGTGACACAGATAGTTGGAATTAAGAAATTAGTTCACATAGATAGTTGGAATAAAGAATTTAGGTTGCACAGTAAAAATAACAATTTAGGTCACAAAGATAGTCGAAATTAACAAGTTTGGTCACAAAGATAGTAAGAATCAACATTTTGGTAACACAGATAGTTGGAATTAACAATTTAGTTCATGTAAATAGTTGGAATTGACAATTTAATTCACACATATAGTAAGAATCAACAATTTAGGTCACTCAGATAGTTGGGATTATCAATTTAGATCACATAGATAGTTGTAATCAACCATTTAGTTCATACAGATAGTTGGAATTAACAATTTAGGTCACTGGTTGTTGAAATTAACAATTTAAGTCACATAGATAGCAAGAATTAACAATTTAGGTAACTGAGATAGTCAGAATTAACAAATTAAGCCACACAGATCCCTTGCTAGATTTTTCATCTGATGGCATCCTACAGTTTCTATGTATTATGTATTTTTAGAAAGAATTTTGCCTTGTTCGTTTCTTTCCTAATTTAGTGAACGTAGGCTCTAATCGTTCTACGAACTTTGACTCTTTACCTTAGGATGTGTTTCGAGATTGGAGAATGATATCATGTGGTTAGCTTTCACACTTAATCGGTTATGAAAGAAAACAATACAGCTAATTGATTTGTGCGACAGATTTTACTCTAATTTAAAACTCATTACCAACGAAGTTGTATCATTCTTGAAGCTGCAATGAAGAATGCAGACCAAAAGACCTACCACCTCAACCGGAGTCACGAGGGAGGTTGCGAAGTAGCTGCCCTGCCGGTCCTGACAAAGGATACATGGACGAAAGCCGGTCGGCGAGTAGCCTTCAAAAAACAGCCGTTGCCATGGAAATAAGCGGAAAGAAAATGATAAAATGGAAACGCCCGTGACGATTAAAACTCAGGTATACTCAGGCTAGTTTGAGTTTGCCAGGGTCGCTGGGGCCGGAGGGCGTTGCGCTTCTCCAGGTACAAGGTGTAACAGTATACGCACAGCCACATTACGGGTTTGCTGAGTATGAACAAAAAGTTAGCTTTATAGAGGAGGTTCCACGTTCGTATAGTTGAGTTCTCTTATTTTCTCGTACGAACTTTTCGCTGTGGTGAAAATATTTGTTGTCATGGCAATTCTGAAAAATGCCTAAAGGCTGTTTGTTGGTCCCACGATTATTTAGGGCTTAAATAAACACCAAGTCGCCGGATGGGTGCTAAAAACACATAAAAAAAGCTTCCCCAAAGCAAACAAACAAACAAATTAAAATAAAACCAAAACCAAACCAAACCAATATTAAAATCCAAAACCAAACAACAACAAACAAAACAAACCAAAAACAAACAAAAAGAAAACAAAACCACCGCCAGTTATACAGCGGCTGACGATTATTTTGACAACTCTGTCGCGATGTTCACTTCGATTACGTTTCTGGTTTATTTCATTCAAAAGTACAGAACAATTTTGTACTCATTTCTGTTTTAGGAAATTGATATATGTTTTCTATCACTTCCCTTTCAGCCCCAAGAAAACAAGTAATATATATTTACAATCGGATATCCCAGCTTCTGTTAATGATTTTCCCTCACCCTACTCCTATCTAAATAAATTAAATGTTTCGATTATGATTTTATTTTTACTAAAGAAACACAACTGTAAAAATACTAACCAAAAATGATTACTCAAAGAGAGAAAACCTCATAACACGTTAACAATGAATTTTAAGCTTATATCACATCGATAAGTTCAAATAATTCCTTTTTATTGATTGTTTATATATTACACTTGATTCTTATATTAACTACTTAACGAATTTGCTAGTATATAGAATACCGTCCCAAAATAGAGAACAAATATCAAAATATGCATGTTGTTGAAAATATTTCTTTAATTTCCATGAAAATTGGATAGGATAGTACTCTTTGAAAGTTGCGTCTCACACTTTCCAAAGTTTAATTTCATAGAAAACTTCAAGAAATTGAATTTGAAGAAAGGATTATATATTATTAGTGAAAACCCCAATTAAAGATGGAATTAATTATTTAGCTATTGATGGAAGATATTTTTAAATCAGCTTTTTTACATATTTTTTTTGTTTTAGAATGTTCTACATAGCTCTAGAATTATCCCATAGGTTCCAAAAATAGTTCCTTTAGATGTGAGTTTTTGGATGACCTCATTTAGCGTCTGAGTGTCTGACTGAAACATTGTACCACAGTGGTTAAAAAGTAAAGAGGTCTTGAATGATTTGAAAAGCAAGATATTTGACTACTACAGAGAAAGTAAAAGCTATAGAAGTCTCTCTACAGCCTTACGTTCTCCTCTCAGCCCTGTAGTTTGGATTTGCTAAAAAACTCAAGACTTCTAGTACTAATGCAATTCTTCCTCACTATGAAAGTTGAGGGAAATTTTATCGACAAGTTCGTCGATGGACTCGGAGATCATCGGTATTGAAGAACCCTATGATAACTAGGACAGGACTGCAAGATGATCTGCGTTTGCCTGGAAAATCAGCTACGAAAAGGAACAATTAGTAATGAGCTCAATGCACAAGCTCTATGATTTCGATCTCCATGCAAGACCCATTTTCGGAAGAAAGCTCACTCGTTATTACGACGAAAGTTTTCTTAGTAGGACAATTTTAGATTAATGTGATTTGGTCTGATGAGACTAAAATTGAACTCATTACCTGTATGCAGCTCGCATTTTGGGCGGCATGACGGAACCGTCCATGATCAGGAAGAACACTATCCCACAGTCAAGCAAGGATGTGGCAGTATTATGGAGTTAGGCTTTTTTCTTTTGTTGACACTGGTGCTCTTTATATATTTTATGGAACAATGAATGGGGCCAAGTACCGGAAAATATTGGCCAATATCTTAACGTCGACTGTGGATAAGTTAGAGATCCAGGATCATTGGATATCCCAGCATACTAATGATCTGAAGCACATGGCTAGAGCAGCATGTGAATGATTCCTGCAGTTTAATATAAATCTTCTATCATGGCTTAGTCAACTTGTATCTAATAAAAAAATGCGGCGAATATTGAAGGAAAAGGTGTACGAAAGAAAGGATGAAGACCTCGCCTAAATGAGAGCTATATGTAAAAAAAAGCCGAAGCGAAGTTCTAGTAAACAAGGCTGGTGCAATGAAATAATAAGCCAAGTCTCTCTAGTGTCGAAATATATATTTCCATTGTTTTGTTGCATAATTTCATTGCATTTGAAAAATGCTTTTGTCTCTCTTAAATGTAATAAAGAGATGTTAATTAATAATATAAATGTATGATACACATAAATTATAGTTGGAAATAATTTAAATAAACTTTTTTTTGAGCGTCCAAATATTTAGGCTGCCACACTGCACACATAACTTTTTTATCCGCTGTTCTATGACATAAAACTTGAAAATTTATGATAGGCAAATTTTTAAAAAAATAGAAATTTTCATAAAAATTAAACGAATATTTTTAAAGAAAATGTAGATTTAGTCTTTTGTCCTCTACTTTTGAACGGTCATGTAAATAGTTTACCAGAGTACATAAGATATATAAAAAGATTGAAGTATTTTAGTAAACTTCCCGAGATATTACGTTTGTTTACTCTCTCGCTGACGTCACCTTGGTCGCCTTAGCAACGCGCTATAACTTTAGTCCCCAATTCAGAGCGTGAATAGAATACGCGGCTATAAATGGTTTAACTGAGTATATTCGGGTACATCTAGACATATAAGGATTTTATTAACTTTTCCGAGATATTAACTTTGTATACTCTTTCGACACCGACACCGACACGAGTGTCACTAGTTGTCAACTTTGTTTACGATAAAAAGGTGGTTAAGTAGTTAACAGTGACTTTCCCTGCATTGGGTACAAAAATCGTTTACTCATATGTATATGTGAGTAATTTCAGCAGATGTTAATTTTATGTGAACTTAGAATCGCGAAGTTAAGGTTAGGTCGTGGCGATTGAAGCTCGTTATGTGAGTACACCCTCTAGGTTAGGTTAGGTTAGGTTAGGTCAGGTTAAGTTAGGTTAGGTTAGGTTAGGTTATTTGGACTAACCTAACCTAACTAATATTATCTTAACCAAATTTAATCCTTAGAAGCATTTATACCTTATCTTTTTATCCTAATCTTATTATCAATTATATTACTTATTTAAAAAATTCAATCCCAAGTAATGATCCCCCTAAATAGATAATTTCTAGAGACTGACCCCCACCCAAAAAAAGCTCAATCTTCGATAATGACCCCTAACATACACTGAAGATCGAAGTCTAGGATTGATCCACCTAATAACCTAACCTCAGCCTAACCTTAATCTCACGATAGTCTCAAAGGCCTAATTCGCTGCTTGGCTTGTTCTGAAAAAGACCCAATTTTAATAAACAACTGAGCAAGACATGAATCCCTCGATATTTTGAACCCCCCCCCCCCGGTATCTCCATGGCCTGTTAAAAGGTTATTTCATTTTTCCAGGGGAGAATAAGGATTAACGAACCCTTCAGCTTTAAGGTAAATATAATCTAATAAACTTTAACAAGAGAATTTTTTTATCGTTAATCTTTACTTGTTGACTTTCAATGGTCGCTAGCAGCAGTAGAAATAGTATCATGATCCCCAGGCTCGAGAAGGAAGTTGGCATTTGTGGATACCAGAGGATTGAAATAAAAGAGTTGGAGAGTCCCCCCCCCCAGGGTTATGTAATACATTCATGAGATTATTATAAAGAGAGATTTTCTGATTCAGCCTTCTCTGCTACTTCATACGTGGTGTTATATATATATATATATATATATATATATATATATATATATATATATATATATATATATATATATATATATATATATATATATATAAACCTACTCTAGGGATACGCAGTCGTGTTGTTTACGAATTGACTTGTCCTCGGTGTCTCCAAGGAAGATACATAGGCAGCACGATTCACTCCTTGAGAGCAAGGTTTTCCTCCCACATAGGCATCAGCACCCGTACTGGAAAACCACATAATCGTAAAGAACCATCCCCTATCAGACCACATGCAATCAAATGCATATAGATAATTTTACAATAATTGATCAAGATAACAATGAGCAAAGCTTAAGAATATTAGAATCCCTTTATATTATTTATATTAAATCCCGTGCCTCTAGTCTTAATTGTGACTCGTCCGCTGCTCTCCTACTTACGACATAACTATACTACCAATACAATCTTACCTATGCCCACTTCAATCCCTCCCTTCCCCACTTCTCTCTGGAGTCAGACCAACATAGGTCAGTGTTTGATGGTTCTTCCTTGTATTCCTCAAGGATTTTTAATATTCTAACTCATTATAAATTATGTTTTCTTAGGTTTTGTATTATAAGTAAAGAAAATTCTCCCTTTTTGTAGATATTTGTCAACACTTTTAATATTCTAATTTCTAGACATTTTTTTAATATTATAATTCATTGTAAATTATGTATTTCTTTATATCATAGAACCCGAAGATGAGCGGACAGCTCGAAACGTTGATTATGCCCAATAAATGAAGATGAATTTCTCCGCATTCTATTTACTCTCATTCCTAGTGAAATTATATATATATATATATATATATATATATATATATATATATATATATATATATATATATATATATATATCTTTTACGACGTGTTGTTAATACTTAATAAAATTCGAGGAGGAGATATGGTCGTGTTATGTTTTTTGCAGAATTGGTTGTGTATGGTCGTTTTTTAGTCGTGGCGCCCGTCTCTGCTCTAAATCATCCATGGCCAACAGGGAATTTTGGTCATGTTTTTAAGCATGTAAAAACACATCGGTGGCCATCGATGCGGACAAGAGTGTACTTTACGCTATCTTTATCACTATATTAACTACAAGATCCTAGTAGAATGTGTTAAATGGTACTTTAGTGAAATGACGCATACACAAAGCCTATCAAATTGATAACCCTCAGTCGGGACTTCCGTGGCGGCGGAAGAGAATTCCAGCTGAAAATGTGGATATTTCTGGGAACTGGTCGACCATAATCGACTATACCACGACCGAAACCGCTCATATTCTTAGGTAATACTTCTTAAAATCTACCTCGATTTTTATTAAGGTATGGATGGTAGTGGTAGTAGTCTCCTACTCCTACCAGATATGTAATAGAGGAAAAGTAAATCAATAATGAAAATGATAAAAAATGACGAATAGAACACATTGAAAATTAATAAATGGGAGGGAGCAGTGGAGGAATAAACGAAGGATAAAGGCAGTTAACCATCGATAACTTTTTCGACCCTGAATGGCGGGGCCCACTGTTAACTCTCTCTCTCTCTCTCTCTCTCTCTCTCTCAATCTGTTTCTAATGTTCACTCTGTTTCTCTCTCGCCCTTTCTCTTGCGTAAGTCCCTATTTATATCTATGTACATATTTTGAATCCATGTGCGTGATAGGGAACTGTTGTTAGGGAGGAGGAGGGGGGGTGAACAGTGACGTGTGAGTGACGGTAAATTTGCAGTAAATCCTTTTCGAAATGTTGAAAGAAAGAGAGAGAGAGAGAGAGAGAGAGAGAGAGAGAGAGAGAGAGAGAGAGAGTGAGTGAGAGAGAAAATTTTCAACTCGGACACGCCATAAGGAAACTGCCAGTCAAGGCCTCTTATCATATCCGTCGATCAGCAAGAGGAGGATAAGAAAATAATCGCAAAATTAACTTCATAGTTTAAACAATGCCTCTATCCCGTGTCACGAGATTATTATTAAGCTCAGTATGTGCGTATGTGCGTGTGTGTATTGTGTTCATATCGGTGGTTCAAGTGCCACTTACATAGTTTGAGAATCTGACACGGAGATCTGTGTTCGTTGTTCTGAATTTATGCAGGAAGTGATGAAAGTGATATTTAAATAAGGATTTATAAAGCACAAACGAAGATAGACCTAATAAAAAATCGTTAAATATTGTCATATTTATCTTTCGCTCTGACGGTTTTTTTTTATACCGTGAAAAATAAAGTAGAAATCAATATATCGGGATGAAATATTTGATTTTACGCCTTAGTCCCATATTGACTTTTACGCTAATTTTCTCTTCAGGGTTCAGTTTTCTTGAGGTCTTAAAATCGGGGTCTCCCAACAGTTGCGGGAGACAACCAATCCTGGGGGAATGCAACAGTCAGTTTCCTCGTAGGTGAAATCGCCGTATTTTAGGAGGAAAATAAGCAATCTGCACTCCATTCTCTACTTGAAAATCGGACATGATTCGAAATCTGATCTTAAGTACGGCATTATTGATGACAACACGGCACAAAGACCCGAAAAGTCTATCGGAACCACATCAAGCTGATGAAATGGAGAACGAAATCGACCCTCTGTTTGTCATTCCAGGTTCAAGTCGAAAATGGCCAATAAGAGGAGGGGTGGAGAGAGACACGTGACCTCGACCAATAGGAACGCAATAGCTCGTTAGAGGGGCGGAGTTGTGGGCGGGGCTTGCTTCGTTCCAGGCTGGCGGCAGTCAGAGTGATCGGAAAGTGAAGCTCGCTGGGAGGATCCACGTCTGGACAGTGTTGGTCTCTGAAGCTTAGATTCAGTTCGTATTTTGGGGTTGACGTTTCGCGTTATCTCTGCGTCCTTTAGAAAAGGGAATTTGCCGACCGTTGTGTGGACTGTTTCTTTTCGTTGTCGTTACATGTTTAAGGGCTTCCTGACGGTGGCTTCGGAAGGGGGTTACGAACCTCCTGCGGAACAGGTTTCCGTCGTTGTCGAAGGATTGCAGACAACTTCGGTCAAAGAGTTGGCGGAAGACGCTCTTAGCAGCGGCCACGGCAGATAGAATGCTGCTGATGGAGAAAATGCTGCCGCACCTTGGCTTCGTGCAGCCTTCCAGTTTCCACATGTTGTCCCAGCTCGCCCGCCCTATGCCCATGTCCCTGGGCCACCATATGGCGTCCCTACCGGGACTGGCACCCCTCGCTGGCACCCACCCCTTGAAGTTATGCTCTCCACTGGCCGGACCCGACAGTTCACAGCACCCTCTCGCTTTCTCAGTCCTGGGTAGAGGGAGCACGTTTCTCGACAGCGGGGCTGACCATGGCTCATCCATTCAAGGAGGGCTCTCTTCTCCTTACGACAGGGACGACGATAAAGGTGAGTCTCATGGGGGGGGGAGCAATTACCATACAAAGAGCGTCAACAGCGACTTGATCTATGTCAGGCGCCAATCTGCGGAATTTGGATACCATTCACAAGAGAACCTTAGTTTTTTAGTTACACTATAGAGCGAAAGGAGGGTCCCTTGTAGACCATATACTAAAAGATAAACCAAAGTTTAGTTGTAGAACCACACACTAAGAGGGGATTTTTTTTGTAGATCCCCGTAAACATTTTCCCCGTCAAATTTAGCGCTCTTGGATCCTTGTTTATTAAACCCCCGTTATTCATTTACTGTTATTTATGACTCGGCGACCATTCTTTTTACTTTCTGCGTAGCCGCTTAGTGCCAAAATGTATATTATAAATACTTAATCAGACAGATCAAAAGTAAATTTAAAATCAAATGGATTGCACTTATTCTATTTACAATTATCCAGAAGAAAACTAAAATTTAAATTGCTATAGCTTTAAATTAAAACTACAAGAATAACTACGAATAAATTATTTAGTTGTAGTACTTTAAAGTTCAATATCATTTTTAGCGGGACACCCTGTATATATATATATATATATATATATATATATATATATATATATATATATATATATATATATATATATTTGTGTGGATGCATGTTGTAGTATAATGGATTCAATCGAGCTAAATGATATTTTTTAGAGTTAATCTGTAGTTATAATAATAGAGAAGTGTATCAGAAGCCATCGTTCGATACCCTTTTCTTCGATCCTTGATCAAATTTATTTATCGATTCGAAGAAAATTCCGATTAAATTTATTTAAATCGTCATTGATCTTCTTAAGCCCAAAACCTGTTATCTCTCTTTACAGCGCTAAAATTTAGTGTTCCTTAATATGATTGATTAAAAATACATATTAAATTTTTATCTTGTCAAGAATAACTAACCCACTTTTATCATGTGAATAATTATAACTCAGAATTAATTAGTTGAAGAATATCGAAACGCAATGGAAATATCATAGAAAGGACAAGGTAAAAGTATGTAGTTTATATTATTAATTAAAGAATATGTCTAGATGGATCACTTCAACATCCTCCAAGCTAATGTAGCCATTTTAATATCCTTTCCCAACCCCCAAATTTTGGGGCGATTGAACCTCCTTATAATTTCCTCACCCCAGGAAAGCAAAGCATGAATCCAATGCCATTATTGAAGTCTTAATTTGGCGAAAAAAAGATCCAGTTCTTATCGAAGTTGTGTTCTTAAAGCGTCCTCACTTTTTGTTCTGGGATTATCAAGCAAACTCGTCTGGGCTTTTCCTGTATTTTGATCAATTAATTTTTACAGCACAACAAAGGGTGAGTTCTCTACAACCAGAGGAAGAACGAGACTGTAAAATGTGGTCACCCAACTTTCCCTTGTCAATAATAGCGAACTCAAAATTACTCTTGTCAAAAATATCGAATCCAATAACATTGGGTTCGGTATTCTTGACATGATCCTAAACTTTTATAACATAGACAATCAATTGTTAATATATGAAATTGCATAATATTATATAGTATTGTTATGATTATTTTAATTGTATATAATATCATCTCAACTATGTACGGGTTTCATTTGTCTATTGTAGGTAAGGATTATGTTTTTTAGGCAGCTATAATTTCCAGGACAGTGGGCGCGCGCAAACTCAAGTAAACCCAGATACAAATGGAAGGAATTTTACTGAACAAATTGGTATTAGCTAGAAGAGAAATTAAGAAAAAAATAAGAGGCCAGGATGTTACAAGCTATTGTTACCTTTCAGAAAATAAGAGTTTAATAAGGCTTTCAGTAACTAACCAATGTTAATAATGCTAATTTTAGGGGCTGAATTATCGTTTATTTTCTGAACATCGATCCTTGTTGGACCCACGATAAATTAGTTTTAACATTTTGGAGATGGAGAGGAAAAATAACTTTAAACCACCTTTTTCTCTTCCCTTTCCAGCATTCTCCATCTCAAGTCACATTATTATATTAACATCTTTTAATGAGTTCAATATTGGGCATTGAGTTTGTATTAAAAGAGGCAACAAGTGAAATCTTTATTGGCGTGTGGATTATTTGGAAGAGCAATCCGTACTTCCAAAAATAAAGTTAGGTCTTAATTGACCATCTATTAGTTCCCTTTAGAACGAAAATATTTTATTCTTTATTACTGCTGTTCACACCAAAAACTGACTCAACACATCATCAAAATATAAGTACGTGAACCCTAATGTTAGAAATGTGCTAGGATTAAATGCCTCTGACTTTTTACTTGTCTTCTACGACATTGGGCTAGCTTATTGAAGCCACGTAAATAGATCAAACGCACAGAGATGACTAACCAACGGAAACCATGAAAAACATTGGGACTGAGTTCCAGTTATGAGGGGAGCTGGAAACCTCCACCTATCAAAACAAGCATAATGACCCAAATTGAAGGACGAAGAAAGGATTTAAATGAAAAGAAAAGAATAAGATCTACAACAACCAGTTCTTGTTTTGCCACGGGAATCAGCTCTCGGAAACAATTGCAACTTCTCAACGTATGAAAGGAATAAACGAAAAAAAAATCATAAAGTCCCATGTAAACAGTTATGACAGGAGATAATTATATATAATTCTCTATTTTTCTAGAAGTTTCCCTTTTCTGAAATATAATTATGAAGAGGTGTTTAGAGAGAATCTTTTGAAATTCAAGATTTCTCATTTATTACTCTTTAGAATATCAACAAACTCGATTTTTTGAGAAAAGAAGTAAAGTGTAAAGACCAGTAGAGCATAGTGTACAATCGAGAAATAAATATTCTAAGAGTGCATAGATTAAAAAATAAAAAAAATAGGAGAGAAATACACTACAGGAAAGATAAAAGAAGCCCACAAATCTTTTGTAACAAAGAATATCAGGTTTATCAACATCAAACACTTTATTTGCGCAGAGGGAATGGGGGCATTTCAGGAGCTCGAAGAACAAGGCATCGAGATTACAGAGGCTGAAATATAGCCACTTGGAATCCTTGCAGATGAGGGTCAAAGCACGCCGTCATGCAGACAAGGGTATGGCACAGATTTCCTCTTACAGAAGAAAGAAATAACAGAAAACAACAATAACTTGTCCTATAGCTTTTCTTCTCTATATTAATATTGATCGGTTCTGCTAAGGTTAGATGACGCTTCAATGCATTTGAATTAACGAGAATTAAGCGCCGAAACTGGATTCTTAGGAAAATAATCTTTCGTTTCGGCAATTTTAATAGTTTTTTTCATAATATATCTAAACTTTTCCCAACCTTTGTGGATCATAATACCTCTTTGGAGAGGAGCAGGAGAAAGGGCTAGAGGCAAATAGTTGTATTCGTACATATAATGAGAATGGAAAAAGGATTGGAATAAAGGACTGGTTTAGATTTAAAACTTTAGTAAAGACATTTTGAAGATTTCGCGGAGGATATTATGTCCATATGAATACAGTAATCAGGAGTTTTATCCTAATCTCCTGCATATACGGGCGTATATAGAATCACGATTTTAATTGGAAACTTTGATATTTGATAGTCACTTCAGACGTTTTGGTTTTTCATCACTAACTCTATAATTTAGGAAGGGGAATTTTTTTTACTATTTGAATAATAATTTCATCTTAGTTTGGTTATGACTTATGTTTTAAATAAAAGTTATTTCTAATAATTCTTTTATAATATCGAAGAACAAAATGGTGAAGTTCAAAAAATTTATTTTTATATATCTTTTATTTAACTTTATATTTTAGCAACGTGATATTTTGAAAGAGGGAAAATTTAGTTTAGAGTTCCTTTTTAAAAATATTATAATTGAAGAAGTTCAGAAAATTTATAAAAATCTAACTATGGCTGCTTTTTTTTAGATTTTAAATTTTAATCTTAGTAGTAAAGCGCAAGCTCCTCCCATAAGGAGGATGGAGTGGCGAAGCCATTGCCTGTTTTTTTGTTATATTTAAGCTTTGGAACCAAGAGAGTAAGGAAATTTAGAGTTAAGATAAAAGTATGAGTTTGCTTCAGACTTATCTGGAGTAGGAAGAACTAGAGAAGCTATGAAATGTAATAAATAGATAAATAAATATATATATATATATATATATATATATATATATATATATATATATATATATATATATATATATTCAGCATTTGTCTCTATATTACCACGGCAACTAGCTAGAGTAATTCTCAGAATGATACTCTTTTAAATAAAATATCAACTAAACCATTTTTTTAGCTTTTAGGAAATAAGGTCAACTGTGACTAGCGTTACCACACGAATGGTAATGTTGGTTGCTATAGATAACGGAATGTTTAATCTTTTTAAGGGACATGTGGATCTGACAGATATGGCGAGGAAGTTTGAAACTGCTCCAATAACTGCAATACATTTTTTAGTTCTTATATTCAAATTAATCGCTTTGATTACATTTATAATATAAGATTATCAAATTCTATTTCTAGTTTTATACATAATTTGGGTTGGTACTTCTAAATCCTTAATATATTTACACACACACAATATATATATATATATATATATATATATATATATATATATATATATACAGGGGGGCGGCGCTCCCCCCAAAAAAATGGACGCATTTTGGGAAGCAATATCTCAATAACCATTGTCTTTTCAACAACTCATTTCAATCCGTTTTTTTAAAGAATTCATTTAAATCTGATCCTTTTAAGAACTCATTTCAATCCGATCCTTTTAAGAACTTATTTCAATTCAGTCTTTTATGTACTCATTTCCATCCGTTTTTTAAAGAACTCATTTCAACCCAGTCTTTTAAAAACTCATTTCAACACGGTATTTTAAAAATTCATTATAGTCGGTCTTTTCAGGAATTCATTCCAAACTTATCCTTTTAAGCACTCATTTCAATCCAAACCTTTTAAGAACTTATTTCAGTTCAGTCTTTTTATATACTTATTTCATTCCGATTTTAAATAGCTCATTCAACCTAGTCTTTTTAAAAACTCAATTCAACCCGCTACTTTTATTAACTCATTTCAATCTTTTTTTTTAAGAACTCATTTCAATCCGAGTCCTTTAAGAACTTTTAATCAGGTCATTTTACAAACTCGTTTCAATCCCATTTTAAGGAGCTTATTTCAATCCGGTCCTTTTAATAACTCATTTCAATACGGTCCTTTACAGAACTCAATTCAATCCCATCCTTTTAAGAACTGAATTCAATCCAATCCTTTTATGAACTCAACTTAATCCGGTCCTTTTAAGAACTCATTTCAATCCAATCCTTTTAAGAACTCAATTTAATTTGGTCCTTTTAAGAACTCATTTCAATCCCTTTTTTAGAGATCTCATTTCAATCTAGTCCTTTTAAGAACTTACTTCAATCCCGCCCTTTTAAGAACTCATTTGAATCTGGGTTTTTTTTCAACGAACTTATTTCAATACGATACTTTTAAGAACTCATTTTAATCCGATCCCTTAAACAACTCATTTTAATGCGTTCCTTTTAAAAAATCATTTCAATCCGATTTTTTCCCCCAAAGTTTATTACGTTCCTTTTAAAAACTCATTTCAATCCGTTTTTTAAAGAACTCATTTCAATCCGGTCCTTTTAAGACCTCATTTTAATCTATTTTTAAAGAACTCGTTTTAATTCTGTCTATTTAAGAACTCATTTCAATCAGGTCCTTTTAACAACCCATTTTAATTTGATCCTTTCAGCAACTTATTTCATTTTCATCCTTTTAACAACTCATTTCAATCCGGGTTTTTTTTCAACGAACTTATTTCAATTGGATACTTTTAAGAACTCATTTTAATATGATCCTTTTAAGAACTCATTTCAATCCGGGTTTTTTTCAACGGACTTATTTCAATACGATACATTTAAGAACTCATTTTAATACGTTTTTTTAAGAACTCATTTCAATCCAATCCCTTAAACAACTCATTTTAATACGTTCCTTTGAAAAACTCATTTCAATCCGATTTTTTAAACAACTCATTTTAATACGTTCCTTTTAAAAACTCATTTCAATCCGGTCCTTTTAAGACCTTATTTCAATCAGGTCCTTTTCATACTTCATTTCAATCCGGTCCTTTTAAGACCTCATTTCAATCCGTGTTTTAAAGAACTCATTTTAATCCTGTCCATTTAAGAACTCATTTCAATACGGTCCTTTTAACAACCCATTTCAATTTGATACTTTTAAGAACTCATTTCAATCCCATCCTTTTAACAACTCATTTAAATCCGGCCCTTTTAAGAACTCATTTTAATCCCGTCTATTTTTAGAACTCATTTCAATCCGGTCCTTTAAAGAAGATAGATATACTTACTAAAGAAGATATTACATACGAGTAATAAGGAAATCAACGCAGTTCAATCTCGATCTGTGCAGCTAAATATAACAGGACATGTTAGTAGATAAAAGGGGGCGAAGATGGACCGAAAAGAGCCTAACCTGGGTGCCAGTATACATGAAGATACCAGGAAGGCCAACTTTCCGAAGGTGAGAGGAGGAAATTCAGATAATGACAGGAGAAAGATCAAACTATTTAGAGCGTTGAACTTCGACCCCTCGAAGCTTTGTGAAACCTAAACTGAGCGCATTTATAGATAGAGAAACCAAGAAGACAACCTCGTATAAGGTTGGAGAAGGAAATTCGGTCCTTGGTGGGGGAAGGAGCAAACTCGAATGTTGAATCCCAACCAGTCGAAGATTCGGAAGAGGTTCTCCTTGCCAGTACTCGGATATATTAATGAGAATAATTTTAATCAGGGTAAATTAATGATCAATTATAGGCTGATCCTCATGTGAACCGATGATCAGGATCCCCCCCCAAATAAATAATAAAAGAGCTCTAACAATTATGGACATCACTTGTAAGGAAATATATTGAATTAATTTTTTTTCGGGATTAAGACGAACTTTAACCTTAATCTAAGTAACCACAGTGACTCTATATAACTAATCAACCGCCCCAAAAACTATCATTGAAGCTTTTCTTGTTGGTATTCAATTGTTCCTTCGCCTATGACACGTTAATTTCTGCTTCATTGATTATTCTGATCAAATTCATTTTGTTAATTTGAATTATTGTTGCAGTTTTCCTGTCAGGATGTTTTTGGGGGGCTGGACCTTCAATTAGGTGTTTTTTAAACTGTTTTTTATCGTAATTAATGTTTTGATACATTTAAATAGCTTAGTATTGATTATTTTCAATTACTCTAATTTTTAGATTTTCCTATGAAGATTTTTTTGGCCCGGACCGTCCATTACCTGTTAGTAGTTACGAACTAATAATTTTTTTATATATCTCATATTTAATCATCATTATCATCATCACTAACTCTATAATTTAAGAACTCTAATAATAATTGAATAATAATTTCATCTTAATTTGTTTATGACTTATGTTTTTTTATCAAAGTTATTTTTAATAATTCTTTTATAATATCAAAAAACACAATGGGGAAGTTCAGAAATAAATATAAATATTGAAATTTTGTGAATTTTTTAAAACCCAAAGAATCACAAATGATGAAGTTCAGAAATTTATTTTTATATATCTTCTTCTATAACTATATTTTAGCAAGGTGATACTTTGAAAGGGGGCAATTTATTTTAGAGTTTCTTTTTAAAATTATGATAATTTGCGAAGTTCAGAAAATTTATAAAAATTTAACCATGGCTTTTTTTTTAGATTTTAAATTTTAATCTTAGTGGCGAAGCCATTGCCTGTTGTGTTGATACTTTTAAATAGCTTTATACTAATTGTTATCCGCGCAGTCTAATTTTACATTTCGATAAATCCTATTCTTATTCTTTAAAATGGCACAAATATTTCTTCCATTTATTTTCTGCATTATTATTTTTCACTACTGTTGTCTATTATCTTTAAATAAGTTCCTTTTTAGGATAGATGATGGATACTTCCGAAACTGGTCTGGTTTTAATTAAAATACATCCTATTAAGTGCGTATTTTTCTCGCTATTTCAAAGTTCGTGACTGTACTACGTTAGATATTTTCTATAATTCAAATATCCAATTCAATGCTAGGATTGTTCAAATTATATTTATTTACTTAGTTTTACAGGTGGAGAGAACTTTTAAAACATTTTTGTGCATTTCTTATCATTCATAAAGTTATGATAGCTAATCAGATTAACTTCCACACTCATTTTAGTGCATCATTTAATCCCTACAAATATAAAATCACATTTGGGTCATAAAATCCCCAGGACTACATGTTTTTGCTCTAGACCCTAAGCCCAGATATAGTCTAGGTCATGGAAAGGGAGTTTGAGTATATGTTAGATGCCGGCATAGCTCACTACAGATAATAGTTGAACTTGTTGTTGCTTAAGTTCTAAAATGAATAAATAAAAATACCAATTATGTGACCATAATTGCCTTTATATCCGATTTCATTCATATGAGACATCACATTGTTGCTTCAAAAGTGCTATTGATGAATATTAGAAGTAATGTCTCGTTGGCTCTTCAAAAGAATTATTCTAATGCAATAATAGTTGATGTGGATAAATAACTTTTAATTTCTAATTCAAGAATTCGAGAAAATCTTGACCTTACGACTAATTTTTGCCCACAAATCCACTTTTACTCTTTTAACTTTATTCTCGCTTCGTATTGGTGCCATAATTTGTGTAAAATATTTTCTGGTCAAATCGTACTTCCCAATTGCACAATTACTCTTGGTTGTTTCTTTTCCCAAGTCGCAGAAGATTCGTTTCCTGCTAATCACCGCATTTTTTCTCTTAGTTTTGGGTAAGCGGGTTATCCCTCAAATGTCTCAATTTGGACCTTGATATTCTGATCCAAACCATGTTTTTTGTTAGACGGGTTTGTCAACATCTACATTCGTGATTTACGAGTATTTACAAGTGATTATAGATAGTGAAGGTAAAATAAAACTAAATTTACCTAAATAATGGTGAAAGAGAGCTGTAGAGCACGGATTGCCTATACTGAGGTGTATTATCCTCCCAACTGTTATTGTTGTTCGCTGTTTTTCAATTCTTTCCATCTTACATTTAACACCATACGTATTGGTTTTGTTAATATATATATATATATATATATATATATATGTGTGTGTATGTGGAAAAGGCTTACAAACTTTGATTTTAATAACGTATGTATATATGTATCCGGATTAACTACTGAAACTAATATTAGTTCATTATCGATTATAATAAAACATGAAAAGTATTTTCAAGAAGCAAGATTTCGACTAATTTATCATTTCCGAAGATAAGGGAGCGTTTACCCAAATCAAAGTGGAATGTTTAAATGAAATATCAAGATGAATCTAGAAAGAAAATACCTGTCTGGAGTCACTAGATCTGCATTCAACATGAGCTTAGAATATATTTACCATTCTCTTCTGACAGAATTCCTTGTTCTGTTCGAAGATATTTTGATAATAATCCTTCCTTAGGAGTTCTACTAGTGGCGAAAAGATTCATTATACACCGATTAAACTGACAATTTTGGACCTGTAGCTAGTAAATATCCCCCTTTAAACTATTGTCATATGGCGTAGAATGGTAAAAGATGTAATAACGTGGCTGACCAATGGGGACAAGTCCTTGGGTTCTTTGTCACGACTCATTCATTATTTTAGGAGAGTCGAAATTTACTTAGTGTTCATACCAGGGGTAGTGCTGGTCTTAATTAACTACGAGTAAGTCAATAGTTGTGCTAGAAAAACTTCTACCAACATGAATTATGCCGATATCTTCAAGTCCAAAATTAATAAAGACATCTGCTGACGCATATACGAGTATGATGCCATACTGCAACATCAATGCTTTTTATGCCCTAAATGGCAGAGTATCTATTTTAAAAGAAGACCCTAGGTCAAACCCATCGCTGAGGTGTGACTCTAAATATAATCCAAGTCCTAGGTCAACAAATACTAAGAATATAAAACAGAAGAACAAAGAAGATGAGAGAATCGGGGAAGAAGAATGCTACTGCATGACTCCATGAGGCGATACGCCTCCCCACGAACCTTACTAGATTACCTATTGCAAAATCCAAGGAAAAACTTTACGTAAAAAGTAAAAAAAAAATAAAACCACAGGAAAACGATCAGATTCATTCTTTTCTTATAGCGAATTATCAGGAAAAATATCTCAAACATATATTCAGAATCTTTTACATCTCGGCCCCATGGTAAACAAATTCTATCACTAAAACCTACCATGATGCCCACAAATCTGGACATTACAGGAATTTATCATAAGGAGTTGCTTGGTCTTGGAAAATCCCTCAATGTAAGTTTTATTTTTAACTCAAGTGGTTCTATGTCGAACCACAAGGAAAATGTGCAGTTTTAAGATGATACCAATGGACAGGAGCAACTAATAAAACTAACATAAACAAAAGTATAATTACTACATTTTCTAGTTTTATCTCATCTCTGATGTTAATAACCATAATTGACACATTTTGTGTTTTCTTCGAGCTATTAATTTCTTGGTGCCAAAATATTTATTGAGTAATAAGAAAAACAGAAGTCGTAAATGCTGAAAGCTCGTTCTAAGCCTCCGCCCCCATTTTCACGACAATTTTATTCGCAGGTCGAAAAAAAGGACAATTTTATTCTAAGAGAGAAAAGAAAAACCCACGACAATTTTATTTTCGGTCTAAAAAAATTGACTCTTTACTGTCATTACTAGGTTGGCGGAGATTAGATTTATAATTTATATTTATTTGTATATATGTTTATTTAAAAATGCCATCACACAGTACGTATTGAATGTGTTAGCAAATGTGACGAAAATATACTGAAAAGTTAAACCAAAAATGGTGTCGTTTTTAAATTTGTCAATGCACAGCGTCACTTGCAACGTTAACACAAGCCAAAATAATCGGCTTCATCTGACCACTAACTAACCAAAGTCTTTGTGGCTTAACTTTGTAGTGATCGTAATCGGTGTTTCTACGTTTCCGCTCTGTTGTATATATATATATATATATATATATATATATATATATATGAAAGTTAACCCACAGGAAAATGAAAAGATGAATCCAAGCACTTTCAAACTATACTTGCAAGTTCATTTTCAAGGAATAGCATGAAAATGGAGAAGACAACCTTATATAGGGTACAAAGATACGAAGGGAACGCCCATCACCTAGTACAAACCAATGGAAAAAACAAAACCAAGACAGAAAAATACCAAGAAAAAGAACAATATTTCACAAAAAGTTATATTGTCGAGTGTTTCTTAATTGGCATCTTACCCAATATAAACATTTCCCCTGGCTTATTTATACTCGACTCTGTTTTTTAAAAAGAAAATTGTATTGAATGAAATAACTTCATAATACAGCCTATTGTCACTCTTTATTAGTGTAATATCATTCGCATTGACTCCCCCACCACGTGTCTCTGTTGTGACTGTGGATTAACTCTTAGCCCTAAATGTTTTCGCTCTAATGTTAATCCTTTAATTTTTTTTTTTCACCCACCATATTCCATTCATATACATGGCGTTTTGTGTGGATATCGTTTTAGGGATGCATATGTCTGTTATTAGTTGCCTATTGTTCTTTTCTTGATATTTTTCTGTCTTGTTTTTGTGGGTTTTTTTCCATTGGTTTGTACTTGTGATAGGCGTTCCCTTCGTATCGTTGTACCCTATATAAGGTTGTCTTCTCCATTTTCATGCTATTCCTTGAAAACGAACTTTCAAATATAGTTCGAAAGTGCTTGGATTCATCTTTTCATTTTCCTGTGGGTTAATTTTCATATTATTGCTTTCCTCACGTGCCACTTTGAGTTTTTTCATTATATATATATATATATATATATATATATATATATATATATATATATATATATATATATGATCACTAGGTTAATTTATAAGTTAATATCTTTAGAAGGGAGGATATTTAATTGTTCAAACGATGCTCATTATACGATCTACAAAATAAAATCAGGAGAAAAATCAACTTAACCTAGGTTAAGTTCTGTTGTAGACCGTAGACTAATGAGTAAATATATTTCTAGACCTGTAAGTTTAAACTATGAACCACCCACCTAACACCCTCTCAAGCTTTCTGGGAGGAGGGTGCTCAAGTAATCCTAAAAGAAAAATATTTTTACAAGCGACTTGGGCAAGAGCTCCCTTCTCTCTTCTCCTGCTCTCCGTCGCTCCCCCAGCAAGAGGCCAGAAAAGACCTTTTAGAGTGTCCGCTGAGGACGCAATCCGAGAGCAGAAGAGGACTCAGATCGAGTCCCCTTTGCTGACGGGTCCCTGAGTTTGTTGTTATGTGTGGACCGTTAAGTCGCTGCTCTAGGAGGAAAGGCATATCGTCGGCTAATTAGTCAAGCAATTATAAATTCGCCTTATACGTGTAATCACCATTAATATTGGGTGAAATCATTCCACATGGGGGATATTGATACAGTCTCTCTGTTTATCTGTCTCTCTTGGTTGTGGTTTGAAGGCAGAATCTGGTTACTTGCACGCCATCGTGGTTACCTTATCCATAAGTGATTTCACAATTTAGTTACCTGGCTATGAATCAACCACTCATCTCCATATGCATTTTTTTTCACTTTTCTGCCAACTCGCTTTTACAGTATCAATCCTCCCACCACACACTTATTAACCAACAAAAATTGTAGACTCACTGTCTTTGACTTTACACTCCAAAACCCACTTTTCGTCACTTGAGATTTACAAAGTTAAATGGGATTTGTCTGAACTGACCACATTTTCATACACACACAAGCGTGATTCCTCCCTCACCAAGTCTATGGGGCAACGGCTAAAATATAGGGATTAAATCTTGCCACTAATATCAGGTTTTATATTAGGTTTCATCGACAACTGAAATAATTTGCATCGACAAATGTCTTTTCTGCTTATGTTTTTAAAAGGATGTGTGGGTGAAAGGAACGACGCCCTCAACTTTAGAGTGCTGTGTAAATTGATTGGGAGGACATCTGAAACTCTCACAAATCAAGTTGGGGGAGAGGGGCTTAATCTAACTATATATCATCGCTTCCTTTTAGGCAAAGGCTAGAGGAAGGATACCTTAATCACAAACCAGGATCGAGAGTGCTCTTGGTGAGCACCAACAGACCGGTGTCTCGGCAGCTCCCTGCAGCCGAGGATGAAACCTGGTGGTCTCAAGTTTCTCCTGCAACCAGGGTCCTTCTTCCCTCGGTCAAGATACGGGTCTGAAGACTGCCCACATTCCTACCCGTTTAAACCTAGTGCAGGTTGATGCCTGCCCACAAGAGGGCATCCGTCATCATCGACCTCGATGTACTTCCAGAAGCTGCAGTTAAAATTAAACAATGCAGTCTTCGCTGTGGACTTTAATGAATCCTACATAATATATATATATATATATATATATATATATATATATATATATATATATATATATATATATATATATATATATATATATCAGAGTAAGAATCCAGTGGCAAAGAGAATGACAGTATTCATTCTTTATTTCTTCTGGCTACGTTTCGAGCAAAGACATGCTCATCTTCTGGCCTGATAAATGAACAAAAATTAGCTTTAAATAGTAAAACAATTAACATTAAGATTAATTAGGAATGGAAAGTACGATTATATATGAATATACATGTATATACATATTTACATTTTATAGTGATAAATCATAAATACTTAATTATTTAAATAAGGATTGAGAAGTTGTGAGCATTGGGAGAGGGGAGGCAAATTTATGAACAGCTAAGTGCACAAAAAAATTAATTTTAATTTTTAACAAATTGAAATCTTACCGGTCAAACAAGTTGTAGAAACACGACTAAAGCAATGGAGAGCAAGAAACAATAAAGAAGAGGGAGGTATAATAATTGGTTGGTTATTATAAGACAAGGAGAGGGAAGGCGGATACATCATTGTTGAGAGACGGTTTAAGGGTCTTAATATGAATGGATTCAATTATTCGTAGGCTTATTATATCACCATTGGAAGAATCTATAATTTTAAAATCATTAATAGTGGCATCAATTTTGCAAAGGATAATATGATCCCGAACAGGGAAGTATTCCTTGCGGGTAAGGGGGTTACCTGTTCTGATACTTATGCCAAGATGAGAACAAGCTCGAGCGTGCAACAAGCGCAGTGTACTGCCGACATAATTGCCTCTACGACACCGAGGACATGTAAATAAATATACTACACCACTGCACAGGCGACATGGGAGCAAGTCCTTTACATTAAATAGTGAACCTATTGCTAAATCATTCGAAAAAAATGATTCTAAAGTTGATTTGCCCAAAATTATATTTGAGGATTGCGTCTCACTAGGAGCAGTCCCTTTCAATACTTAATTGAATCGGCACTTATAAAAGAAATTCCAAACTTTAATACTTCCGAAGGCCAATTTAATAATAATACATTAATAAGCAAGAAATTCATACTTCTGTTTCTCAAAAATGCCGCTACATTCTCGCATCTTCCACCTGATTTGTGTGTTTGTACGTTTAGCAACTTCTGTATTTCGCTTGTTCACAAGTTCACAAGCAACTGACGATGACGGATGTTTCCGTCAAAACCTGGTTTCGCATATAAAATTAGTCCTATTACTGTGATTTTATCCCTATAGTTACACGTACGCTACTGTAGTTTTTTGGATATATATATATATATATATATATATATATATATATATATATATATATATATATATATATATATATATATATATATATATATATATATATATATATATATATATATATATATATATATATATATATATATATATATATATATATATATATATATATATATATATATATATGGTTTCTCTGCGTAGCGTAGTGTACTAAAGCGGTGCTCGCTGCCTCAGTGTGCTTGGTTCGAATCGCTTCCCTGCACGGATTTTTCGAAAAAGGTAATAAAAATATTACTGCAAGGAAAAATTATTCCGTTTTCTCTTTCAATGTGGTTTAATGGATTCATTTCCATCATTCTCTCGTGCTACTTTGACATATATATATATATATATATATATATATATATATATATATATATATATATATATATATATATATATATATATATAATAATAATAATAATAATAAACAAAGTGCAAAGAATTCTAACACTTCTAAATAACAAAGTTTTTTATACGTGTAAATATTAATTAGTAACAGATATCCTCTTTTCATTTTAATATAAAATTGCAGGTGAAAGCTCAGAGAAAATTAAATAATTTACTATAAATTTATAAAAAAAAAAATTCTGTTTATACTTTTGTAAATTATGTTGTCCATTTTAATGACGTATATTACATATATTTTCGTGTTCTAAACCTATCATCACGTGGCTTAAAAATACATAATTATGGTACCTTTGAAAAATCTAATTTAACCTGTGGGTTAGAATGAAGAGAAAGATCGAAATTGGGTATAGATATTCTCTCCTAATTCCTAACCACTGTGCTTATTTTTATGTATTGTTCTGGAAGTTTTTTTGTTTTTTATTTGCAGGAATTTTGATCTCGTATTCTGTTCCTGATTTTTTTTTCCCTTTTCTATTCAAATATTCACTTGTCCCTTTTTTTGTGCGGTGCCAAACAAAACCTTACATCATTTAAGGTATTGTGGTACTATTAAGATAATTCGGGAATTATGAATATAAAAATTACCTGGCGCTATATGAACCAAAACTTTTTTAAATACTCCAAAACGTTAGAAATCTCACCTGAACATAAAAAAATGTCAATTAATTTACATTATGGTAATTCGAGATTCATATATAACAATATATTTAGGTTACCATGCTATTTTGAATGTATATTTACCTGTGGATTTCAAAATATTCTTTCGTAGTCTCTCAACCATTTACACTTTACGAGATTCGGGATTACACACAGTCCTTTAAGGTTATGGTGGTTTTTTCGATTCATCATTTTTCTTCCTCATCACCTCCCTCATATGCCCATTTATTTATTCATTATCTTCGAATTTCTTCCCATAAACCCAAATTAACCAAAGATTTTTCGGTAAGGTGGTGGGTATTTTTGGAGGAGAGGAAATTCCACAATAATAGATGAATGATGCGAAATCACAGAGGACTTTCCTGTCATATCAATTACTACTCACTACACCGAGTTTTTGCAACCGTTAAACTACTTTTTGAGTGTGATAGAGAATAATAATAATCTAAGAGAGACTTTTAAGTAAACTGCTCTCGAGGGATAGACTTAAAACCAAGGGAGTTTCTAATCCACCCTTTTTCTGACATTGGGTCACACGTGTCGCATGACAAATGTATCGCATTTTACAGGGTGTCACCAAGTGCTGGATACAAGTAAATTTTCAATAAAAAAAATTAAATACATTTTATTTAATTTGAACTACATTATATTTGATTGAAATATTAATAAATAAATCTTTAATGTGATTCTACCATTTGGATGCAAAGAAATTTAACGCGCTTTGATGCGATATTTAACAGATGAATTGGATCCATTAACTCCAAACTTCCGCCCATTTGATCACATTCATTCATGATGCAGTGTTCCCTCGGGTGTCTCGTATCATTGAGTACGCCTTTTCCTTATTTATCAGTAAAAAAAGATCAAGGGGGATAAGTTGTGTGGATCGAGGAAACAATTTAGATATTTTCTATGTGTCCACACTTTAGGGACCACCTGTATAAGATACCAAGGCAAATTCACATGAACCTGATGCATCAACTCCAAATTTCAGTCAATTTGAGCACGTTCATTTATGATTTTGTATTCCCTTAAGTGTC
The DNA here is from genome assembly GCA_963969495.1 of Ceratothoa steindachneri. NCBI lineage: Eukaryota > Metazoa > Arthropoda > Malacostraca > Isopoda > Cymothoidae > Ceratothoa > Ceratothoa steindachneri. The sequence continues at coordinate 47,938,582 of OZ018322.1, forward strand.
CTGTTATCATTAATTTTCAAAAGGGTCAAATGGACTAAGGTCTGGTGAACGAGGTGACCATTGTAATAATTCCTGTGTCCAGATCTTAGGGCCACCCTGTAGTGTCTAAATAAAGGTTGTACAAGGCTTAATTTGGCCTAACACTGGTTTCTATTAGTATTTGGCAACCTTTGCTACAATCCTTATCTCAGCCACTAGTAACTATTCTCTATATTTTTTTATTAAGAAAATGATCTTTATTTTCTTCATATATGATTGAATGGATTAATAAAGGATTGATACTAGAATGTTCTACCCGAAGAGGTTATTGATTGAAGCTCCATTAAAAATAGCAGGAAAGGTTTCAAGACGATTTTATATTTAATACATATTCAATGGGACTGACCTCATATTTCTCTTTCATAAAAAAATCACGTATGTACATGGGTGTATCCATAAATGTCCACATGTAAGAGGAGTCGAATTATAATTGAATGTTATCCCCATGGAGATGCCATGCCTATGGGTTGTTTATAAGTTGATTTATGAAAAACAAAACCATCTATTATTGGCTTTAAATGAAGACATGCATAAGGAAGGAGGCAATTTGGGTGATCGGATAGATCTCTGCCCTTAAATTCAAAGGATTTGTTATGATCACTAGAAGAAGGCGCCAGTGGCCAAGAACTCGCTAAAGTGCTGTCTATGTATCTTTATTCTATTGGAAATAGAGAAAATGAGAGAGAAAATTAATTAAACAAAGAAAATTAACTAGTCGGAATATATCTAGCGATGAGGACTAGAGCTAGAAGGCCTAAATTTAATTTTTAGCAGAAATTCCAAGGCGAGGAAAATAGCTGTTGAAATCGTTTTTATTTATCGGCGACGTTTCGACCACAATCAGGTCATCTTATTTGTTCCTTAATACAAGGTAAACGAACACAATATTATGCAATGTTCAGAGAGCACAATACTTAGGATATAACCAGAACTTGGCTAGGTACTATTGGCTCTGAATAGGAGACTTACTGTTAAATAAGACTTAGAAATGGAGCTTAAATTCACAATAAAAGGAATGGGAAGATTTTAAAATATTTAAATTATTATTAAGTCATGCCTCTTCCGAGTAATTTTCCTCGCCTCGAGTCATCCATCAAAATTATAGTCAAAGCTATAGAGAAGCTGCAGTTTAAATTAAACAATGCAGTCCTCGCTGTGGACTTGAATGAATCCTGCATAAAAATTGCCTACTTCTTCCAATATATATATATATATATATTTAATTACCTCATTCAACGATAAACCAACCTTCTCTTATTTAACAACCAACCAATCAAATTCCTATCCTTCTTTAAGCCACATCCTTTATAATTTCTTCACTTTGTGATTTCTCCTGAACTTCATCGGTAAGCAATATTATACTATAATCTTTTACTTTTGTGTTTTTGCTTCTTTTTTTCGTGTCAATAGCGGTTACATTAGATTGATAATTTGATTCTCTTGCCTTTTAAATTCCTGAGTTATCGGTAAGCAATATTATACTGTAATTATTTACTTTTTTTTCATGTCAATAGTGGTTACATTAGATTGATAATTTGATTCTCTTGCCTTTTAAATTCCTGAGTTATCGGTAAGCAATATTATACTGTAATTATTTACTTTTTTTCGTGTCAATAGTGGTTATATTAGATTGATAATTTGATTCTCTTGCCTTTTAAATCTCTGAGTTATAGTCTTAACCTAATTATTTTTAATATTTTTAATATTCTTTAACTGTATTAGATTAATTTATGTTTTAGAACCTGAAGATGGGTGATACGCCCGAAACGTTGTTCTATAAATAAATCACATGTACCTCAGCCTCCTATGTGTCCTTACTTTCATCGTGAAATTGAAGATTAGACTGGTCAGCAGCAATTCATATGACTATATATATATATATATATATATATATATATATATATATATATATATATATATATATATATATATATATATATATATATATATATATATATATATTCGGAGTAAGAATCTAATAGCAAAGAGAATGGCAGTATTCATTCTTTATTTCTTTTGGCTACGTTTAGACCAAAGACAAGCTCATCTTCTGGCCTGATAAATGAACAAAAATTAGCTTTTAAATAGCAAAACAATTGACATTAAGATTAATTAGGACTTTAAGGTATAATTATATATGAATATACATGTATATACATAATTACATTTTATAGTGAGAAATCATAAATAGTTAATTATTTAAACAAGGATAGAGAAATTGGGAGCATAGGGGAAGGGGGGGAATTATGAACAGCTAAGCGCACAGCTAAGTGCACGCTTACCGACGCTTCCTTAAGCTTTCTCGGAAGCTACAAAAGCTTTCCATGGATGGTCAGTTCCTCGATATCTGCTGTGTCTCGGAAGCATACCCTAAATTCTCATACTTCATTTGTAACGTTCCTCGTTTTATTCCAGTGAATTTTATAAGGAATCCCGCCAATTCCCACTAAACAGTGAGATTAAGTTTAAGTGCAGCTCAGCAGAAAAGATTACTCATGACATTTCAAACTCAAAACATAGAATTTCGTCCTTATTTTCATTTCTTGATTACTGTGTGCATTCGCTAAAGTGAAATAATCAACGTTAGGCAAAAAGTGTTATCTGTACATGAACGTAAACTTAAGAAAATGGGTTTAAATTCGCCCAAGTTTCTTTACCCCGATAACGTTATTCGCAATTATTCTCACTATTCTCTTATCAAAGGTGAAGAATTTCTCCTCTCCCTCGGACTTCAGTTTCGTATCCGTCAGTTGAAATATAAAATGTCCAAATCCTTTAGGCCACTTGAAAAACCTGCCCATGAACTTGGCTTCATACCTATATAGGGAGAGTATAGTGGATTTTTAACAAGTTTGTCTGAAGTATCGCAGAAATTTTATTACAAATCAAAATCTCTAATCTTCTTATTATGGTTATTCAACCGCGATGATTTTCTTACTCTGAAAACACTCTCAAATAATGAAAATTTGTTAATCACTCGCCCCGATAAAGGAAATGGTGTAGTTTCCCTAACAAATCTGATTATATTTCAAAGATGCAGTCCTTGCTACACGACGCAACTACATTCATTACAGTCACTGAGCTTCTAGATAAATTAACTTTACGTCTGGAGGATAATTTTCAATAGTTTCCTTTTGAAGTTTAAATCTTCGGGCATCCTAGACATATCAACTTACAACCATCTTCATTCAACTGGTTCGAGCCTTGGTTTTCCCTAAAGTACAAAAAGTTGGTATTCCTTTACGCTCCATACTGGCTGCTTACTCTCTCCCTAAACTTGCTAAATATATCGCTAAGCTCCTAAATCCGTTTACCACTAACCAATACAGCATTTCAAGCAGTTTACGCTTGTTGATGAATTGAAACGTCTCTCCCTCGGTCCCTCTAATATCCTTGTTAGTTTTGACGTTTCTTCACTTTTCACGAACAAAACCTTAAATGAAGTCATTGATATAATTTCTTAAACAAACTCTTGAACTTATTTTCAAAGACACATATTTTTTGTTCAATCATAATATTTACAAACAGACTGAGGGTGTAGGAATGAGTTACCTTATAGCTCCAGCAGACGCTAATATATTTATGACTCATTTAGAAGAAAAGATTTTCAAAACCTCCCCATTATATATACGACCCTCATTTTATCGCAGATTTGTAGACACCTCCCTGGCAATATTTGATACTCCTCAACAGGCGGAACAATTTCTCAAATTTATTAATTTAATACATCCAAATATCAAGCATACCGTTGAATACGAAATCAAGAATTCCCTCCCGTTTCTTGATATACTAATTAATAAATCTGAAAACAATCTCACTACTTCGGTATATCGTAAACCTACTTTCTCTGGGTTAGGTTCTAATTTCTTTAGAGCCCGTGACAAAATCTTGAAAATAAATTCCATTAAAACTCTTCTTCACCGAGCCTACCACTTATCATCTTCATATTTTAATCTTGATAAAGAATTAGACTTCCTCCGCACCTATTTAACAAACAATTCTTATCTTTCACACATTTTTGAGGCTACTCTTCAAACCTTCCTTGACAATATTTTCTTTTTAAAATTACCTTCATATAACGTTCCCAAGGACATACGATATCCTTCACTCCCGGATTTAGGCCCTCTTAATCATCAATTCCGCAAACAAATACAAAATATCCTCAAATATCATTTTGGGCAAATCAACTTTAAAATAATTTTTTCGAATAATTTAGCAAAAGGTTCACTATTTAATGTAAAGGACTTGCTCCCATGTCGCCTGTGCAGTGGTGTAGTATATTTATTTACATGTCCTCGGTGTCGTAGAGGCAATTATGTCGGCAGTACACTGCGCTCGTTGCACGCTCGAGCTTGTTCTCACCTTGGCATAAGTATCAGAACAGGTAACCCCCTTACCCGCAAGGAATGCTTCCCTGTTCGGGATCATATTATCCTTTGAAAAACCGATGCCACCATTAATTATTTTAAAATTATAGATTCTTCCAATGGTGATATAATAAGCCTACGAATAATTGAATCCATTCATATTAAGACCCTTAAACCGTCTCTCAACAATGATGTATCCGCCTTCCCTCTTCTCGTCTTATAATAACCAACCAATTATTATACCTCTCCCTTCTTCATTTTTTCTTGATCTCCATTGCTTTAGTCGGGTTTCTACAACTTGTGTGACCGGTAAAATTTCAATTTGTTAAAAATTAAAATTAAAAATTTGGGGGCACTTAGCTGTTCATAAATATGCCCCCCTCACTCCTTGTTTAAATAATTAACTATTTATGATTTATCACTAAAAAATGTATATATGTATATACATGTATATTCATATATAATTGTACTTTCCATTCCTAATTAATCTTAATGTTAATTGTTTTACTATTTAAAGCTAATTTTTGTTCAATTTAACAGGCCAGAAGATGAGCTTGTCTTTGCTCGAAGCGTAGCCAGAAGAAATAAAGAATGAATACTGTCATTCTCTTTGCCATTAGATTCTTACTCCGGATTAAATTTCGTCTCACTAGGAGCAGTCCCTTCATATATATATATATATATATATATATATATATATATATATATATATATATATATATATATATATATATATATATATATATATATTTATATTTATATTTATATTTATATTTATATATATATATATATATATATATATATATATATATATATATATATATATATATATATATATATATGGTACGGCCTGAACCTGAACCTCGATTAATCATCGCTTTCTAGCTGAGTGTAGCCAGGCCATACATTGTGTACTTAGTCCCTGGATGGAGTAACAGTTAAGATTGACTTGGTGGCGTCTTCAATATGCTATAACGACCAGTGGTTTCGATCCCACTTATTAAACTGGCTTCACTGAGATTAGCGTCAGACAGTGCGGGTCGGCGTTAGAATCCTTACCCCGAACACCCATAAATAGTTGTATGGTAGAAAGTATTAAATGCTCATTTCGTGATCGTTGCGAGGCGGTGTGATCGTGTGTGTCGGTGGGTCGTTCTTTCCTTGTCGAACCCCTCACTGCCAGATGGACCTCGATGACGCCTCGAACCCCTCTCAAGTGTCGATAAATATTTGATTTACGCCATTCGCCCCTGATCAGGCCCGAGCCGCCGTCGCCATCCGAGGGCTGCCCCCCCCCCTCCCCTAGTAATCCCTCCAACGCCAACCCTCCTCCTCCTCGAAAGCCCCGCCCCACGCGATCTCCATACCGTCCGTCCTATCGCTTGCCATCACTCTGCTGTGTGTGTAGGTGTGTGAGTGCGTGAGAGTGTGTGTGTGAGGGCGTGAGAATGTGTGTGTATGTGAGTCTGTGTGTGCGCGAGAGATAGACTGTGTAGTGACCCGAGATGCGCATCGCCGTAAGACACAAGGGAGTAGTGGTTAGTGGGGACAGTAGACAGATGGAGGGACCTCTTCCGTCCCAATACTTAAGGGATTTTGTGGGTGGATTTAAGAACCTCCACAAAATATTCTAAAAAAAACTTGGATTTTTAATAGAGCAGAAGGGGATAGTATATGAGGGTGTTAGTGAAGAATTATAAAATTTACAACGTCGAATGATTAACGAAACTTCCCAATTACAGGGGTGTGTTTATCTATATTTTTCCCTGTAAATATTAACCGTTAGTTAACACTACTGTATTCATAAGCTTTTATGGATAACAGATCCTTCATGCGACTAGGAGAAGATGACCGCCTTCAGGCACCAGGCATGTCCGTGTCTCACTCCTTTTTGGTGTCTTCAGGAAACTCGCGTCCAAGCAAAGAAGAAAATTTATGTTTCCGCCGACGAATGGGATATGACGCATTCTTCTTCAAACGACCGCGTTATCAAATGGTCGAACCAAAATAGAGAAGGGTAATTGCACCCATTTGATTAATCGATTGAATAAAAACGACGCGAAGATTGAAGCATTTTACAGAATTGAATAAAAACAAAACGGAGTTTGAATAATTTTATGGGATTGAATAAAACAAACGCGAAGATTGTAGAATTAGATAGAATTGAATACAAAGATTATCGAATAGATAACATTTAATTAACAACAAAATAGCTATAATTACTCTTTAGTGGTAGAAAGTCCGTATATGTAGTACCGAACCTATGCGTAGCGTTATATAAATCGACTGAATTTCCATAGCCATGAAAGCCTCATAGCTTACGTATGTATAATGTTAGAAAACAAACAACCGAATTTCTGTTGCCATAGAAACTTCATAGTTACAAGGGTATCTGCGTTTATACACCGGACAAAATATTATACACATTGGTTTTATCCAATCGTTTCAGGACTAAGAAAAAAATGAGTACGTTTTAGGCATCGATTGATAGCAACTTATATATATATATATATATATATATATATATATATATATATATATATATATATATATATATATATATCGAGAATTACTACTTGCAATGGCGCAATTATAATTATGCAGTTTGAATGGCAATGTTTTGTTATAGCCAACTAAGCTCTTCATCAAACCTCGGAAGAAGGAAGCTCTTACAGTCACGAGAGTATGGATATATATATTAATAAGAGAAGCCAATTTGATGTGATAAAGAGAGAGAGAGAGAGAGAGAGAGAGAGAGAGAGACGATTGCTGTCATCTACTGTAATTATTATTTTCCACACGTAGTGAATTACAAGGTATTCTGCCGAAAGTGGATCACTAATAAAAACTAGTACAACTCGAATTATGGTGACATCTTCAGAAGAATTGCGCTTCCTAGAGGCAAGTGGAAGAGTAAATATCTGGACGGAGGAGAGGATGAATCTGCCGCACATTTTAATTCTCTCCAACTTCACTTTATGGTTTCATTTCCAAAATCCTTTGGTAGAAATCTTCTTGCTTTCGGCGCTTAGACACACTCTCCTATTCTTATACAATTCCATCCTCATACCCGCTATTCCTGTGGATGTGTCCAGCAAGTCGGCCATTAATCCTTCGCCTCAAGATACCCAATAACACTGACTAAAACCTAAGGAGTCTGTGATCTCTTTAAATAGTACTCGCAGTGGATCCCTATCGTCATTGATCCAGTATATTGAGTCCATTGAACAAACCTCAGTGCAATCTTTTATTAGTGATGACCTTAATGTAAATGTAGAGGAGATTCAAATGTATTTCTGAAGATTGAGACTGAAACTTCGTGGAAAAGTCAGAGACACCAGTATATTGTATAGGGTACAGGTTTTATGTATGATTTGCTCCTTTTGGAAGCTTTGCTCAGTAGGGAGCTCGACAGAAACGAGGAATCCAGATCACGGATCATCAGAGCGGAGAGAATCCGTCGCAAAGTTGTTTCGATTCGAGTCTCCATCCTGACACTAAAGACATCCAATTTGACTTAACTTCACTCAAGCATTAAGCGGTGTTTCGCCTCGGCTAGGCTCTAACTGACATGTATATTTCCTGCAGATAAGGAAGATAGCAGTGAGTGTTATCCTTGGGTCTGCTACAGGAACAAAGTGGTAATTTAGTTGTATTTGTTTTTACAATTATAAAATGTCCGAGTTTCACAGAACCGCTTTAAATACACAAAAATTCACCGCAATATTTTAGTGCAGCATAAATTCGACCCAACTTCTTCCCGCCTCTCCGAGGAAGTTAAAAGTTGTGACATTTACGTGCCGTTAAGTACTTTTTTGCAAGTTTTAAAATAAGGACTTTTAACTTCTAATTTGTTTAAGTATGTGGGATCAAACATTTTTTGCCCCTTTAACTTCTTTAATTATCTATTACCTCTTTTTTTTTTGCTTCATCTCTACCCTTACTGCTTCTCCCCTACCCCACCTCCTGAAGAAAAAAGATCTCCTTAATGATTTACACCTATTTTCTCCATAACTCAATCCTATTCGTTAATTTGCTAGACATTTTACTTATTATTTAACATTACACTTTACTGTCATGGATAACGAGTTGCCGATCTTTATACTATCAACTCCATTCCACTGCTCACAAAAAAGTCTGCTACAATCTTTCAAACTCTAATACAAAACACTTTTTGTTAATAACTAACTCCGCCCATTAAAGAGTTACCGATGTGTGTTTTTTTCAAAGGTGCCAAAACGAACGCCATTTGCTGGGAAGAACAGAGTTCATTCGGTGAACAATAAAGCTCGTCAAAGTTCCTCGACGCAAACTTATATCGGGAACAATAGAGAGAAAGGGGAGGGAGGGTCAGGTTAGATCGTTTCGCGAGTTAGGGCCATTATACGATCCTGTTAGTACGAGCGGGTGCATAGAGAAGAATGAAGTTATACTGCAGCTGCTAATGTAGTCTCGAATATATATATATATATATATATATATATATATATATATATATATATATATATATATATATATATATATATATATATACATATATATATATATCCACGGGCTCTCAGGGAAAGTGTTTAATTTTTGGATGGCTCAACTAAACCTAACACGCCCTATATCTACTAGATGAATGCACCCCCCCCAAAAAAAAAAAAAATTGACCAAGTAAATATAAGCTCTCCCTAAATTTGACCAGAATGAGCACTGGATAAATTTGTGTTTAGGATATTTGGTTACAATGTTGAGGTTGTTTATATTTTTACCATACCTGACCTAATTTAATCTAACCTGGTAGAAATAAACTCCTCCCCCCCACCAACTACGACCACTAGTAAGGAAAAACACACCTTAAACCAAGATACACACTCCATTTTACCTTCGAAGCGTTTAATTCTTTCTCCTCGATCCATTTGCACTCTTGAATTCTTTTGGTGATTTGAGATCCGATCTTGTTTGGTAGACCCCCTCTCCCTCCTCGGGGTCCGTGCTTAAGGTCAATCCAGTCTCTCTCGTCTTTCCCCGATTCTCTTCGTTCGCCTTTCTTTACAACATATTTTTGAACGCGTTTTATTTGATAATTCCTTTCTCTCAGTTCTTTGGAATTGTTGGTATGAATCTAAAATTTCATTGAATCATCTTTAACATAATTCTCTAACTGGACGGTGTGCATCAACGCTTACAGAAGTACCCCATTTCCTCCTTTATAAAATTTTAAGCTACAACACTTTGTTCCTTGCCATTGGCTTTTCATAGCAATGCAACGCAACGCTCTCGGTTGTATCAATGCGAGCGCAGCGAGACGAGAAAGGAAAAAGCCCTAACGAGAGCATTACTTTCAAGCATTTGGGACAAAAAAGAAGAAGAGACGAGAGAAAATAATAATAATAATAATAAAGAATAGTGAAATAAACGAGAAGGAGAGAGCATATTCGGGGCGGTCAATAAGTTTTGAAATTCGGATATAAGGAAACGAGATATGAGGAAAAGTATTTTATTACTTTTCAATATAACTACCCTCGACTTCAATGCACTTGCGCCACTTGTCCCTGAGGCTTCGAATTCCCGACAACCAGAAATCTCCCGACTGCTGTTCAATCCACTCATGGACGGCGAGCTGGACATCTTCATCGTCTCCAAACCGGCGTCCACGCATTGCAGCCTCGAGCTGGCGAAATAAAAAGTAGTCACTAGGGGTCAGATCTGGACTGTAGGTGGAATGGTTGAGCTCCTCGAATCCGAACTCGCACAGGGCAGCTTGTGCAACTCTGGCCTTGTGGACTTTGACGACGTTGAAGTCGATCATGGGGCGTGAGGTTTCTAGGGACCCGACGGGCAGAGACCTTGGTCATGGCCAAATTGTCGTGGATGATGTTCATAACACTTCCATGTGATATTCCAAGTTCTCGCTCGACTTTCGAGGATCATCCTCTCCACACTGGCCACATTGTCCTCGTTGGTCACGTCTGACGGGCCTCCTGGACAAGGGGCATCTTCAAGGGACTCACGACCATGGCGGAACTCCCAATTCTAGCGAGCAATGGTTGCATAGGAAGGGGCGGTGTCGGTGTACACTGCAACCATGCGTTCATGGATCTCTTTTGCATTCTTGCCTTCCTTGGTCAAAAGTTTGATCACCGCGCGGTGCTCAACCTTCTCCATTGTTGGAGATTCATATCTCTACACCCGAAGCGAAACAGGGCGTCTACCCTTAAGCCTCTAAGGGTTTCTTGGTCGCTGATTTGTGTCTAAATACTTCTCTTCCGTTGCCTTCCTCCCCCCCGCCGCCAACGATGATCTTTATGTAAATTACATTTTCCGGCTGGGGGGAGGGGGCTCGTTCACTCTTAACCAAAGGGATGGGTGAAACAATCACCCGAGAACTAAGTCCAAATAGCAGCAACCGTCCTAAGGTTTAACTATACATAACATATATAGGATCTAATCGTACCACCGATAATGAAATCAGCACTAATCTATGAACGCAATAAAATCCTCACTGATCTATTTTAGCACTTAAAAAAACCCTCACTAATCTATGAATACATCAATAAAATCATTAATCTATAAACACAATAAAATCACTACTAATCTATGAACGCAATAACATCATCACTGATCTATGAACGCAATAACATCATCACTGATCTATGAACGCAATTAAATCATAACTGATCTATTTTAGCACTTTAACAAAAACCCTCACTAATCTATGAATACATCAATAAAATCACTACTAATCTATGAACGCAATAACATCATCACTGATCTATGAACGCAATAAAATCATCACTGATCTATGAATGCAATACAAATCATCACTGATCTATTTTAGCACTTTAACAAAACCCTCACTTATCTATGAATACATCAATAAAATAATTAATCTATGAACACAATAAAATCACTACTAATCTATGAACGCAATAACATCATCACTGATCTATGAACGCAATAAAATCATCACTGATTTATGAACGCAATAAAATCATCACTGATCTATTTTAGCACTTAACAAAACCCTCACTTATCTATGTATACATCAATAAAATAATTAATGTATGAACACAATAAAATCACTACTAATCTATGAACGCAATAACATAATCACTGATCTATGAACGCAATAAAATCATCACTGATCTATGAACGCAATAAAATCATCACTGATCTATTTTAGCACTTTAACAAAACCCTCACTAATCTATGAATACATCAATAAAATAATTAATGTATGAACACAATAAAATCACTACTAATCTATGAACGCAATAACATCATCACTGATCTATGAACGCAATAAAATCATCACTGATCTATGAACGCAATAAAATCATCACTGATCTATTTTAGAACTTTAACAAAAAACCCCACTAATCTATGAATACATCAATAAAATAATTAATCTATGAACACAATAAAATCACTACTAATCTATGAACGCAATAACATCATCACTGATCTATGAACGCAATAAAATCATCACTGATTTATGAACGCAATAAAATCATCACTGATTTATGAACGCAATAAAATCATCACTGATCTATTTTAGCACTTTACAAAACCCTCACTTATCTATGTATACATCAATAAAATAATTAATGTATCAACACAATAAAATCACTACTAATCTATGAACGCAATAACATAATCACTGATCTATGAACGCAATAAAATCATCACTGATCTATGAACGCAATAAAATCATCACTGATCTATTTTAGCACTTTAACAAAACCCTCACTAATCTATGAATACATCAATAAAATAATTAATCTATGAACACAATAAAATCACTACTAAGCTATGAACGCAATAACATCATCACTGATCTATGAACGCAATAAAATCATCACTGATCTATGAACGCAATAAAATCATCACTGATCTATTTTAGCACTTAACAAAACCCTCACTTATCGATGAATACATCACTAAAATAATTAATCTATGAACATTAATAAAACTATCAATCATTGAACGCATTCCACCCAGTAACTCACTGCCCAGAAAACAAAACCGAAGTGAAATGAGATTTAACTGTTAACTCTCAATACTAATGATATATTGATTTTTTTTCAAGGTTATTGAGTCAGAAAGAGAAAGGAAGATTCCAAGCACTTTTCTGATTATTAACCTAGGCTCGTTCAAGCGCTTGGCATTTTTTCTCTTCTTTTCTTCTTAGTTGTTGAGCAATTTGAAGAGTTACAAGGTCAGTTGATCTTAAGTTGAAAGCTCTTATCGAAAAATTCAAACTAATATGGTATAAAATAGGGAACTTGCATTCTCTTTTATATTTTAACCACAATCATTAATTTATAGAGACACTATGAACTCTTTTTGCTATATAGAAACCGTATAGAGATCTATGCAACGAAATACAAAGGCCAAATCATAACGATATTTTTAGTTAACGTAAAGATGTGATACTCAGAGAGGATAAAGTGTTTCTATTGTCCTGAGTTTCCTCGAAT